>CM061231.1:114457952-114777230 GCA_030844895.1 Ambrosia x helenae | reverse complement strand
AAGAGTCAACCATCCGCAGCTGATATTGCTAGTGAGCTATGGAAATCTGTTTCTCCCATCATCATAGCTCACAGAAAAACTAGCAGATCAGACTCATGAAACATATATGGCTGAGATCAGAACTATGGTGGATGCTAGGTACAAAGATACTCAAGCTGACATTAAAGCCATTAAAGACCATCTGCTGAAGACCACTGGCTCTGCCCCTACCACAATTCTCAGAGATGAAGATGATGATGACTTCACTGTTGATGATGCCAAAAAAACGGGGAGAGTGGCAGAGATAGATTGCCAAAGCTAGATCCCTTTGGTTGTCCACCCTCTCAAAAGGGAAAATCAAAGTCTGCCAACAAACCGGGTCTACCCATACAGCACCACAACAACAACACCCAAATTTCAATCCTCTGCCAAAACCAGCAAAGCAAAGGAAGTTGATACCTCTGCTAATGAAGAAGCTGAAAAGGCTGCTGCTGAAAAAGCAAAAGAGGGCTGACACTTTGGAAGTTAAAGCAGAGTTCTGGTACAATTAAAGAAAGAACAGCAACAAGAAGTTGAAGATGTGGGGTTCCTCTAAAAGGAAGAAAATGCCTGCCAAACATGTCAGACAACCACCATCCAAGCTTGCTGCTAAAACCACTGCTACCAAAACCACTGCTGCCACCAAAACCACTGATACCACCACAACATCTGAACATATCACTACAACTACAAAACCAATCACTGAACCTACTACCACAACCACCAACACACCACCTACAACCACTCCACCACCTAAATCCCAAACATCTGCTGGTTCTACAAAAGTGCCAACAGATGTTAACACAACCATTGCTGCACACACCACCATCACCAAAAATCTTGTACAAAAGGAAGAGAAAATCTACCTTTGTTGTACAAGATGAAAACATTCACACATCACCACCTACTACTTCAACCACACAATCTACACCCATATCTACCATTCCACTTTCATCATTCTCACCACACACCTCACAATTTACATCCCATAGACTACCACCAACCATTACACCATTGTTGTTCAGTATCCCCTTGAACTTGATCTACTCAAGGGGGGAATGCAATCCCTCTACAATACTGAGCAACCATCTGAAAGATCTTTCCCATCTCTTCCAAATTTTTCCTATTCCCCTAAACATAGACACATATCTTAAATACAAGGCTGAACAGGCAGATGCTATCATCAAAGAGAAATGCAAAGGGAAAGATGATAGGAGTGTTCAGGGCATCCATTCAGCAGAGCTTAGCAAACTGAGAAGGATTGAAGATTTTGCTAAGACCCTGAGCAACTCCATGTCTACCATGCCTCTTAGCAGTGACATGGAAAGGGAGGTTAGGGAATCTCTTCTTGAACAGATCTTGGCAACCATGCCTTATAAAGCAAATAGGAAACAATTTGCAGGCTGGACCACTCATGCTCTCAGAGAAGAACTCATAAGAATTGAGGACATGGCCAAGAATCCCCCAGCTAAGGTCTCTGCCCCATATTTCAGTAAAGGCAGAGATCCAGTCAGAGCATTAAAATTCAGAAGAATGAGACAAGAGATTGTGGCTGCAGACTATGGGGAGATGAAGTCTGTTGCTAAATGGTTAGAGCTGAGGCTGGTTGAAACTTACAAGAAATTAGAAGAAAACAGGAAGAAAGACCCTACCTTGCCCAGAAAAACTTGTCTACCCTGATGAACCCTTGATGAAGAGACCTCAACAGGCTTTTACATTAGATAGCCTACTTGATACTTCTGATCTATTTGCTGCTGCAAGAAGACAATTCAAAAAGAAGAAAGAAATGTCTGAAGAAGATCAGAAGAAGTTTGCTGATACTTTTATAAAGGAGGGCCTCTTCAATCAAATACACTTTTTCTCTGATCCCACTATTGAAAACTTAGAGAACTCATTGGGAGACCTCCATCACCAAACTCATCCAGAATAAAAGTGCATCTCAGCAAATCCTCTGATTCAAAAATTCTAAAATGGAAGGTCAACAAAGACACCCATGAATTGACTCTGCTCAGATCAGATGGAGAAGCTCAAAGACTAAGCATGGATGATGCACATGGCCTGTGTGCAGATGACCTCCATACACTGCTTAACCTTGAGCTTGAAAGAGATGCTGAAGACTTATACTCATTGAACTTTGAGTTACAATTCAAAGGTCAAATTAGAGAAAGTCTGATGAGGAATAAAGATCAAGAATAAAGCCTAGTTTTGGCATCATCTGTTCTAGGGGGAGATTGTTGGGTCTGCTGACCTGGAGAAGAACAGATGATTGGAAAGCCAAAATATACTACTCAGTTGATCCTAGAAATATAGAGAGTTTACAGGATACTTCTCCCAAAAGACTGTTGACCGTAACATCTGCTGTACTCAACAATTGTTGGAAACAACTACTGCTGCAAAGGACTGCTGGATAAACAACTGCTAGAGAACAACTGCTGACTAAAGGTCTGATGAAGAACAATTGCTGACTAAAGTGCTGAAGACTAAGGTGCTGTTTGTTTTTTGCTCAGAAGCACTTCTGACCTCTTTTGTCTGCAACACGCAGACGCGCGCAACGTTTGGGGTCTGCAGATTGTTTGTTTTTTGAAAGACCTTTCACTCAAAAAGGTCTTCTGGACCTCTTCTTGGTGCAGACTTATTCCAAAGTCTTCAAAGGTCTTCTCCACTTCTCTTCTACTCACCCGCCACCACCACCACGGTCCACCACCACCAATCACGGTCCACCACCACCACCGTCCACCACCACCAATCACGGTCCACCACCACCACCGTCCACCACCACCTACCACCTTCCACCACCACCACCACCACCCGCCACCCACCACCACCACCACCACCCACCACCCACCACCACCACCACCACCACCACCACCACCTACTACCACACCACCCACCACCACCACCGTCCACTACCACCATGGTCCACCACCACCCACCACCACGGTCCACCACCACCCACCATCACCACCTTTCACCACCACCATGGTCCACCACCACCACCACCATCCACCACCCACCACCACGCTCCACCACCACCACCCACCACCACAGTCCACCACCACCCACCACCACCGTCCACCACCATCACCCACCACCACCACCATGGTCCACCACCACCACCTACCACCACAACCACCACCACCACCCACCACCACAGTCCACCACCACCGTCCACCACCACCGTCTATTACCAGACTGCTGTAAAAATCAGTTTATTTAAATTTCAGTTTATTTCAGCAGCCTGCAGATATTAACAAACAAACAGTCTTTTTCTTGTAGACTGCAGACCTTTGGTCCACCTCTTCTCCTGCAGATGTCTGCAGATGTGGTCCGCAGACTGCAGACCTTTTCCTGCAGAAAAAACAAACAGCAGCTAAAGGTCTGTTGGAGCCAACAGCACTTAGGCTCAAATAGATGATACAGGACCATCAGAGTTTTTCCCTCAACAGCAGTTTACCTTACAGTGTTTTACAATGTAACAATAGTTTGTATTTAACAGATGTTTTATGTTGTTATTTTGTTAGAGGTCACTGTCTTAGGTGACGTCAGCTAAGATCATCAGTGGTTTAGATTTGTCTATAAATAGAACAGTGCTTGTACTGTTCTATTCATCACTCGAAACATTCTCTCAGACAAACAATCACAGAGTGATCAGGCTGAGGGGGAGTACTTGTAATATTGTAATCTTTCAATTAATGAAAGCATTCTATTAATAAACATTTATTCTCTTGTTTTGATTTATAGTTTATCATTCCGCTGCACTTTCCATTTATATTCACTTCGTTCATCACATCTTTTATATAAACAAATCAAAACAATCAAACTCAGATTCTAACAGTTGTCACCCTTGCTCACAGCCTTACTGACGATGCGGTACGCATGGGATCCTTGACCCAAAAGGAATCCAAAAAGGGTGAAGGCTCTAGAAACAAGCGTAAGTGGTCCCACTTCAAGAAGGGGAAAGGTGCAGAGGGAGATTCTCGTAAGAAGCCCGAAACCATCAAAGCTTTTGTTGCCACCCGCTACTAACACTCGCAAGCTATACAACGTGCCCCACCCACTCTGCGACAAGTGCAAGTACCATCATGTGGGGACGTGCGACAGTATCAAATGCGATAAGTGAAAGCGGATGGGACATCCCATAGTGCAGTGTCGGGCCAAAGCAGTTGTGAGTTCTGACGGTAAACCAGGATGTTTCGAGTGTGGTGCTACCGAACATTTCAAGAAGGACTGCCCCAAGCTGAGAGGTCAGGCTCGTGGCAAGGCTTTCGTCATGGGAGCCGATGACGCACGCGAGGATCCTAACGTTTTCACTGGTACGTTCCTTGTAAATAATCGTACTACTCTGTACTATTTGATACCGGTGCCGATCTAAGCTTTGTGTTAAATGACTTTAAACGAGCCCTCGAATTAGAGTCACATTAGTTGCATGAACATTTCTCCATTGAATTGGCCAATGGTAAGACAATTAGTTCCGAAGAAGTAGTTAAGAATTACGCGTTAAGGTTAGAAGATCATGAGTTTAGTATCGATCTTCTGCCGATTGAATTGGGTAGTTTTGACATTGTGGTTGGTATGGACTGGTTGTCGAAGAACCGCACAGAGGTCATCTGTTTCACAAAGGTGGTTTGAGTTCCGTTGCCCAGTGGAGAGGTTCTGTCCATACAGAGGGAGTGCAGGAAGACCCCGTTGCGATTGGTATCGTGCATGAAGGCACAGAAGTGCTTGCGAAAAGGTTATTTTGCTTTCTTGGAACTTGTGCATGAGAAGAAGCCAGTGGTGAACCAGGTCGAAGACATCCCTGTCGTGAGAGATTTTCCAGAAGTCTTTCCCAAAGCTCTGCTAGGATTGCCGCCAGCGAGGCAAGTCGAGTTTCGGGTCGATCTCATTCCCGGGCTGCTCCCGTAGCCCGTTCACCTTACCGCTTGACTCCATCCGAGATGCAAGAGTTGTCCGCTTAGTTGCAGGAGTTGCTTGACAAGGGATTCATCCGACCAAGCTCGTCACCATGGGGAGCTCCAATTATGTTCGTCAAGAAGAAGGATGGATCGTTTCGCATGTGCATCGACTACAGAGAGGTGAACAAGCTTACGGTGAAGAACCGCTACCCTCTTCCCCGAATTGATGACCTGTTTCATCAATTGCAAGGCTCCAGTTTCTACTCGAAGATTAATCTGAGGTCAGGCTATCACCAGTTACGTGTTCACGAAGAGGACATACCCAAGACTGCTTTCAGGACGCGGTATGGCCATTTCGAGTTTCTGGTTATGCCATTCGGTTTGACAAACACACCAGCAGTGTTCATGGATCTGATGAACAGGGTGTGTAAACCTTACCCTGATTTACTCACGGACTCGAGAAGAGCATGAGCAACATTTGAAAATGATTCTAAATCTACTCAAGGAGGAAAAGTTGTATGCCAAGTTGTCCAAATGCGAATTTTGGATTCGTCAAGTTCATTTCCTCGGTCACGTAGTGAACGAGAAGTATATACTTATTGATCCAGCCAAAGTAGAGTCGATCAAAGACTGACCTAGACCTAGTACCCCCAACAGAAGTTCGGCAATTTCTTGGGTTAACTAGCTACTATCGGCGATTTATCGAGAAATTTTTCAAAGATAGCCCAGTCCCTGACAGTCTTGACTCAGAAAGACAAGAAATTCGAATGGGGAGATCCACAGGAATCTGCTTTTCAGCTCTTGAAGCTCAAGTTATGCAGCACATCTATTCTCTCACTTACAGAGGGAACGGAAGATTTCGTGGTCTATTGTGATGCATCACACCAAGGTCTCGGTTGTGTCTTGATGCAGAGAAACAAGGTTATAGCCTATGCCTCTAGTCAACTCAAGGTGCACGAACAAAACTACACAACCCACGATCTAGAGTTGGGTGCAGTAGTGTTCGCACTCAAGATATGGAGACATATCTTTGACCAAAAGGATTTGAACATGCGTCAGAGACGATGGGTTGAGCTACTCAATGCCTATGACTGTGATATTAAGTACCATCCCGGGAAGGAAAATGTTGTGGCAGACGCATTAAGCCAAAAGGAACGTGCCAAAACGCTACGTGTTCGTGCGTTAGGCATGACCATTCAAACCGATCTCACTGCTCGTATTCGTCAGGCTCAGTAGGAAGCTCTTAAGGATAGTAATATTGGACATGAAGCTATATAAAGTTAGGCAAGTCAGCTAGAGACGAGGCCTGAAGGGACAAAGTATTTCTTGAACAGAATATGGATTCCTTTGTATGGAGGTTTCGTGATTTGGTTCTTGATGAAGCCCACAAATCCAAGTACTCAATACACCCCGGCGCAGATAAGATGTATAAGGACCTCAAACAGTTCTATTGGTGGCCTAACATTAAGGGTTGTATTGCGACCTATGTCAAACGTTGCCTAACGTGTTAAAAGGTCAAGGCAAAGTACCAGAAGTCGTCAGGAATGCTTCACCAACCAGAGATTCCTGTTTGGAAATGGGAACAAATCTCTATGGATTTCATCACCAAGTTGCTAAGAACATCTCGTGGTCATGATGTGATTTGGGTAATTGTTGACCGTTTAACAAAGTCTGCACATTTCTTGCTGATCAAGGAAACAGACAAAACGGAGAAATTATCCCGATTATACATCAATGAGGTTATATCAAGGCATGGTGTGCCTACTTCAATAATATCTGATCAAGAGAGTCGTTTCACTTCGAGGTTTTGGCAATCGTTGCTAGAAGCTCTTGGTTCCCGGTTACACATGAGCACCGCCTACCATCCTCAGAAAGATGGGCAGAGTGAAAGGACCATCTAGACGCTGGAGGACATGCTCCGCGCATGTGTAAATGACTTTGGGGAAAATTGGGATACGCATTTGCCATTGATCGAATTTTCCTACAATAACAGTTAACACACCAGCATCAAAGCTGCCCCTTTCGAAGTGTTGTACGGACGCAAATGTCGGTCGCCCGTGTGCAGAGCCGAAGTAGGGGACAAGCATTTGACAGGCCCCGAACTAATCCAGGAGACAACTAACAAGATCTACTAGATCAGGGACAAATTGAAAGCCGCCAGAGACAGACAGAAGAGTTATGCGGACAAAAGGCGCAAGCCCTTAGAGTTTCAAGTGGGTGACAGAGTTTTGCTCAAGGTATCTCCATGGAAAGGGGTTCCCAGGTTTGGCAAACGTGGGAAGCTTAATCCCAGATACATAGGTCCATTCGAGATCCTTGCACGAATTGGACCGGTTGCATACAAACTTAAGCTACCTCAAGAACTCAGCGGTGTCCACGACACATTTCACGTCTCGAACCTCAAAAAGTGTCTTGCTGATGAGTCATTGGTTATCCCTCCAGAGGAAATCTACGTCGACAAACAACTTCATTTCATAGAGGAGCCACTCGAGATAACAGATTGGAAGGTTTAGAAACTCCGTCGCAGTCAGGTCAAGCTGGTCAAAGTACATTGGAATTCCTAACGCGGACCCGAATTTACTTGGGAGCGTGAGGATCAGATGAAACGCAAGTACCCACATCTCTTTCAGGAGACCACCGGTTTAGATGACCAACACCGAAAATTTCGCGGACGAAATTCCTCTAATAGGGGGACAATGTGACACTCGCCGAAATCACAGGTCATATCCGTACACTTAGCTACATGTTTTACCGTGTGCATAGCATTAGATGTTAACATTTGCATCATAGTTTTGCTATACATGGTTCCAACGGGTCAATCTCAAGGCATACAGTCCAACAGTAGACACACTAGTTAACACAAAGCCCCAGTTAGTTGAATAATTCATGATAGATTTTAGAAAATCCATGCAATTGAACAAGAATTCCAACTTGTTACCTGACGGGTGGTTCAAGGAACAACCCTTTATGATGTTAAAACGCTTATTATACCCACATTTGATCATGTTATTGCTTGGAATTAGATGACTACGGGTACTTTGGTTGCAGGTGCATTAGGGAGCTTAAAATGAAGAAATACGAGCTTTGGAACGGACCGGTACGGGATGGAGCAAGAAAGAAATGAAAGAAGAAAAAAATAATTTTTGAAGTGCTCCACCGTAAGCTACGGTAGCCACCATAGCTTACGGTGGCTTCTGGACACAAATCTTCACCGTACTCCAGTCTACTCCACCGTCAAGTTTCCAAAGCCACCGTACCTTACGGTGGCCACCGTAAGGTACGGTAGCCCCTGCACCAGAAATGTAACTCCCACCATTTAAACCGTTTTTGGATGTCTTTTCACATACTTTTTGATTGGGGAACGTTTCTAAGACTCTTGGGTGCGATTTTTGGCTGGAATTATCATTGGAGAATAATTCAAAACATTTTGTTTATGTCTTTGATTCATATGAACAATACCATGAATGTTATGTTGATTCATCAAGCTATGTTGGGCTAAACTTTTGGTGATCATTCTAGGTGAAGGTTTCTACTAAACTCTTGTGTGTTTTTCCTCTTATTTCTAATATAATAATTTTTGTATTTTTGCTTGATTATTATGATGTTTAAGCAATTGTTTGTAGCGTGTTGATTAATTTTCTAATTTCTAATCTAAATCGTACGTTCTTGGTGTTGCTAACAACCGAGATATCACGGGAAGGATTGGGGTTGGTTATTGATTAGTTGATCATCGGGAAAGAACCTCGCGTTAATATAATCCAAGTACTTTGTTCCCTTTTATCACAACAATTGTTTTTATGTGAGTTATGTCTATGTAACTCTTTCTAGTTGGAAATTTGTACAAGTGTTTAAAGAAACCGGAACCTAGTATGATCATTGCTTCCATAATTTGAAGAAACAATCTCATTTTTAATCGTTAATTAGTTGTCAATTTAGTTCTAAAATCAAAACAACCAAAACTCTTGATCTTTAATTTTTGTCTAGTAGTTTAATTGTAGTTAATTTGCAAAACTATTAGTTCACACATTCTCCACAAAACTCCCTGTGTTCGATACCTTTTTACCACTATCTATTGGTTGTAATTGGGATTAAATTTACGTGTACCACGACAGCACGTCAAATTTTGGCGCCGTTGCCGGGGAGTAGTGTGCAACGTGTGTTAATTTTTTTAGTTTTGTTTTGTTATTTTCGGGTTTACGCTGGTTGTGTTTAGTGTGCAGGTACTTCAAGTGTAGGCATACTAGAAACTCTCACGAGTCATCACCACTATTGTTTGATCCGGAAATTGAAAGAACATTGAGACAGAATCGAGTTTTGATACGTAAAAATAGAATTATTGATTCACCAACTTCACCGTTTACACCAAGAAACATCATGCAAGAATCTCAAATACCACCAACAACGGGTCAAACGACCTCATCATTTACTCCTTCCTCTACACAACTTTCACCCAACACCACAATGCCTAACCTTTCCAACAATCCTTCCACACCAACCCATACCACACAACCGAGTTCTACTCAAGTTGAACCCAACCTTACCTATAGTCCATCAAATACAATTCCACCGTTTACCCATTTTTTCCCAACTACGGGCCAATCATATTCTACTTTCCCACAACCACAAGGCTCAACCATTGTCCATACCACATCTCCTTACCAACCACCAAACCAATCGGGTTTCCAATATTCATCTTTTCCAAGTGGGCAAAATTTGGGATATCAAAGGGATAGATATGATGATTGGTATGAAGAAGAGTTCAGTGGGTACAACGAAGAAGGGTATTATTATGGAGGTGATGGAGCATTCTTGGGATCTCAAGCAGGAGCGGGTTAATTAAGTCAACCAATTCAACAATTTCAAGACCCGGATAGATTACCGATTGAGGTGCAACACGTTAGACCTCAAGGGTTGCAATTGCAACGTCCTACACCACTTAATCAAATGCGCCCTCAAAACATGCAGGCTCAAAATCAAAGGCCCATTCAACAACAACAACCACCTATGCATCAATACCCATACCAACAACAATTTGCACCACAAGGGCCAATGTAAGGGCAAATGGGTCAACCAAGAGCACCATTGGGAGCACCTTGAAGACTTCACTGTGAAGTTGTACGGGGTATTGAAGGTCATTTTCTGCCGATTATCACCAACAATCCTTCACCAATAGTGATTCCTCAAAATGCGGATGGAAGAACTTTTGAAGTTAGAACAACCGCTCTCCAAATTTTACCAAAATTCAAGGGGCTAGCAACGGCGCCAAAATTTGACATGCTGACGTGGTACACGTAAATTTAATCCCAATTACAACCAATAGATTGTGGTAAAAAGGTATCGAACACAGGGAATTTGTAGTTAATTTGCAAAACTATAAGTTCACACATTTTCCACAAACTCCCTGTGTTCGATACCTTTTTACCACTATCTATTGGTTGTAATTGGGATTAAATTTACGTGTACCACGACAGCACGTCATTACCCCGACAAAAAAATCAAACAATGTTCATCTACATGAACTATCCATATGCATTGTCCAACAAGGACAATTAAACTATAATTAACTTGTGTACAAGGGTATTGATTTTAATACACATACATATGTACATCCGTAGACAAGTTAATGTTTAGCAAGATCCAAATTATATATATATATATATATGTGTGTGTGTGTGTGTGTGTATGTCCACGATCACAAATACACACATCACCATGATTTCAATGTTTTACACTTTAATTTCCCATAAAAACACCAAAGTAGAATGAGGAACACACACTAGCTTATTCTAACAAAAGTTGACTTCCAAAACCATCAAAAAAAATCTATGTAGGAATCAATCTACACACATGAATATACCTTGGGAATGAACAACTCTCCTTACCCACACATACATACATACATACATACATACATACATACATACATACATACATACGGCCTACATACACACTCACCACCAACTCACCATTATTATCCAAAGCACACCACACATCCATGCCTTATACTAACATGGCAACAACACAATCGCATGAACCTCAAGACCAAGTTGACTTGCCACAAAAACTCTTTTTGTCTCATTATTTTTGGCCCCCAAGAGTCCCCATAGAAGTGTGCACACAATCCCCTAGAACACTAGTCAACTACTTGCACTAGAGTGGCAAAAACATAAAACCCATGATCCTTTACACCTTGTCAACTTTGCCAAAACATGTTTCCCCTTCCCACGTATTTCGGCTGCTACACCACCCCTATATACCAAAACAAAACCTTCAAGTCAACTTGTTTCACTATGAGGGGCTCTAGTGGAATGCACACCAAGAAAGCAAGGCATTGACCTTCCACAATTGTGAACTAATGAACCCAAGGCCTTCCTTCCCACCTTCGGCTATATATAGAGCATAGGAGGGACATGAGAATCACACTACAACTTCACAAAACCCTCTAACACTTGATCACTCTTTCCTTTTCCCTTGTTTATAATCGGCCGAACACCATCACCCCAACAAGGGCTTCATTCGATCACCTACCATCAACCTTTGGGAATCACAAGCCACTAGCAAGCCTTTAGGAGTCATTTGGAAGGAAGTTAGCCTATTTTCTTTGATATTATCGGCTATATACACGTGAGGTATAACATCCGAAATATTTTTCTTCTTTGTACACCCTTCGGTTACATGTAGTGGTCACTCGAAGCACACACACTCGCACACTCCCTTAACAAATAAATTTTCAAGTAAAACTAACTTAGACACTCAAGTTTTATATTAAACAGTTCAATGTTTAGCTTATGTATACACACCTACAAACATTGGTACATACACCTTGGAACACATGTATATGGACATATACGAGCACACACATACCTACATATAGATGTATGTGTGCGTGTATGAGGCCAAGACCCGGCCTAAGAATAGTGAATTTCACTTAATTTTACAACATACATCATGGATAGATTTATAAACATGTGTTAAGATCAATAAAAACATTTGTTAACAAGCTTAACACAAGAGTTTTCTTGAATACCAAGGGTACATACTAACAAGTGTGTATATTCAAAGACACAATACCCAAACGTGCTATTTTCATAAGAAACTGTCAAGAGGTATGTCCATATTCCTCCCTAAACATACATAACTAAGTCATAAGTAACACTCGGAAATATTCAGTGATTCAAGGCATTTGTTTTACCCAAAATAGACTAAACATCATCACATTAACAACAAAACGAACATTTCTGACACATACAGTGTGTGACACACATGGATAGTGGTACAGAAGCCCCTAGTCCACGGGTGTTGCAGTTGGATGAACAGTTGCATGGTAGTTAGAACAAAACATAGACCTAAGGTGCCTTTATATGAACTTAGGGCATCCCAGACCAGACGCACAGTGCCAGATCCAAATTAGTCTAGCATTCAGACACCAAGTGAGTATTCACGACCCCTTTTTACAATTTTTACATTTTTTCGGGGGAAAACATGCGTACAGTTTTCAGTTACAATACATGACTATTATGTGAACATGAGACATTATGGTTCAGGATCCATTAATCCCTCGTGTCATACATCATACCATAACCTTTAGCTATGGACTTAGCCATGAAACACCAGGATAGATCTATTGGGTTGACACCCCCACTCTTGGTCAGTCGCTCTGACCGGATGACAGATATCAAAAGAGTGCTTGTATTTCACATTATTTCATTGTCTTTACTTTACAATGGGTGAGGCACAACATGTCAAGGTTTGGTTATGGGATCATGTCAGATCACATATTGATTATCGACCTAGCTAGGCAATGATTTAGTCGGTTTCGGATTACATGTCCATCATATAGAAAACCCGTGAACTCACCAACTTTATGTTGACCCGTATTTCCTTTAATGCATGTTTTTTAGGAAATTAGCATGGATAAAGGAACTTGCGGGGTCGCGTGCGAGCATTTGTGAGATACCTTCTTTTGGACCGTTGTGTTGTTGTCCTAATACTATACATTTACATACAATGGTTTTGATTTTTAATTAATTAACTCTATGTAGAACAAATCTAGTTGTTTAATGAAAGTTTCCGCTTTATTTTAATCAATGCTCGTGTGACCTTTGTGCTTGGAAATCTTTCGAAGTCGCACCTCGCGTTTCCGCTTAGGTGGGGTGTGACACCGGCCATCCTCTTTCTTTTGGCCAGCTCCTTGTTTTGATCCCATCTCATCATTGGCTTCCCCCTCTGCTCCTTCTAAAACACTCTTCTCCATGACTGCGTTCAACCACATGATGCACATGAAACTCTCTTCCTCCAGTAATCTAGTATGGCGAGAACAAATGCTTCTTGTCCTTGATTATCACAAACTCCCGGCTCATGTCTCAACCGGTTCTTCAGCGCCTCCAGCGATGATAACTATTGACAGCAAATCATCCCTAAATCATGATGCGGCTGCTTTGTTAGACAAAGATCAGAAAGCAGTTCTGTTAATTACATCCTCTCTCATAGAGGAAGCTTCTGCAGAAGTCCTTGGTTTAAAAAGTGCTCATGACATATGGACTGCTCTTGAACAAGCCTACAGCAATGCCTCGGTTGAACGTGTCCACTCTCTACGTGATTCGCTTTGTTTAATTAAAAGGGTACGTCTTCGGTTACCGAATATTCTCGTCGCTTTAGAACTTTATGTGATCAACTTGCAGCTATTGGTCATCCTGTTGATGAGATGGATCGTTTAGACTGGTACCTTTGTGGTCTTAGACCTGCCTATGAAGTTTACTCCACCAGCCTTTGCACGTCCAGAGCTCGTTCCTCGTTTCATGATCTTGTTGCTCAAATCGAAAGCCAAGAGTTATTTATACAATCTTTTCATGGGTCTGACACTCCTACAGTTGCCTTCAATGTTCAGCAGTCTCGTGGGTCGCCATGTGGCTCCAATTCTGGCTGTGCCCCCTCTTCTTCTGGCTGAGGGTCTTCTCGTGATCGAGGTCGTGGTCAGCAATAGCGTCGACCTCCCCACTGTCAGCTTCGCCGAACAAATGGTCACTATGCAAATGCTTGTCCTTAACTTCATTCATTTGCATCTCAAGCTCATTCACATGAGTCCTTGCCAAGGCGTTTCATGCACAATGTCATGTAACTGATGATTCTCCTGATTGGCGCGTTGACACAGGTGCCACAGACTATATGGATCCTCTTATCGATATTGTTCACCATTCCACTCCTTACAAAGGTAAAAATTGTGTTGTTTTTGGTAATGGTAATACACTTTCTATATCACATACAGGGACGTCTACAATAGATCGTAATATCACTCTTCGTAATGTTCTTGTGGTTCCTGGTCTTACGAAGAAGCTTTTGTCTATTAGTCGATTAACTAAAGATCATCCTGTTGATGTCCTATTTTCCAGTTCTTATTTTCATATTCGGGATCGGGTAAACAAACAGGTACTAGCTGAAGGAACTTGTTAAGAAGGATTGTACGTGCTCAAGGACTCCCATAAACTTTTGTTGCATCTCTTGGACATTTGAATAAAGCATCCTACGAGTTATGGCATGCTCGTTTAGGACATGTTTCCTTTAGTATTATTTCTTTATTGAATAAGTTAGGTCTTTTGAATTTACTTCATTGTTACCTAAACCTATACTTTGCACTCCTTGTCAACTTGCTAAAGGACAACAATTATTTTTTGATGTTAATTTAAAACGTGCTTCTTTACCGTTGGATTTGGTTCTAAATATGGTTATCGATATTATGTTGCATTTATTGATGATTTTTCACGTTTTGCATGGTTATATCCTCTCAAAGCAAAGACAATTTTTTACTCTGTTTTGCCAGTTTTTCTCAATCTTGTTCAGGCACAATGCTCACGCAAGGTAAAAGTCTTTCAAAGTGATGGAGGAACTGAGTTTGTTAATCACACGGTTTGAAAATGTTTTGAGGACAATGGCACTTTCGATAAATTTTCTTGTCCTTATACACCTCAGCAAACGGCCGTGCAGAAAGGAAACATCGTCACATTGTTGAAACCGGCTTGGCAATGTTATTTAATGCTCATATTCCAGCTTCTTATTGGGTTGATGTGTTTACTTCTGCAACTTATATTATCAACCGTCTACCAACTCCATTATTGGATAATGAGTCACCTTACAAGTTGTTATTTCAGCAGCATCCGCAGTATGATAACTTTTGCACTTATGGTTGTCAGGTGATTCCTTATCTTCGTGATTACACAAAGCATAAATGTGACACCCGGCATGTTCGGCTTAAACATTTTGGTAAAACATAAGTCTACCTTAGCGAGAAACATTTATAAATGGACTTAACTAGGTTAGTTGAGTCGGGTTATGATAGGATTGTCCAGGGTTCAATGATCTGGAGGATCATTGGGAGTCGTTTTGGGAATACACTAGTACCGGGTCCCGTTTTTGGTGAAATTACATGAACTAAATCAAGTAGGACAGGTAGATTATTAACACACGTGTAACATAACATAATAATATGTGCTACAAGGTATGAACATGACTATACGTGCCTATATGTGCTTAACATTTGTTAGAATTGCATGATCATACGTTAGAAAACCTGGAAAATATAAGTCCTGGTTTGACCCATAGCGTGGGGGCGAACCTGGAAATGAGTCTTGGTTCGACCTATGGTTAGGGGTGAACCTAGAACAAACCACAGAGCAAGCTCATTCGACCTTGTAAGGGGCGAATGTGGAGTTAGTATAAATACCACACTTTGTCATTTTTCACCATTTCACAAACCCTAAACACCTCCAAACACTCTCAAACGATTATAATCACTGAGGAAGGAGTTTTTGCTCTCGTTTTTCATAATCTAACCTACAAACAACATCTAATCAAGAATCTAAGGTGTGTTCTTAATCCTAAACCTTTGTAAAAGCATTTTGATTCGTTTTCATCTAACCCTAAATGTCCAGATCTGTTCTAAGGATGTTTTTACCATTAAAAACCTTTTAAACATTTTCCTAAACCTAAACCTTATCATTAAACATAGGTTTTCATATCAATAAACATATGTTAATTATGTGTTATGTGATATTATGTGTTGTTTGATGATTTGCTAGTGTACTAATGATAGAAACATGATCTAGGATTGTTGTTAATGATGATTTATGATTGAGATAGGTTACAATTAGATGAATGATGATGTTATGTCAAATTTAGGGATTTTGATAAATCTAGGGCTTGTTGCATGATAGTATTATCAATTAAACTTTTGGGGGTTTTCATATACACATTAAACTGAGCACGTTATGATGATTATGAAAGGATTTCGAAAAGTTTCCAAATTGGGTAAAGTTTTCATGCATGATGTGACATTTCCATAATTTTTGCCATTTTGGGAAGGGGTAAAACGAACAGCTTTTGGGAAAAAATTGGTGGGGTTTTGTGGGAATATGTTATTCATACTTGACTACTGTGATTGGTGATGTTTCGGGATGTTTTCGGATGTTTTTGAAGCGTTTTGTGGAAAATACACTCTGCCAGGGTCGAACCTGGGCACCTTCGCCCAGTCGTGGGGTCGAAGGTGGAACCCCAGGGTCGAACCTGGACATCTGTGGTCGAATGTGGCTCAAAAAGGGTCGAACGTAGCTCAAAAGGGTCAAACGTGGTAGAAAAGGGGCGAAGGTAGAACTGTAAACCCTGGTTCGACTCTATACATTCAAAAATGAGATTTTTGATGCAAACTAAGTGTTTTATGCTTGAACCTTGTGTGAAATCTATGTATACCTGATTAGTTTAGGTAATGGGTCAGCAACGGGATGTCGGGTCGGTCTAGTGTGTCGGTTGAACATTCAAACACGTTTTAAAATATACTTGGTCACGATTTGGACAATCGGGGACTAGATAACCTTATGTTATTAGTCAGAACACTTATGTGAACATTTTGATAGATCTCCGGTAGTTGGTATTATCAAGGGCTTGGCTTTCTTATATTATTGAAGAACACAACCTAAAGTGAGTTCACGGCCCCAATTTTACTGCTTTTACTTTTGAGGGAGAAAACATGCGCTAAACTTATTTTGGTAACATATGTCATACTATGATTTAACTTTGCGTTGCTATACGATCTTTGAAAGTCCTGGGGGAAACCATGAATGTGCAGGGATGCACAACGGGGGAAATGTGGATAGATCTATTGGGTTTGACAGACCCCACTCGATGGCTTGGAGGGCCGGGCGGGTGCATATTGTCTCGAACTGGTAACATTGGTAACATTGCTAAACACACATCGGGCTGAACATTGGTAATAGTCTAGTAATGGTTTTCCAATCGTAGTAGTAGCAAAACATACGCCTAGCTAGCGTACTTGGTAACATTGATATAGTATGGACATGGTAACATTTTGGTAACATTCGGTAACATTCAGTAACATTTTGGTAACATATTGAACAAACATGTGAACTCACCAGCATTATATATGTTGACGTCTTTTTGACATGTTTTCTCAGGTCGCTAAGGTAGCATCGGTTGGACAGGCGCACGGGTTTGCATTGGCGTCTAGGCTTAGTTGCACGTTTTGAAATAAGTGTCTTGAATACTTTGGAGCATAGTTTTGTAACAGATTAAATGCTTCCGCTATGGTTGTTACATTATGAAAACTATATTCCTGAATTTACATATTTCATATAGCGTTGTTTATTGTGACCGTTGACTTGGATCCTGGTTTGTCATACACCTCGTGGTAAAGCCCCGCAGTGGAAATTTGAGGGTGTGACAATAAACTTGAGCCTTGGAGCCTACCTTGTGTTTTCATTGGCTATAATCCTCAACATAAGGGTTATCGTTGTCTGGACCCAACTACTTCACGAATTTTTATTACTCGTCATGCACGTTTTAATAAATCGGTTTTCCCTTTTGTTGGTTCCTCAAAGGATGTGGATCTTTCTTCTCTTGTTGTTAAAAGTTTTCTTGAAGAGCCTTCATTTGCTACTACCACTATTTCACATCCAAAACTAACCATGCCATCAATGGAATCCTCTATGCCTCCTCGCTTTATTTTTTTGAGGCCCAACCATAGCAGGCCGAGCCCTCTGTCGAGCCCTCTACAACAGCCCAACAACTGGCTCCTATCCCCGTGTTGATCCGGCCCAACAACATTCGGCTCCTGTTCCACACATGTCTAGCAAAACAACAGCTTCTGGCCCGATATCCAACACAGCTACGGATCAACCCACAGCCGGTTTAACAGCGGCTCCTGGTCCGTCTACTTCAGCCCATATATGACAACCGCCGACTTTCGATTAATACCGATGTGATTTTCAATCATTTGAAGTAGTTATTTATTATAATATTGTTAATTATTAAGTTTTGGAAGTTGACTGATCGTTTTAACAATGGAAACTGCGACCGATTTAATTAACACGATCTGAACGCGTGCATTGTACGCACGTGCCAGGCGACAAAAATAATATTTATACCATTCGGTTTTGTTAAGCTTTTAATTACGAACAAAACTGTCTAACTTTTGTAATTTATTTTTGAACCAAAATATAAATCGAGGCTTGAAGCGTTAATATGGGTTCGATACGCGGTACACTCCACCAAACCTAACCATACCTATATAAGCATCATATTCTTCCATCCTCTCCATTTTTTTGTCAGCCACCACACACACACAAACCCTAGATCCCTCTTTCTCTCAACCCATCTCTCTCTATCTCTCTCTCTCTCTCCTCGCTCTTCTCTCCTTCCCTCATTTCTCAGTAGCAGTGGCCGGCCACCACCGTCGGTGGTGGTGGTGGTGTGATGAGATTTTGTTTTAGGGCCTCGGCAGCCGCTCAACATGCACAATTCAAGGCTCGTTATGGCTTTTCCGGCTACTATGGTGTAGGTAACGAGCTGAGACGGTGATGATGGTGACTGTGCAAAGCGGCGCTGGTTCAGGGGTGGAGATGGTGGAATACAGTGGTAGATGGTGTCGGGTCAAGTAGGTCTCGGTTGGGTTTGTGATGGTTCTCAGGTTGGGCCGTTGGGGTTGGGTCTCGTTGATGGTGGTGGCTGTCTGTGGCTTGTAGGTGGTGGTATGGGGTCGGGTTATGACATAGGTGTTTGGGTTCACAAAGACGATGATGGTGGTCGCTCGTTTGGGTGGTGGTGCTCTGGGTGGTGATGTGGTTCAGTCTCGAGTCGATCTCCGGCCTGTTTGGTTTGGGTGAGCTTTAGTCTCAGTTACGGGTCATGTTAGGTCCAACTACAGGCTCGTTTTGGGATTGGGCCTTGGGTTGGTTATGGTTTGGACCGAGTGAGTGGTTTGTTGGTCAGGAACTTCGGGTCGTGGTCTCGGGCCCTTGATTCGGTTCTAAGGACCCGGGTTAGATTTCGGTTTTGGATTGTGTCCGGGCTTGGTCAAAGCTAGTCAACCGGTCAAAGTCTTGGTTAAGGCGTGGTCAAACTGGTCTAGCATTCGGTCAACACGGCGTTCGAGGCGGCTTCGGGTTACGCGCGTGTGATTTGGTATACTTAAATTCGTAGTTATTATTATTTTTCTATAGATGTTATATATTTATAAATATTATATATTTGTAAATATTATGTATTTATGAATATTATATATTTATAAATATATTGATACGAACGAAATAGTTTTGACTCATGAACGAACCGCATAAAAATAATAAACGGTAATTATATATTACTAGCAGGAACCTGCGCGTTGCGGCGGGGCTGCATCAGTAAACTTTTATTACATATATAATAATTTTAAACTAAAAGTCATCATGTATTCTTGCGTGACAATTATTTTGGTGGAAGTCCTTTGATATTGAAAGCACAAATAAAAAATAAAAATTGATGCAGGAGAATACTGAAAACATGAATCAGAAGACAAGATTTCAGTCTCTAAAAAAAGTATCTAAATACTCTAAATGAAGCCATAAAAAAATACAGAATGACGTGTGGGATAGGTTTGCCATCCCGTAGTACTAACTGGTCGATTTTGTGGTATATTCCCGAATATGCTCCGAACGTATATATGTCATTTCTCATGTTGCCAATTGTTTCGTCTAATGAGACACCCATACCATCATTATGAAGAATTCTAATTAATATAAAATTCTATTCATTTAATCTAAATAAAAAAAAACGCAAATCACTTTACATACATATTAAAAGGAATTATCTATCAAGTTACGCTAGTTACAAAAATGTCAAAGTATGTCTAAGTATAAATAGGGGTGTACATAAAGCCCGCGGCTCGAGGCTCGCTCGAAAAAAACTCGAAAAAAGCTCGCTCGAAAAGGCTCGTTTTGTTTTCGAGCTGAGCCGAGCTGGCTCGTTTTGTAATCGAGCCGAGCTCGAGCCAGGGGTGTTCAGCTCGTAGCTCGGCTCGTGGCTCGGCTCGATGGCTCGACTCGTGGCTCGGCCCGATGGCTCGACTTATGGCTCGACTTATGGCTCGACTCAGGCTTGTGTATGTGTAATTAATATATAGATGAATGTAATATATTTTGGCTCCAAACCCAATTCTAAAATTCAAATTTTGAAAGTCCCACCCATACTACATATCTACCTCACCTATTCATAATCCAATAAACCTTAACTTAGAAAAATAAAAAAAATATACTTGAATACGTGTAATTTTATTTATTTATTTTTTTTTATTTTATAAATATTTGAAAAAAAATTAAAAAAAATAACGAGCTGGCTCGAGCCAGCTCGAGCTCGGCTCGAACATTTACGAGCCGAGCTCGAGCTCGACTTTTCAGCTCGACTAGAAAAACGAGCCGAGCCGAGCTGGCTCGTTTTGTAATCGAGCTCGAGCTCGAGCTTAGCCTGGCTCGGCTCGGCTCGGCTCGGCTCGTGTACAGCCCTAAGTATAAACACCAATCAGTAGTAGGTATGAAAATGTCAAGTTATATATATTTCAATAAATAAATATCACATAATGCGAAAAAATAACTGTTTCTATATAATTAGAATAGTGAATATGACAAAATTAATATAAAAGTGCGTGTAAAACTAAATAGTTAATTTTAAATTAAATAACTATTAAAAGTCTACCCTAATATATATCTATACTATATTAATAAGCATATAGGAAGGGCAGAAATGGTCATTTGCCACATGTACAAGCCTTGAAAGCATGTTGTACAAAGATCAATGCATAAAAACTCTTAAACATTTAAAGTGTGCAAGCTACAATGCATCATGTACAAGCTTATTATGCTTTACAAAAAACACAGATACATTTATTCTGATTAGGTTTCATTCAACTCACCTCACATTTCAAAATCTATCCGCCTCCCTCCTCTCTCTCTCTCTCTCTCTCTCTCTCGATCGATCGACTCAAGAACAACAAACAGATTTCATCATCATTTCACCACCATTATTCTGCAGATTTCACCATCATAATTTCATCGCCGCCACCCCTTCCCTTACTAATAGAAGCAGATGAATCCTAGAGTTAACACAGGTTCAGAAAGGATCTGGATACCGCAAGATTCTCTGCTCATGGTTAGTAACACATCACATATGCACCCGTTTTATTAACATACTAAATCTCGTTTGATGGTTGTTTTATGTTCAAGATCGGGAAGGTATACATGAAGATGAGTTGGATTTACATAGGGTTTCAAGATCCATTGAAGATCTATCTATCCAAACACCATATATGTGTGTATGTTATTATTATTATTATTATTATTATTATTATTATTATTATTATTATTATTATTATTATTATTATTTGAAATTTTTTTGATTCAGGACAGTGATAATGTTTTGTTACACTACGCCAAAATAGGGCTACGGCCACACTTTTGCCAAAATCACCCTGCCACACTTTTGATTAAATATGTGGCTAAAGGTCATTAATCACATTTCAAAACCTTATAGTCTACTTTTAGCCACACATCTTATTTATCCATGTGACCATTTCATAAACGTTCAAAACTTTTAGCCACACCTGAAGAAAAAATTGTGACATTTAGTAGCCACGTTAGAAAAATGTGGCCAAATGTGATCTACGGCCACAATATTTGTTTGATTTTTTATTCATGTGGCAAAAAATACACATTTTCGAAACATTTAGTCACACTTTAAGAAAAAACTGTGACATTTCCTAGCCACATTAGAAAAGTGTGGCCAAATGTGGTCAACTGTCACAGTAGGTTTTTAACGATGTGACTAAAAGCTAAAATATATGGCCACTTATCAGGTTGTGTGACCAAATGTTAAACAATAGTCACACTTAAAATTACAAAATTTAATGTGGCTTTATATAAACATTTGTGACACCATCGTCACATTGTTTATTTTGTGTGACCATTTGATAACAAATGTCATAGGAAAATATATGTGACCAAATATTAGACAATAATCACACTTAAGGTTACAAATTTTCAAGTGGCTTTACATAACTATTAGCCACACCGTCGTCACTTTGTTTTTTTTTATGTGACAGAATGATAACAAATGTCATGGTTAAAAAAATTTGTGTGACCAAATATATTTGACAATAGCGGCACTTAAACTTATAAAGTTTCATGTGGCTTTATACAGTACAAGAAAAAATAATTTTTTATTAACTCTTTACAATTTAAGACCATTATTTATTTAGAATAAAAAGTACGGAGTAAAAGTAAAACTATAAAATGTAAAAGATCATTACATCATCATTGTAATTTTTTTAAAATGTAAAATTTGATAGTCTAAACATATTCTAAATGTTTACAAACAAGTGTTTACCAAGTGTTGAATTAAGTCTAAAACACAAAACACAAAACTGATAGATGTTTGAATATAAACCCATTTGACCTATCATGCTCAAAATATATGCCTTAAAAGGAAACGGGTCAAAAACGATTAATACACAAATAAAATCAGTTGATATTACATACACTAACATTTATGTGATACTACCATAGCACACCTACTTCTAACTGTACCTGATTATAACACACCTTACTTCTAACTAAACCAGATTATGTAACAGTTTGGTGGTGGAAATCACCTTGGGTGACTTGCATAATCTCTTTGGCGAAACTAATTGAAACAAACTTACTTTTATGTCAACGAGTGACATTTATGCTTTGTAAATTTTGCCAGCCACTCCAAGTATTTTTTTTTTTTTTTAAATGGCAAACGACTATCAATCATTACCCAAATATGAACAAAAGGTTAATGCTAGCAAGATACTAGACCGATACAACTCCACGCTTAACTTTATGCAAAGACTAACCAAATATCGCCCAAGTTAAATAAGAATCTACTTTAAATCTTCAACCCGAACACGTATCTTGTGTGTTGCTTAACCACATAAAAGACATTTGCTTGAGTTTCATTGGAAGTGCCCTCTTTGTAAACACGTTGACCTGAGATAGTCAATTTGATGCACACCTTCACTGCCTCCCAATAAGTTGCCAAAACGATAATTGGCCGAAATACTTTTGTTCCTCAATTCCACCGCAGGTTGTCCTAAGAAAGCAGCTCCTCGGTAGAGCAGTCTTCACGCGCGATAAGATTGTTCCCGCCACGATCAAGATACAACTTAGTGCTCCATTTGATGATTTAGTTACCAAACCCAAATCCAGAAAATGACCCGACTGAAGATGTCACTGTAGCCCCTATAATAATGCAGCAAAATGACCCAATTAAGCCTCCTCGTATCTTCCACGAACCCAGACAGGATAGCATCAGACAACAACAAATGACCCGTTTGATGATCTAGATCAAGCCATCTCCAAGTAAATTGTAGTGACCCGTTTGAGGCTACAATGTTTGTTGCAGACCCATTCATTGCATTCGCGTGTGAACTAACTTTCTACAGCTGTGATTGTCTTCATATATATTGCCCAACCCGAGATCCAACCCGAGGACTTCTCACTGAAGCATCAAATTCCACCTAACTACTAAGCTTCTAATTCCCATTGTTGACTTACAATAGTTTACACCAACCCCCCAAGAAAAGAAATAACACACACAAAAGAAAACCATCACATGAAACGACTATGTGACACCGAGACGATTTGCACCACAATATAATTTAACACACTTGACCCATTATTACTCACATCAAACACACACTAGGTGCAATCCCCGCCACCCTCCCAGCGTACATATTTCACCAAAAATTCACACACCAAGTAATAATTATGACCCTACCCCCACCCTATTAATCAAGTGCCATCCAAATTACACATAGTTCATTATTCGCCCTGATCATACAAACGCCTTACAACATTAAATTGAAGTTGTGCCATTCATTCCATGACATACTTGGTATTTTTGACCTATGGGCTACACAATCGAACTACAAACCCTTCATATATTACACAACAGAATGAATCAATATCATATGTTTATCTGGTACATGTTATTATTCATATAACAAAGGATATGGAACTCTTGAGAAGAAGGCCTGGGTGCATCTGATTTCTTCCATCAGATTTACAATGTATGGATTAAGTTGGTTCTACCTCAACGACTAGCAATATAGTCAAATTATGCATCAACATGTGCATCAGATTCAGAATTCTGCATAAAAGATGTGTACATCAAATTCAAAAGTATGCATCCAACCTAGGCAATCAAGAGGTAAAAGAAACAATTAGGAGAAGAAGCATGTAACTGCATTTTTCTTCGCTAATTACTCATTTGACATTCAATTTTATTAGAGGTATATTTTTATGCAATCAGAAGTGACCATCATGCCTTCTACAGTTTCCAAATAATGTTTTTTACAGGGACCATGCGCATCAGATTTAGTTGAAGGCTGATCGAGTCCAGTAATGGTTATATGACAATGCGCTTCAGAAGTAGGAAGACATGGGGAAATGTTTTACCCCTTGACCTATTAGTCTATCACTAACAGTGTAAAATCTAATTCAATCCTTTTTTTGTATTAAAAGGTTGAAATTGCCACAAGAAGCATAAATCACTGATGTGTTCCCAAAAAAATAGTCCAACATTGCAACCAACACCAAGTGGTAGCTTACACCGCACATTTCTTTATAAGTCCATTGTTGGACAAGAAAAAAAAATCTTTATAAAACCACGTAAATTAATATCCGTTAGCATCATGATTTTATAGTAAATTTCATTTTAACAATAGGAAATAAGTGTAATAGTCCGTAATAAACTTGAGCCCATACATAATTTTATTCTACATTGACAAGTCCCAAATAAACACCGTAGGAAATCAAAGTTTACCTCCAACTATGCAAAAACAAATTATGCTGTTGAGTCATGTTGGGGTCAAGTCGGAGAGTCATAAGAAATCAATTATGTTCTTGGTTTAAAAAAGCGCGCCTCGCACAAAAGCGACGAGGTCTAAGCGCATCGCGCAAAGCGCAAAAAGTGTGGGATTTTTGTACCCGAAGCGCACACTAATTATATAATTTTTTTTATATATCGCTTGAGTTCTTAGCTTCATTTACCCAAAATATAGCTATAAATAAGGGTTTTTGTGATTTTATCTACATGTACAAGCCAAAAACACCAAGGTACAACATTTTTATGCTTTAAAAATACCCTGTGTACGTGAGGCGCGCCTCAGCAAAAAGCGACTGAACTTTGACAAAAAAGCGTCTGAGGTGCCGGCTTTGGAAAATTGGGTAGGCGCAAAGCCCTGAGGTGCCCTAGGCTGCGCCTAGGCACGCCTCAGGTACACCTTTTAAAGCCCAGATTATGTTGTGCATAACTAGTCTCAACGCCCGTGAAAACTGAAGACATAAGCCTACATAACCCTAAATTAATCTAACAATACTAATTGCAAAAGGAATAAAAGTCCAACAGGTGCTGCACTTGTCTCCAAAAGTTTGCACTTTTAACATTGGTTTATCTATGAATTGGTTTATTTATGAATGCAATAAACAGGTATACGGAACAGTAAAAAACTTACAACAAACCATAAGAATAGTAAAAATACATAGAGAAAATCAACTGAATGCCAGAATGTTAGATGAAAATAATTTGTATAGTCCATGTAAATCAGCCAGAATGAAATGTATAATCTAGTTCAAAAGTGAACAAAATTAGGGATACGGAAGAGTAAACAACATACAATAAACCATAAGAATAACATAAAAATAATAAACAATCAAGGCGATTCAATTTCGTAAACAGAACAATCAAAAGAGTATGGAACGATTGTAGTTGTACCTTGATCATCTCTCCATGAACAAGGAGGCGATTCAATATCAAAATTCTCGCTGGGAACCTTGCCGGCGAGAATGAGTGCGTGATACTTGTAAAGCTTTAGAAATTGAAGGAGAGAATGAAATCAAATGAGTGGATTATGTGTAATTAATTCATTTTTTTCTGGTGAAAATTAAGAGGGAATTTCATGTACTTCAGTTGGTTTTTTTTTATGATTTTGGATTTTGGGGGGAATGAAATCAGTGGAGGGAAATAAAAATTTAGGAGGGATTTGACTATTTTTTGTTGTGAAAGTAAATTTATACTTTCACATAGTAAAATAACAAAAAAAATATAGATGTAATTATAAAACTATTAAAAAATAAATATCAAGCTTTTAAAATATATAATATTATGTTTCGGTAAAAAAAAACTATAAGTTTTAATTTATTCAGATAGTGATGATGATGGATAATTCCGCGAAGCCACAAATTCCACAACCTTGATAGTGGAAAATAGAGATGGTGAAAAGGGAGTGCTGATGTAGCGCTGAATTTGGATGATGGTCATGAGCCTCCACTAATTAACCACGCACTTTAACCTAAGGGGGCGGGGGCATTCCATGGGCAGTGGATCACAATGGGCAACACTAGATAATAAAGCCTTAATAGATCATATGAGGCTTTATTGGATTACAATGAGCAACAATGGATTATATATGTTTTAATGCATCATATTGGTTGTTAATGGATAACAATAATCAATAGTATATCAAATACGTCTTAATGGACCATATTGGGTCTTAATGTATCACAATGGGCAACACTATATAATCTATACTACTATATAGTGTATACTGAACGGCTAAAATGGTCATTTCACATTCATCTTCATGGGTAAATTAGTAATTTGTTTCAATTGGTAAGACACATTAAATGAATAATTAAATTTTTATCAATACTACAATAAATAACAATAACACAATTGTCACTTTAATTAAAATTTTATAATACTACATATATAATCAATTACATGAATTTTTTTTATTTAAGAAACTAAATGTATGGATTTTTAAGTGAACATGGATTGTCATATTATTCATATGAAATGAAAGAATATGTGAAACATCGAATGTGGAAGTCAAATTAGACTATAAGGAGGGGTGGCGAACAACGCCCACCAAAACCAGCAACGACCTGATGGCCACCATAGTTTTTGGTACGCCCAGTAAGCCTTCAAAAGTTCAAATTTTGATTCTTAGTTATGTTTGCATCTTCATAACCGTCACCTTTATTTTTAATCTCGGCATTCAAGATTTAAAAAGGTGCATCGTTGTTTTGTGGTTTATGCTATGATATTATGGCCAGAATGGACACAAAGTAATAATAATTGAAGGAAAGCCAAGAAGGAAGAATAAGTATGTATTTTCTTTCTTGATTTGTTTTTCTCCTATAGTAAGCCAGGGGAAAGTAGTAAGTCAAGAAAGGGAAAAGTGGTCTAACAAGATTAATTTCTTATTGTTATTGTTTTTATTATTTTTGTTCGATTAAAAAAGGTGATACTTCTTGTTTGCTTAACCTTCGAACGGTTAGGTAGTTAGTTGTATGAAACTATATAATTAATATGTAGTATTTAAATAGACTAACTACCATTGTGTACATCAAAATTAAGATACATCACTACAAGGTAGCATATACATTATTGTGTTCAAAAGTATTTATTCATAACATTATCTTCACTTATGTTTTTTTTTTGTATTCACATAACTCTGGTCCAATTCTATTGTTTCACACTTTGAGTTAATTTCACATTGCATGGTATTTAATACAAACTGGACGTCTAACTCTACTCCACTTTCTACTCATATGCATAAAATATTTGTAAAATAAGTCAATTTTATACTTCCTTTAACATTTATGCCACCACTTCGTCAGAAAATCTATAGTAACAGTAGTAATAATAGTAGTAGTAGTAAGATTAGTAGTAGTAATACTAATACTAATACTAATAATAATAATAATAATAATAATAATATATCATTACTATGTAACTATATCCCCTATGGTTATCTCTTTTTGTTAATAAAACAAGTCTTAAAGCTACATGTCTAAGTCTTAAATCTAAACATATCAATTATACATATATATACCAATTATGTATAGCCAAACATCATGCAGCCCCGTCGCAACGCGCGGGTTTCTGCTAGTATGTCTTAGTGAATCATATTGTGTCTTAATGGATTACAATGAGCAACAATAGATCATATATGTTATAATGGACCATGTTGGGCCTTAATAAATCACAATGGGAAATAACAAATTATATGTGTCTTAATGGGCCATATTGGGTCTTAAAGGATCATGATGAACATTAGTAAGTCATATATGTATTAATGGGTCATAATGGGCCTTAACAATTATGATAGCTTTTATTGGATGGTTATGGGTTAACTTTATCATATTAAGTTGTAAGGGGTTATATCAAGTTGTAAAGAATTATACAACATAACGAATTATACAAAACAACGGACAATAATGGATCATATATGTCTTATTGGATCATATTGGGCCTTAATTGATTAAAATAAACAATAATAGGTAACATATGTTTTAATATACCATATCAGGTCTTAATGGGTCATAATGGGTAATAGTGGATCACATATGTTCTAATAGACCATAATGAGAAATAATAGATCATATGTGTCTTAATGGATCATAATGGGTAATAGTGGATCACATATGTTCTAATAGACCATAATGAGAAATAATAGATCATATGTGTCTTAATGGGTCATATTGGGTCTTAAAGGATCATGATGAACATTAGTAAGTCATATATGTATTAATGGATCATAATGGGCTTTAACAATTATGATAATTCTTATTGGATGCTTATGGGCTTTACTATATCATATTAGGTTGTAAGGGGTTATATCAAGTTGTAATGAGTTATACAACACAACGAACAATCGTGGATTATATATGTCTTATTGGATCATATTTGACCTTACGGTAAAAATATTAATTAGAAGGTAAGTCAACCCAAACTATCGAACCATACCAAACCGGTAGCGGTACCAAAAGTACTGTCCTGAAAACAAGAAAAAATGGGTATCGGTACAATATAATTGGTCGTATATGCCTTAGTGGATCATAATGGAAAATAGTAGATCATGTATGTCCTAATGGGCCTTAAGGCTATGGGGTGTGGTCACCCTTCCCCCTTCCTTCCCCCTTGTCCACGTCAGCGCCATGTCATTTCCCCCTTCCCTCCCCCTTCTAGGGGAAATGGTTCCCCCTTCCCCCTTCCCTTTTTTATTAATTTCATTTTTATTTATTTTATAAATTAGATTTTCACTAAAATATTTTTTTCATTAAACATAAAATAAACTACATAGACATTTAAAAAAAAAAAACCGAACAATACAATAAAAACCGGAAATAAATAAAAAAAAACCATCAACTAAACGCTCCTCCAAACGCTCCTCCAAGCCATTTTCTTGCGATTTTGTCTTTTATTTTCGCCGCCACCGCACGTTCCGTTTCATCAAGGTTATCGAGCGGTTCTCTCATCAACGCCAATTCGGTTGTTTCCTGTCTCGCCATTTCCATTTTGAGGCGTTCCCTTTCCAACTCTATCCTCGCCAAGTCTCTCGCCGCGGCGTCTTCTTTGTCCTTCCTTTCCATCTCTAGTCTCGCCAACTCTCTCGCCGCCGTTTCTTCCTTCTCCTTCTTTCTTTCCAAGTAGCGATCCGTTTGCTCTTGTTTAAAATCGTTAAAATTTTTTAGCAACTCTTCAATTTTTTCCATCGCCTTGTCTTTCGATCCGTGGCCGGTATCAACACCCTTGCCTTTTGAGGCCGCCGCTTTCTTGGCGCGGTCCCGACCAATCGGCCTCTCACTCTCACTTGGTGGAGCCTCGTCTTCAAACTCCGGATCGTCGTTTATGTTGATAGTACAACGAGCATCCGACCCACCACCACTATAACTCCCCGTTGCGCTCGTTTTAGACCGCTTCGCTTGTTCCACCTCATTAGGCACCGGTTTGAACTTTTCACACTTCGCCAAAATCTCATACGCCTTCATGTACCCAAACGCCCCATGCTTTTTGGTGTACGCGTCAAGAGCAACCTTCAACACATGCTCATCGCTTTGCCCCGACGCACGATTATTCCAAGCTCTTTGATAAAAACCCCCAAAAGCTTGACATTTTGTCATCAAGTCCCGACACTTGGTACTCACGGAGTGAACCCGACGGTATTCTTCACGTTGTAACAACTTGAAAAATTCCTTAACAACTTGGTTCCAAAACCCCTCTTTTTTCCGATTAGTTGCTACAATTATATAAAAAAAAAGTTAGTTTTTATAAAATATTAAAAACGAAATTTAAAAAAAAAATATATACATATATAATATATATATACGAAATTTAAAAACAAATATATACATATATATATACGAATTTTAAAAAAAAAATATATACCTAGTATTGGGTCCGTAGAAGCGATAACCCAAGCTTGTGCTAGCGCCTCCAACTCGATGGGATTCCAAGGAATGGAATCGGCCTTGGTACTAGGACCGTCATCTTTGGCCCGTTTTTTCCCCTTTTTGACGGTTTTTTTGCTTGGGGCCGGTTCGGTTTCGGGTTGGGTTTCGGGTATGTGATCATCGTGCGAGGCCAAAGAAACAAAATCGTGCTCGTGTTGTGTTTGTGTTTCGGGCATTGGTTGCCATTGAGGTGGTTGCATTTGAGGTGGATGCATTTGCCATGGTTGTTGTTGAAATTGCCATGGATTCAAAGGGGCGTTAAACGCGCCAAAAGATAGTGGTTGAGTCGCGGGAGTACCGGGTGTGTTAGGAAATCCGAACGGGTGTTGGTTTGAGGGGTTACCGGGTGTGTTAGGGAAGAAAGGACGCCTTGGATCCATGAAGATTTTTATAAAATCTTGTATAAAAGAGTAGAAAGTTTATAAAAAGTGTGGAAAGGTGTATAAAATTGTGGGGTATTGTGGGGTAAAATGTGGGGTTGGGTTGTTATTTAAATAGGTTTGAAAAATAAATTTTTTTTTTTAACTTCAAACGGTCAAAAATTATTGTTCAACGTTCACTTTTTCAAAAATGTCCTTGGAATTCGCGTCGGCATGCTCGGGGGATTTTTGCCGTTTTTGCCGAATCCAGGTCGGGGGGGGGGGGCGGTGTTCCCCGACGGCATTGCCGTCCACCTCGGATGCCGAAGCCCACCCCCGAGCCCATACCCCATAGCCTAATAGAACATATACGTCTTAATGGGTATCCCTCTCCAAAAATTTCTATCTCCCGCCCCTACGTTTTTTACATCAGCTTTCTTCCCCACCCTAATCCCCAAATACGTTTGAACTCTCTTCTTCTTCCTCCTATTAGGGTTCAACTACTTCCCTTTACCTAACAATTAAATTACTTAAAATTCAACTCTTATTCCCTTTCCATCTCTCATATACCTAGATCCATTCGTCTCCTTTAAAACTAGAATGGCTTCCTTCACCATCTAGGGTTACAAATTACAACAAAAAGGGTTCTCCTTCTTCCTCTAATGTTTGCCACTGCAGCTGCACCTCGCAACAACAAATTACAAAAACTCCTTTTCATTTTCTCAATAAATCTCGTCCATAAAGCTCAAAAAAGCGGCAAGAACCGCAACAATGGTGGGCTTAGAGTCGTTGGAGAGAGGGGTCGTTGGATTTGACCTCGGAACCACCAAGTCCGTTGTATGTAAGTATGATTCTTTGTTTCATTCTACAAACTTTGTGAAACATTGCTGCTACCGTTGTATCGTATTCTATTGCAAGTGATCAATGAAAAGTATATGATGTTATAAATTTAAAATTAAATATATTTAGTACTGTCTTTTATTCTAAAATTTTGATATTATTCCCTTTGAGGATTAAGAATTTAATAGAATTATTTAAAAATCTTGGACGGATCACCTGTAAATTATATAGAATTAAACAGGGGTTGGTGTTTGTGTTTTTAGTTATGAATTTTGATTTCAAGTGTCCTGTTATTTTGGACGAGACATGATACTTTATTCTTGTGTCATGCTCATATTACATTTGTAAATATATTAGCATCACTAGGAATAAAAAAGCTGGACATCCCTCAGAATATATGTTTACTTTGGTGTAATCTAGAATGAGCTACTACTGTTGTTGATACCAAAGGCCCAGTTTGTCCTCTTTAAAGTTTTTATAAAATGTTGAAAATAAGTCTCAGGTAATATGAAGGTGAAACTTTTATTATTGCCAAAGATGAATGCGGTACTATGTCGGTTTCCGGTTAGCCAACTAACCAAAAGACCGAAAGCCCAAGACCAGGACGCAGACCAAACATCCTAAATCGATCAATATCGGGTCAAAATTTAAGTCAACATGCAAGAATCCAAAGAGCAGAGTCGGAAAACAATCTGTGTTATTCTGCAAATAATGTTCATGAAACAAATTTTTTTGAACGACGTTCAGGAAACAATTAATCAACCGAAGTTGAAAAACAGACGTGCAATAAGAAGTTTCAACTTTCAACAAAAATCTATCGAGCTCCATTGTTTTGTATCCATTAAAGACAGAAGTCAGCGATTCAGAAATGGAGAAAGAAGGTAAGAAACACGCTAATTGGATCAAGATGCTAATGGGAATTAAAAGTCGAAGGTTCAAAAACAAAATAACGAACTTGATGGTGATAATAAAGAAGAAAAAGCATGTCTTTTGGTCCAATACCAAGAATTTATACCAACTGGCTTTTCTCTGTAACATGGTGTACGTTATACCAGAGGTTGAGGTATGTTCTAATATCTTACGCGTTTTCTTGGTTTGATTTTGACTCTGTTGCGTCTGACCCATTTGGGTTAGTGGGGTTTATTGGAAATTACAAGCTAAACCAACTCAAATGTTCTTAGATTTCAGCCCTATAAAGAAAGTACATAAACCTTGATCTCATGCAAATTGTTAGCTAATCTCCTAATAAAAATCTAACACATTTATGTTTTAGATTCAACTTTTTTTTTTCCTCAACATCCAATTTCATCGTTTATACATAATTTTACACTCTAATTTTAGTATACAAAAACCAAATTCCAAAATTATATTTCCAAGTATTCAAATCTCGATGCTTCTAAATTTCTAATGAACCTGATATTAGGAGTTAAAATCCAATCTGATGGTAGATGCTTCTAATGAAATTGACATAAGTTTAAAAAGCAGAATATTAAAAGAAAGTTGAGATGCGGGGTATCGATCCCCATACCTCTCGCATGCTAAGCGAGTGCCATGCCGCCATGTGTTTTATTGAAAATGGATAGAACCTAAAGGGGTTGTCATTTTTTAATTAAATTACATGGATGGATTTATGCTGGTCAGGAAAGTTTACTACTGTTTTAGAGGGATTAAAATTCTTATCAGTTCTTATATTTGTTTCAGTATGCCTATTTTCATCACTCATCAGCTTTGGGTTGGTCTTAAGCTACAGCTAAAGGATATTCTTTTCAAGGTTTTGGTTATTTGGCAAGCCTATATAAAAAGGGAAGAGTAGGTATTTTCTTGGTCTGCAGTTAGCTATCTCTAATTACTCTTGGTCTTTCGGTTGGAGTACAATTAGGGATTATCAATTTAGTGGTGCCACTATATTGATGGATGTTTTAAAAGACCACGGTTTGAGGTCTCTCCTTATAGTTGCAATATTAAGCTGTTTTAAATTGCATTTGGTTGACTTTTCGCACTTTTGTATATGGAGATAGTTGGGTTTTGTTTAGGTCAACTTTTAGTTTGATTGGTTTTCTTTATAGCACTATGTTAGAGAGAACCACGAGCAAACATTGCTTAGCCCAAAATGGTTGAACCATAAAGACAACCAGTTTTCTTTAAGTGACTAATGTTAGCTTTTCATTTCTACCTAACATTTTCTTGATTAATAAATAGATGCAATGTACGGAGGTCTATTGCAATAAACATAGCTGAAAGGCTAGGACTTCCTAATGTGGTTGTAGATAATGCTCGTGACCTCCATGGAACAACTAGTGCGGAGATAAATGAGGTGTATAGTCTGCTACTTGTAATTCTATTGTCCAGGGACCAATCATCCATTGCAGCCAAACATATTTATCAGTAGCTTATTCCATATTTAGTATCATATTGTGAATGTATTTTAGTCACATTTTGTGAATGTGTAGGCATTATTGGTGACTATATATCTTCTTGACATGCAGGTTATAGAAGATATGGAGAATTTGAAGCAGGAAGTTGATGAGCATATTTTTGAAGCGTGCATCATCTTAGGTGAGGAATCAAAATCAGTGGCGGGTTGGTTTATAATATATAACTGCTGCTGCATGTGTTTCAGGGTTGGTAGGGAACTTCATAGGAAACCAGTCATTTGCGAGGGTAGTATGAGAAGCTAGAGTAGCATGTTCCACACTTCACAAGAGAGTTGACATTGTTGTGCATCTTCAACATCATTTGTAGATAGCTTTTGATTAGAAGATCATGTCTTTATTATTTGAATTGAAAACATACGTATAGATTTTGGTTTATTATTTTTTATATCAATTGGTTTTTTAGGTTTTCTCATGTGTATTGCTGTTTTATTTAAAAATAATGAAAATAAAATTGCTAATTACATGAAAATAGCCACATAGAACCATAATAAATATGTGTGACCAAAGGTTATGTAATAGCCACACTTAATGACACAAATTTCATGTGGTTTTATATAAACACTAGCCACACTATCGTCACTTTGTTTTTATTTGTGTGACGGAATGGCAATAGACGTCACGGGAAAAAATATGTGACCAAATGTTAGACAATAGCCACATTATCATCACTTTTGCTTTTTTAGTGTGACGGAAAGGTAGCAAATGTCACAGGAAAAAAAAATACGAGTGACCAAAGGTTATTTAATAGTCGTACTTAATATCAACTAATTTCATGTAGCTTTACATACCTATTAGTCACACCATCGTTAGTTTGTTTTTTTATTGTGTGGCGGAATGATAACAAACGTAATTGGAAAAAATATCATGTGTGACCATAAGTTAGACTATAGCCACACTTAAAAGTACAAAATTGTTTATATGTCTAGAAATAGTTTTTAGCCACATTTACAGTTAATTCATGTAACTATATAAAAGAACCGGCCACATGTACATGAACTTTATGTGGCCGTTACTATCGTTTAGCCACACTTCATAGACAGAATGTTTGATTATGTTAACCCTTTTTGCCATGCTTTTTTCCAATTGATGTGGCTAAAACAAAGTTTTTACTAATTCATGTGACTATATAACATAAAAAGTGACACTTAAAGTAAATTTATGTGGCCATTGCTACCTTTTAGCCACACTTAATGGAGTATATGCTTGATTCCAACTAGAAATGTTGATACCCTTTAGCCACACTTTTTAGTTACTACGGCCACCAAACGTGAATGTGACCGTATGATACCTACGATGACTCGACCTTTGGTCACACTTGACTTGAAAAAATTAAGTGTGACGAAAGGCATATGGTCACAGTTTTCTAGTGTGGCTAAAGCCTGTTTTTGACGTAGTGTTATCATGCAATATTTTGCCAAAATTGCTAAATAATTTCGATTTTTCATTCTATAAGGGATATGAGTTCGGATCTGGAGGGAAATGAGTTTGGATCTAGGCGTACTGTGGAGGAAAAGGGTATTGTGAATGTTTATAAATTCTTGTTGTCTATTGAAATCATTTGTATGACTTTGTACTGTGGTTTATGATGATTATATTAGATTGGGGGCTTGATTTTAGGGTATTGAGAGTAGGTTTGTTATGATTCTTATTGTTTTCCTGATGCTAAGCAGAGTTCAAATTTTAGGTGTTCACAACACTTTGCTTTATCACATTCAAGTAAAGATGAAGTCAAATATGGGAGTGGAATATTACTGATTGTAAAAGCATTTCTTGTTATTTATGTCATTGCACAATGCACTAAATACATGCCACTAAAGCAACACTATTACAATTGCATTATTCATAAAATAAACAGTTTTGTTTAAACGAGTTCAGTTCATTGAAACCTTAAATAACGAACTAATATATAATACAAATAACTCTATGGGCCAGCGACATTTACAATCCTTGATGTGGCAGGGACCTTTACAATTCCAACATTTTTTTATTAACTAATTATACGCAGTAGCAATTCATTAACTTTGTCTATTCTTCTTTCAATTTTTCTTTGGTTAGTAAGTTGTGATTTGTTCCAGCGATCTATGATCTGTCATAGTAGAATAATATGATAGAAGTTATAGTAAAATTTGTTTTTATGTTTGCTTTTTTTGTGACGACCTGAACTTTGTACTGACTGATTGTTCATAATAGAATAATATGACAGAAGTTTTAGTAGAATTTGTTTATGTTTGCTTTTGCGACGACCTGAACTTTGTACTAACTGAAAGTGGTGGGTTATTCGGTGTTGTCCACGGGTCAAAAGGGTCACCGGACAGCTGGTTAAATGGGCCATCGGTGTTAAGATAATTCATATATTACATCAAAGTAGTGGGGTTGAATGGCAACTAGATCCACCCCAAAGACCATATTTAAAATGTGATGCTCACATCAACAAATGGACATCCGGTCCCATCAGTTGTTGTGTATAAAGCTACCCTTTTGCTTAGTCATATTGAAAAAATATATAATCTGGTTCTGTGATGCATATAAGTTGATGTTACATCCTTTTGTTATTCAGGTTTTCAAATATAGCATGTCATTGGATATATGAGTGTATCTTCAATCATATGTGTATCCATACATGAAGTTGGACACGCACTTGCTGCCACAAGGTTATAACTTTATCCCATTCTTAACAATTATGTTACATAGGTAACTTAATTAATAATTCTAGGTCAGGATGGGCTCGGGTCAAAACTTAAAATTTATCAATTTTTTTCTTTCTTCAACAAATTCATCATCAACCCAAATCAATAAAGGCGAAACTAATTAAAATCATCGATTGAATTGATGACAAGAAAATTTGACATTCGAGTTTAATAAAAATTAGTTTTATTTGACATTTGGATTTGATTTACTTAGGTGTTGATTGCCATATAAAACCTTCTTTGTTGGTTTGTCAAGTATATTTATTTAAAATTGGTTATGTCCGGATGATCTTCTTTTATGGTAGGCTTTGGGTGCACTGGGTTTAAAATCATGGGGTAGTGATCAACGTGTAGTAAGGTTTTTTTTCCTTACCAAGGCATCTAATTTTTCATTGTATTATCTTTTCTATTACTTTTAAGTATATTGATGTGTTCTAAATTTGTGTACTGTTTAATTTTAACCATAATGTAATTATGGTTAAAAGACAAATTGTTAGACCTTTCTATCAGATGTCATCTTTTTTCTTTGGTTATAAAAAACATAAGAGTTTTATTAAAAGCAAAATGGATATAACTTAAAGTCGTTAAAAGTAAATAAGTAATATAAATAGTTGTTTTTCAAAAATATTGAAATGGCTCTGACCCATTCATTCATTTTAAAGTTTAGAAATTATTTAGTGTTTGGAATGAATGAGGTTGCGAGTCTAAAAGTCTTGTACGAGTTTCTAATGCTAATGTACAACTATTATGAAGCAGCTACAAATCAATTTGGCGGCCAAATATATATTTTGGAAATTGAGTTTTTGTTCAAAAAGGCAAGCGTCACGTTAGCAATTTGTTGTGTTCAGTAACCTTTAATCGTATAGTTTTTGAGAGATTATTAGAAAATATCCTTATAGAGCTATTTCTTTTAATTTGATCCATTTAGCCTAATAAAAATCAACCTATTCATAATTAAATTTGTCGAATTACCACCTCGAGAAATGGATAATGTTTTCAAAGCTTGTGGTAGTTTCTAGCTTTTATCATTGTTTAACTTTTTTGTCTGTGATTTATCTTTGATGCAGGTTATTATTAGGCTTGGAGAGCATCTCTACATTTGCAGAAATCAAATATAAATTAGGAGAGAAGGTGAAAAAGGTTCATGCATTTGGGTTACCTGGAAAGCCAGTTAGCTGTTTGCTCTGTTTCAAAATGGGAAAATGGTGAAAGAGTGCAAATGGTACAAAATGGTGAAAGACTGCAACTTCAGAATTTGTCTGCCCAAACTGAATTCCTAAAATAGTGTATAACTGCAGAATAGGAGATGGTCTACATACACTAGAGTAGTAATAAGGTCAAACAATAGGGTCTGTGATCTAGGGCTAGAACCAATCTACAACATCTCCTATGGTCACTGAGTTTTATAATTCAAAAGAATGGTATAATTTTAACTATGTTTGTGTTTGACTGATAAAAGTCAAAATGAACTAAAATTTAATTTCTATAAATGTGAAACAGTGCGTGCATTAAGTTAAACAATGTGAATTTCATTAATAGATTGGGTTTTAATATTTATGATTTCCTTATCAATTTATAGTTTACGATACCATGATTGACTTTGGAAAGTCAAAGATCCATAATTTAAAAAAAAAACAATCTTTAACCTTTGTGGATCCCTAGGTGAAGATTATTGGGATAGGTCAAAACTTCCTCATGTCATGTTAGCCACAACGTCCTTATGGAAGTTCTCTATGTGAAACTTAAAAAGATATACCTAATAACAAGTGGAACTTATAGAAACTGTATTTGTCCATCGAACCCATATAAGTATGGGATCGTTAATAAATCTTTTAACTTGTAGTTTTATGGGTTAAGTACACATTAATTTACAAGCTTATTTAACTATTATTATTATTATATTTTAGATTTCTGAATATATTTTTATAGGCTTCAAAGTAATAGTAAATGAAGCAATCTAATATAACTTCGTGTTGGATTATGTTCAACTCTTTTTTGTAACATTTGGTAGCTTTGAAAATATAACAATAACTTTTGAAAAAATGTTACTATTACCAACTCTCTCTTGAATTTATTTACTTGATATTCATATATTTCTAGGTTTTACATCTTCAATTTATATATTTCATATTTTATACATTCATTTCATCTATTTCTATATTCATTTCATGTATATTATATATATGATTTTTGTTTTGCCTTTTAACCAAAATTAAACGAAGCAAATAAAAAGTTGTCAATCCAACCAATAAACCTAACTAATGAACCGAAAACTGAATGGTTAATAAAATCGACTAATAAAATATACTAATCGATTACTTCGGTTTTGGTTGAAGATAATAACTGAACAGACCTAACCTTGCACACCCTAACAGTGTTTGTTTTTCCCGCCGCATCGCGCGGGCACCCTGCTAGTATATATATATATATATATTAGAATAGGATTATTAGAAAAAGAGGTTACTAAATAAAATTAAAGGCAATTAAATTAATAATTTTCTAAACATATAGGTATATGTTCGAGTCATAAAAATCCTTAAAAAGTCTATGGATTTAAATATATAAATTAAGTAGTCCAATATATATATATATATATATATTTAATTGAAAAATATCATAAAATTATCAAATAATCACTAAAGGTCGAGGCTAAATATCTAGACCAAAAAATACATAATTGAATTCTATGAGAAATAATAATATGTCTAAAAAACGTCTACAATATTTCTATATATTAATAAAATATCAATTTAGAGTTATATGTATAAATTATATAATGTGTAGTGTGTGTGTATTAATTTAGTCCAATTCATAACATCATATACGTTTTATTTCATTAAAGTATATTTACACCCTCATTATGAAGAATTCTAATTAATATAATATTTGAATAGGATTATTAGAAAAAAAAGGTTACTAAATAAAATTAAAGGCAATTAAATTAATAATTTTCTAAACATATAGGTATATGTTCGAGTCATAAAATCATTAAAAAGTCTATGGATTTAAATATATAAATTTGAGTAGTCCAAAATATATATTTAATTGAAAAATATCATAAAATTATCAAATAATCACTAAAGATCGAGACTAAATATCTAGACCTAAAAATACATAATTGAATTTTAAGAGAAATAATAATATGTCTAAAAGCGTCTACAATGTTCCTATATATTAATAAAATATTTATTTAGAGTTATATGTACAAATTATATAATGTGTATAGTGTGTGTGTATATATAAGTATGATATAGAACATATATATATATATATATAAAGTGCTCCTATAATAACTTCATATATCTAAAATAGTTCTGAATATTAAGTAACATTTATAGAATTTTAGAATATATAACGTAAAAACCGTACCTTGATTGAAATAGAGAAAAATAACCAGTATATTGACGATCTTGAGATCCTTATGTTCGAAGTGGGTGTTAATCAGAGCTTGGCAATGGCTGCATTCTTGTGATCAAAATGGTGATTGAGAGGATGCTTTGTGTGTGAATGACAATATAATGACATATGAGGTCATGCCAATGGTTATATAAATGCATTTCTAACAAGTTCTTGTTTATTGCCATGACTCTTCATTGGCAAATTAATCATAATCTTCAATTCTATTTAATTTAGTTCAATTCATAACATCTTAAAATGTATAAAGGGGGTTACATTGTGGAGAAGATATTAACCGTGTATTAGTCACATGTACCACAGGAATGATATGTTGTATAAAGGGGCATAATGGGAAGAAAGAGGCTAAAATATAGAGATGTATGCTTATGCCTCTTCATATGCCATCTTAAAATGGTAGTGAAATTACCTTGATGTCCATCTAGGATGCATTATATAATAGTATAGATATATCAGATGAATTGGTAAAAGGTTAATTTGACGTGACTTATGATATCGAACATCGGACTAGGTGACATTGGACTATATTGTTGGACTATACTGTATATATATATATATATAAGTATATAAACGTGTCGAAACGTATAGCGTCTCGTGAATCGGACTTGTGGATAAAAAGGACTTGATGGCTTGTGATTGAAAGTTGATATTGGGGAAAATTGTAGACAACAGGTGTTGTCTAGTTTGTACAAAAACAGAGGAAACTCTGTCAAAAATTTTATAAAAATCAAAGTATAACGAACTGCTAATATTGTTTCTATAAATAAAATTCCCTAAGTGTTTTAAACAAGTGCATTATATACAAAATCGAAATATTTTCAAAGCCTAATTATTTGTAACAATAAAGATGATTTTCAAACAATACTTGGGAAAAACTAACAAATTATATTAATCGATTTTAATAACTAAAGTTGTATTTCTTTAAAGAGTATTTTCCTAAAAGTAATTATACTAGACAAACACATTTATCTAGATTACTAGACGATCTACGGCTCAGGATAGTTATACATTTCGGGGTATTAGTCCAATAAGGTTTACACACAAATAGTAACAAGTGTGCAACTTGGGTGCTATGTTGTATGTAATATGTGAATTAAGATAAGTCATAATTGATTCGTCGAGTTGAAACGTATTAAGCCTCGTGTTGGTACACACGAGTCTAGACAGTCGAATAGACTATCTTTTAAGCGGTTAATAAGCTAGACTTATGTGTGATAGACTTTTAAGGTGTCCTTTGTTGGTAATTAGGTCACGAGGAAGTCGGTCGAGGTTTCAAGCTTTGTTTGCTAGCTTATCATGGAAATTAAGGTGAGTTCATGACCCCACTTTTTACCGTTTTTGTAAATGTTTTCGGGGGGGGGGGGGGGGAAGACATGCTTGTTTATAAAAATTGATGAACTTAAAGCGTAACAAGTTTTGAGAAAATGTTTGAAGTTACAAACACTTTTATAACGTCTACATGAATAAAAGGGAAAACGGGTGGTGGTGTGTGTTTCACAGCCCCACTTTTACTAGTTTTACTTTCGGGGGGGAAAACATGCTACGTATTTGTATTCATAAGAATTATGTCATACTATGGTCGTCTTTTGCTTACTATACGATTTGTTTAAGTCCTCGGGAAAACCATGAATGTGCGGGGTAGCACAACGGGGGAAATGTGGATAGATCTATTGGGCGTTACCTGCCCCATTCGATGGTTGGGAGCCAGGCGGGTGCATATTGTCTCGACCTATGTATTCTTGTATTCAGACAGGTGTATTCTAGTATTCATGTATTCATGCATTCTTGTTCAGTAATAGTTTTCCAATCGTAGTAGTAGCAATGCATACGTCTAGCTAACGTACGCTTGACACAGTATTGACGGGATTGATCTTTCAAAACTTATGGAAACGTTTTTGTAAAACTTATGAACTCACCAGCTTTATGTTGACTTTTTAAGCATGTCTTTCAGGTTTAAAATTTGGTAACGGAACAGTTGGAGTAGACGATGTCTTTGGATCGGTGATCCTAGAGGGTTAGAAATGGCGTTTAGGAAACAAAAGGTCTTAGATGCATCTTTCCGCTGCGTAGCAAAGGTACCAAACGTCACAACCGATGTAGAAAAATCGGGGTGTGACACCATCCGATGCAAACTCATTCTAAGGCAAGAATTTTTAAACCAAAGCATCGGGCGGATCTTGCTTCTCTTACAGAACATGCCCTTCATGTTGCTCTTGCTTCGGCTACTGAACCTCGTGGCTTCAAATCTACTATCAAAGATTATAAATGGCTTGCTCCGATGCATGAGGAGCTTGATGCCCTTCATCAGAACCATACATGGACTCTTGTTCCTCGTCCTTCCTCTACAAATATTGTTGCCTCAAAATGGGTTTATCGCATCAAGTATCATTCGGATGGTAGTATTGAACGCTATAAGGCTTGCCTGGTTGCACAAGGATTTACTCAGGTTTCCGGTCTTGACTATTCTCATACGTTCAGTCCTGTTGTAAAAGCATCAACAGCTCGTATTGTTTTGTCTCTCACCGTTTTGAATCAATGGAAATTCCATCAATTGGATGTTAAAAATACCTTCTCAAACGACAACCTTACTAAGACTGTTTATATGGAGCAACCACCTGGATTCACTGATTCACGTTTTCCTAATCATGTGTGCAAACTTTATAAAGCTTTGTATGGTCTTAAGAAGGCGTCTCATGCATGGTTTCAACGTCTGAGCACCTTTCTTGTTTCCTCTGGGTTCATCTGTAGTCGGGCCGACATTTCCTTTTTCGTTTACAAGAAAGATTCTTACCTCATGTATTTATTGGTTTACGTTGATGATTTGATTCTTACTGGCAACAATGAACCTGATATCACCACCTTTATCTCTCGTTTTAACCATGAGTTTGCTATTAAGGATCTCGGTGCTCTAAATTATTTCTTGGGTCTTGAAGTTGCATACATTGACACGGGCTTGTTTCTTACTCAGTCAAAATATGCTCAAGACACTCTTCATCGTGCCAAGTTGTATGATGCCAGACCGGTTAGCACACCCTTGGTTCCTCATGAGTCCTTCACCATTGATAGGCCACCCTGCACTGATCCTACTGCTTTTCGATCATTAGTTGTAGCATTGCAGTATTTGACTATTACTCGTCCTGATTTCTCTTATGCTGTCAATCAGGTTTCACAGTTTCTTCATGCTCCTACGGTTGCTCACTTTCAAGCAGTTAAATGGATCCTTCAATACATCAAAGGCACTCTTTCTTGTGGCTTGACTTATAATCGGCCTCATTCATCTTCCATTAGTGGCTACTCAGATACTGATTAGGGTCGCTGCTTAGATACTCGCCGTTCTACTTATGGGTATTCTATTTTCTTAGGACGAAATCTTGTCTCTTGGAGTGCAAAGAAGCAACCTACAGTCTCTAGCTCTTTCGAGTTGTGAGTCTGAATATCGGGCAATGGCCAATACTGCAGCTGAAATATTTTGGATCACTCATCTCCTTAGAGAACTTCATGCCTTACCCCCTGATAGGCCTATCTTGCTTTGTGATATCATAAGCGCTTTATTCATGATTCAGAACCCAGTTTCTCACAAGCGAGGTAAACATATTGACTTGGATTATCATTTCATTCGGGAGCTTGTAAATTCATGGAAGCTTTATACCAAGTTTGTACTGAGCAATCTTCAGGTGGCAGACATCTTTACTAAAAGTCTTCCGCGTGAGCAGTTTGAGCAGTTTCGCGCTATGTTGCGTCTTGGACCGCCACCGTTCCAATTGAAGGGGGTATTAGATAGCAATATATTTTTTGTAATGTATTGTATGTATCTTTTTATTATTATATATCTCCTAAATTATAGGAGTGATATGTTATGTTTTATTATAAATACATAATCTCCCATCATTTAATTGATTAGGTAAACCATAATAATCCTTATATAATCAATCAAACTCTCAGAGTCATTAATATCAGAACTGGAAGCTTTATCACTCATCATAAGAATTGGATGATTGCACCTGCAACATTATCACTGGAAGCTTTAATTACGCTGTAATCTATAATTGTTTTCATTCACTCTACAATGTAAACCAATACCTTAATTGAAGCAATACATACATATATACATACCCAAACCCTAAATCAATGCATATATACCTAAACCCTAAATAATTACATTAATTGAAGCAATACATACATACATGCCTAAGCCAAAAATCAGAAGGAGCAGAAGATCAACTGTAGAAGACGACCTGTAGAAACGAGTTGCTGTAGAGAGTGGAGGCAGCTGGGTCTTCAATTGAAAGGTTTTGATTTAAAAGTTAGGGTTTACAGTGAATTGTGGGGAAATCAGGTTTACTAAAATACCCTTTCATAGTAAACATTTATCTCCACATATCACAAACATTATCAAAGACCAAAAGTAATCAACTTACTTGCCATTGTGTCAAGTGCTTAACAATTGCATAGCAACTTTATTATTTCAGTCAATAAAAGTTCTATTTAGATGTTTGAAAAAAGGGGCTAAAATAACGTAAGTTTGCTTCAATTGGGTAATATTTTTCAAATAAATAATAGTATTAAGCCACATGCTCGGCTAGGCTCGAAACAAATTGAAGGTATAACTTGTAACATATTTACTTATTATCTGAATTTGATCTTGTGGTTTTATAAGATATATGATTCACCATAGAGACAGTAAACATAAACAAACTATAATATTTAATATATCATGAAAAAAAAAAAAAAGAGATGAAAAATCATGTAATGCTCATGCTTTAGGGGTATTTTCGTCATTTGATTGTTTATTCATACGGCTTCTCAGTTCTTCAAATGCCTTCATACTCTCTGCATCAAACCCTCCTGCAAACTGTAAACAAGAACCATGGCTTTAGCTAACACATGACTTTTTACTTGTAGACACCAAAATTAGGGATGTCAATCGTGTAGGGTTGAATCGTTGAACTGAGTACAACTCATATAGTCATATATTTATTAGTGCGAAAGACATCAAGTTTACACACTTGAAATTATGTAACCAGAAAATAGTAAGATTTAACACTTTTATCTAAACAGGTTGGCGGGTTGTAAATGTGTTAAACAGATCGTAAACGGATTGGCTGGTCGAACCCTTTAATTATAAGGGTTAAACGGGTCAACCGAACCCGACCGTTTAATTATACAGGTCAATCCAAACACGACCCTTCAACTAAACAAGTCAACCCGAGCATAACCTGTTTATTTAACTAGTTAAACATGACAACTCAAAACCTTATTATTTTCATGTCGAGTTTTGAGTCATGTCAAAATTTGAAAATTCTTATTTACGGGCAAACGGGTCAATTTGGGTAAAAGCTTTTAATATATTTAAAACATTAACTATTTATACAAACTAACTAAAGCAACTACAAATAAGTGTTTGTGGGTCAGCTTGACCCATAATGATCAATATTAAAATGTTTTGACCCGAATCTAACTAACAACCGCCCGGCCCGTCTGCCCATTTAGCCATGCCTGGAGATAAGAATTACCTGATGAACACGAAAAGCAAATCGCACGCCCTGAAGCACCAAAAACTCTCTGTTTGGTTCTTTTTCGGGTCCATCCAATGCATCAAGTTCTGAAGCAACGCGCTTCATGTACTTCCTAGCCAGTTGTACAGACGCTAGCTTGATCTGCAAATAAAGATTGTTAAATTTTTCTTTATAGAACGCGTGACCAATTTACATAGTATAACTTAAGATAACCATACCTTGCCTACAACACCTGCATCTTGCAACCAGTTGACTGGGATGCCAAATTCTTTATATCTAGACATAGCCATGTCCCTTGTACGTAGTAATGCGTATACACTGTTCTCGACTCTGAAAATAAATAAACAGATTGCACTTCTTAATGATCGAAAAAAAAAACAGAGAGAGAGATTTATATAACAGAGAATTAGAGTGCTTTATTATATACCTCTCAAGCAACTTGTACATTTTCTTTAAAGCAGCTTCACAAGAGAGATTGGGATCATCAACAAAATTAGTTACTTGTGACTCAAGTTTCATCAGGTCTTGATATTCAAAGGCTGCTTCCCTCAATGCATCTGCTTTGCCTTCTGGCCAGTCAAAGTGCTTCAGTACTGCCCTCTCATCAACCTTTCCAAACAAAACAGCATCAATCAAATTGTAAATGAAAACATTTTTATATAAAACAAAGCATTAGGGTATGTTCATAGACCAAGATGTCCAAACCTAAACAAGTTGGCCAGTTTGACTGGTTTTGAGATCCAAACACTCTGGTTCACAGTTTGGGTCGGTTTAGAACTTGGAACCGGACGTTTTAACCTATATTATCTATATATATATTTGCATTTTTTGAAATATTTAGTTATGTATATGCATTAAATGAAGCATCTTTATCAAAAGAAGCTAACATTTTGAAAGAAAGAAAAAATGTAAATAATCGGTTCAAATCCTCAAAACGAACCGTGAAACCGGTAAAACGGCCATTTCGTTTTTTTGGTTGCCCAAAACCGTAGTTAGTGGTTTGGCCCAGAACTTTCATTAACACCGGCCGAACCTAAGCATGAAACCTTTACAAACTATATAAGGCATACCAAGAAGGAGAGTTCTTCGTCTAGCCAGTTCACAAAGGCCAACAAATCTTCTATGTCTGTAAAGGAAGCAGCACGGACTTCAGAAGCAAGTGACTCAACGAAATCACCTTGTGTTTCCACATCAGCTTTAACCTGCAAAAACGATGATAATATATCAGTTTAGCATTATATTAATAAAAATAGATTATATAAAAGATTAGAATCATGCGACATACAGCCAAGAGGAAAGTTGATCGGTTCTCAATCTCCCCAATCATGTTACTCCTTGCATCTGCTGTGTTAGATGCAATAGTTGATATAACAGATGTATCCTTCTTTGCTTCGCGCTTCATCAAGCTCTGGTAAAATTCAACCAACTCTGGAGCCCGGTGAACTTTGTCACCACCGCCAGCTCCTTTGCCCAGGCTTCCTGGCGGAGGAGGTGGTGGTGGTGGCCCACCAGGCGGCGGTGGGGCTCCTGGTGGAGGTGGAGGTGGAGGGGGTCCACCTCCGGACACCACGGGATTAGCGGTGGCAGCAGGAGCCCCACTTGTCCGTGTAGGAGGAGGACGTGCAGTCCTAGGTGGTCTCTTTTCAATGTCTGCATATTGCATCTTGCTCACAGCTGGAGAACTAACTGTACTTCCATCAGCAGACTGGTTGGCTGAAGCATCAGGAGTTAGTGTTACTCTTTCCTTAACTTGAGCAAGTTTTGGCGGCAAACTAACCGTCTTACTGTTGCTTGGTGGTTTGTAACCTGAAGTATCACCAAACCGAATTGCTCTTGCTTGATTGGCTTTTTCCTTGATTTTCTTTTCGCGTTCTAAAGCAAGCTTGTGACGGTCTTTATACGCAGGGTACTTCTCGTCTAAAACACCTTCAACTGATCTAGACATTAAATGGAATGATGATGCTACATTGTTCGGATCAGAAGGAGAATTAGGGGATTCTTGATCACCCTCCCCGAATGTAGTGATCGCTACAGACTCGCCTGCATTTCTTAACATGAGAGCTTCTAACGGGCCCCTAGGTTTATGGCTAACCCTTGGGGACCCACCTTGGAACGATCTTGCAGGCGAAGTAAGAGCACTAGATTGAGAATCATCTTTGCTTTTACCCCATTTCTTAAGTTTTTGAATCAAACTCGTTTTTTTACTAATGCTACTGTACCGACTCATGGAACTATCAATCGAAGCAGTGTCGAAATCCTCGCTTCCTGGAGACGACGGTATAGAAAAATTGCTTTCAAGGTCGGTGTCCCCACCTTGTCCACGTTCAGACCCCGCGTACTCTAACATTAACTGTTTTGCCTTTTCTTGCGACCTTGGGCTCAAGTTTTTGTTCAAGTCACGAGCTGATGTCTTCCCGGCTGGTGTCTCATAGTTTCGAAGCTCAAACCGTAGACACGCATTGACCCAACGAAGGTACACCAGCTCCTCGACTTCGCTAAAACGGTTCATCTGGAGTCCCTCTACTTGCTTCAAGAGATCCTCATTTGTATGCTTTAACTTATTCACCTCTTCTCTAACATTGGCCACCATTTCAGTCTATAACACCATGAAAAACACATTATGATGATCAAAAACATCAATGAATTAATGATCAACTTATCATTTAACAAAGAGTTACCTCGGTAGTACTGGATAATGTCGCGATTCTGGCCTCAGCTGCATCGAGCTTAATAACTAACTCTCTTTTCTCATGCTGAAGCTCTCTGTTCTTCCTCTTGAGTTCCACAACATCCACTTCTAATTCCTTCAAAGTTTTTAACTTTTTATCAATATCAAGATCTTTTTTAACTGCATCTTTTTCTTTTGTTTGAAGAATTCCAACTTGTTGCTTTAATAACAACAGCTGCCCTTTGGTCTGGTTTGCTTCAAGTTGAAACTGTCTCTGAAGCTCCTTAATTTTATTCCGGGCGGAATCCAATTCCTTCTTGTACGAAGCTGCTTGAAGAACTTCTTCTTGCAGTTTCTTTCTCTCGGTTTGTAAAGAACTGATTGTCTTGTTCAACATATCGATTTCCACTGTTTTGATCTTCACTTGTCTTTGTAATTCGACAACATCAGATTCTTGTTCTTTTAGTCCATAGTATTCAAGCAGTTCGCCTTCGAGTTTGACTTCTCGTTCCTCAAGTTCTTTGACAAGGTTTCGTAACCGTTCCAGCTCAATTTCGCTATTAGCCATCTCGGTTTCATAAACACGGTCTTTATCGTATGGAATATCGATTTCACCTGATAAAAGGTCTGCAAACTCTGGCAGGATGTCATCTTCAAAATCAGGACTATTCGGCTGCACATTGATCAAACCACTGATCAGTTTGACCTCTTCTTCTTCCTCTTCCTCTTCATCTTTTACTGAGCTCCATTTTCACCATATTAACATAAGAGCAATATCAGTATTAATTTTTATAAAAAGTTAAAAACAAAACCAAAATTTATTCAAAGTTTTATAATTTGCAGTCAAAAAGAGCAAGAACAACCTGCAGAATTAATTACAGGGGTCGACGGAGGACGTTTGACATTAACCTGCTTAACTGCATAAGCTGCAATGGAAGCAGCAACCAGAAATCCTACCCTGACAATCATGTGGATATTTTGGATACAAAACTATAATATTTCCACAAAAACTGGAACCCCTTCCAACCAGCATCCCAAGATAGCATGATATGCAGCACAGACGTAACAAAAGTAACACAGAACGACCCGTATCTGCAGAAGAACTAATACTAGAAGAATTCTACTTCAGAATCTTTTAAAAGAACAGTTTAGCAAACTTTGAGGAGCAATATGAAGCTACAGGAATGAAGAATCAACACAACAGAATTATAGAAATTTCTGACAGACAGAATCTCATAACATCAGTAACTATTATAAGCTAGACCAACCACAAATATATTTAATGGTCATGTTATGTTTCCAAAGGATTGGCACTCTATACGAACCCGGGTATAAACTGGGTGGGTCTGTTTTTACAAGCCGAAAGCGACTTCAATGACTGGTCGGGAGTCTGTAAAATTTGATCCTGCTATTTTTTAGCTAATATAGAGTTCTGGAAGTGGTTTAAGAGCCTGATGATGATGACAATTGTCTTGCTTTTATGGACTAACAATTAATACGGGACCACGGGTCGATATCCAAGCTAACTGTATGATTTGCATCCACACAAATTCTACAGTTCATGAACCTTGTATGTTATTATCTTGATTATGTAAGAAACCAACCAACTATAAATAACTGTTGTATCAAAAACCAATCTTTTTACTTTATTTTATTTTTATTTTATTGTCTTAAGTGATGCAAGAAAGGACTATTTGTGAGACATGATGGTTAGAATAACTTAAGTTAGTGATATTAAAGATTGAGGGCTAAAATGAGAAGTGGGCCCACTTTGTAAAACAAGTGCAAAAAATGGTTTGTTTAATTGGTTGGGTTGATGGAAAAGTATAGGGATGGATGAGAAAGATAAGTTAAGGAAAGGTAGAGATTGTTCTTGCTATAATGGATTGATGGATATGGCATGTTAATCATAAAAGAGAGTAAAACAAAATGTTATCCGTGACTACAGCAACAAACCTTTATGGCCACATATTGGACCCTTTGGGTCTTTTTCTGCTAATAAAAAAATTATTATCTTATTTATTTTTAGGTGTTCTAAGATTGACAAATACAAATTCTTGTTTACTGTTATCTAAGATTAATTTATATGTATAAAAAAAGAACTGATGAAAGGGGTCTTTTTTTAAACGTAGAAATAGTTTATAAAAAAAGAACAAAAAAAAAAAATCTTAACCAAACAACACCTGTCACTTCAACTTTGATTGGGATTTTCGATCTAGAAAGGGGCGGCGACGCAGCTTGTTGCACGCCTACCTACTATCCTTATGTATTTACCCTTTATGATATGTATGAAATATTTGATATGAAATTGAATCAATTGGCTTTCCCTTTCTACAAAAAATAAAAAAAAAAAATTTTATGAAAATAAGAGTAAACTAGTTTTCTTTACTTAGGGGTGAAATTTTCCAATAAAGTATACTCTAGGTAAGTGCCAAGAGCCTGGACTTAGGACCACCATGATATGGACTTATTGTGATTGCATAAAGACAAATATTCTCCAACTCTGGTTATGGGAAAACCTTACATTCTTTGGTGCTCTTATCATTTGAGGATGAGTCTAAGGAAAAAGCAATAACAAATTCTCTACTAACTTTAAGAAATGTGAGTGTAATATATATTTTTTTTTTTGTGACAGGTTGATTATCATAGAAAGAGAACTTGTCCACTAGCGGTGTAAACGTGTGACATGCCACAAAAACAGGACAAAAATATAACATGACATACGGGGCTGGGTTTAACCTATGAACAAGGTAGCTAAATGGGTCAGTTTCGGATCAACCAGACAGGTCCATGTGCTGACCTTTTTACCTGTTATTTTATATTTAGAAAAAAAAAAAAAAAAAAAAAACCTGTGTTTTATGTCATAGGTTAAACCTATAGCGTTCAAGGTGCCAAAGGCGCACACCGAGTTGAGGGGTAGCAAAACCACCTTTAGTGCTGCAAGGCGCGAAGACTCCCTTTACTAGCCAAAAAACCTGTCTGAACAGGCCAAAGGTAGCTTAAAATGGTCTGGACTAGCCGAAAACTGTCTAAAACAGCTAAAAATGGCCTGGACCAGACATGCGCCTTCCTTGTCTCGGGCATGCGCTTTTTATGCTCCTTGCACCTATAAGGCATGCTCACCCTTTACGCCTTGAGCCTTTAACTACCCACACTTAAACTAGCTAGAAAGTTTTATGCCAAAAACTTAAAAAGTTAAACAGAGAAATTGGTATTTAAAAGTAATTGTAAAAACTTTAAACACATTTTTATTTTGTGATTATAAATTTATAATTATAGATCATTAACATTCCAAAAAGAGTAACATATATTTTCCATGTTGAACAGATGGTGTTTGTATCAACCCATCAATATGTGTCATGTTTAGATTCATACGCCTCACAATTTTTTGCATAGACGTGTCCACAAACGTCCGGTAAGCGCACAAATGTTATCAAACTCATATCTACACTAACTCACATACTTTAACAATAACAACATAAAAATATGTTCATGAAGATGTATATACCTTCTAGATCAAATCAAACTACAGTCCTTTTCTTAACGTCCAACAAAGCCCAGCCACCAGAACCCATGCCCGCGATCACAAACAGTGCTGGTGACCCCGCCCATCACCAATTCTAAAGGAAACCATTGCCCAAAGACCCACTATGGTAAAACCCGTCGCATGACATTTTGTCACTAACAAGACTTTCAACCGGAGAAAAAGTCATCCGGATACTGCTAGAGCACTGCTAATTTGGTAACTACGGAATGATTAAGCTCGAAAAAACGAATTATAATACGGAACTAATCCCTAACTTCGTATGCATATACATATATATATCAATTGAACATAGTGATGGGGATTCAGGGTTACCTTGTTGCCAGATGAATGTGAACCAACAGATTGATTGATCATTTGGAAGATGAAAGCATGAATTTGAGTTTCATATTGAAAGTGTAAAATAAGGTTTCTGTGAAAGCCGTTTTGTTAATGGCGGGAATCGGTATTCAAACCCTTACTGTTCTTTTATTTTTTCCTGCAAAAGAAAATGTAAAGAGAAAGTGTCACTACACTATGTGGACTTGTGTTCATGAGTTGAAGAGAGCATAAAGCGATCTGACAGTCACGTCAGTTCCCTCTAACCTTTAATAAACCATGTGGTGATGGTGGTGCGGACGGCTTTTTTTAATTAAACAACTATAATCATTCATTAACCATAAACAGGATGGTGTTGGCGGCGTGAAAGGGTCTTAGAATGAGAGTAATTTGAACTTTCAAAATATTATAACTGGTATTTTGTTTGCGGATGTTGCGCCACGAACCTGTGATGTATCAAGTAGACATAAATCTCAACTTGACTGTTTATATGTTAATGTTATGCAAAATTTACAATCACTAATTAACTAACATAATTTAAAAAAATTTGAACCATACACGCACATTACGGTGTGTTAACTCACGAAATTTCAAAAAAAATGTAAAATGAAAAATTTACGAAATATGAAAAATATGAGTGATCAAAGTTGAAAATAAAAAAGTACTAGGGTTAAATTGCAAAAGATGAAAAGCCAAAGCGGTTAAATTGCAAAAGATAGAAACTTTTAAGTTAGGAGTAAAAAAATGAAATCAAAGGGATTAAATTGCTAAATATGTAGAGTTCAAAGTTAAAGGAAATGATTCAAATTCTTCTTTTTTTTTTTCTTTTTTTTTTTAAAAAAAACTCCCCCAAACAAAAGATACAACACAAAGATGCATAAAATAAGTTACTAATCATAGGTTTAATAATTTGTTAGAAAATTATTAGACCATCCGCTAAGGAAACTAAAAACATCTAATAACAATTAAAACATGTCACATGCTACATCAGGAAAAAAAATGTTTTCTTTAAAAACACTCAAAACTCACTAAATAAAAAAATCTAAAAACATTCAAACAAACTCACACATCATCACCACTTTATGTTATTTATAACTACTATCTCTCTTTATAAATATATTTTACAATTAAAAGGCAAAATAGGCCTCACCTTAATCATTTTTTTTTCTAGTTCATAGACAAAAATAACAACTAAAAGCAAATGGCAAAAACAAGGTCCACAATAAGAAAGAATGACTTATTTGGAAAAACTAAAAAAAGTTGATTCTAAAAATGTAAATAAAAAAATATTAGACTATATGTTGTGGCTTGATTTCGCTAGTCAAATTGGATTGTTAACACAGCAAACAACACGCCAAGCTACTGAAGAGGTGCGTTAACCAAGGGGGCGCCATGCCATTCACAAGGGTTAGCTATTCCGAATGCGGGGCCACCCAAACTTACCCAATGACATGGTGACGTGGTGTGTTGGGGTTTGTTAAATCCTTTAAATAGAAGGAAGTTAAATAAATAAAATTCAATATATTTAATCAACCAAACACAATATAAAATTAAATGAGTGTTTACTAATTCAGAAATGCAAATTACATTAGTTTTGTTCATACAAACTAGCCTGCTTGCCTCGTATATGCTAACCAAGTTGCCAAACAGTCAAGTTGGCTCAGTTAACCGATTCGCGGCTCACTTGTCGCGTCTATACCCTTACCTGTAACAGAACAAACATAATACCACAACAAAATATATGAAAATAATGTTGAAAACCGCCTTCGCACCACTAATACTCACTCGATCGCCACCACAAGAACCCCTCTTTTAGCGTTGCTAACATCTCAGTTTCCCAGAACACGAGCGCCACCTTGAAACTCTTTATTGCGTACATACTTCAAAGCAAAATATTCAGTGTTTTTTTATGTATCAATCCAACAATTTGGCTTCACAAGAACCGGCTCAAGAACTACTACCCCATTTCCACCTTCGACCTACTTCTTCAAGAACCTTTGTCCGAGCTTGACCCTTTTTTGCTTCGTCTTCTATCCAAGATCTGTAAAATGGGTTGGTTGGGTCAGCGCACCAAACAGGCAATTTTATACTAGTTGGATTGAAAAAAAAAAAAAAAAAAAAAAAAAAAAAAAAAAAACTTTTGTATTTTGGTCCAATGTTTTGGATATTAAGTAATAACTAATGTGTCAAGTATGATTACAAAATTCTCATGGTAACATGATTCAGGAGGTTTTCGCTTTTATGCATCAAAAGGCACTTTGTAAAGACTCTTGACCCGTTTCCCTTTTAGTAAACTTCTTTTACGACTCATTTATTTTGGTCAGACCCATTTTGACCCGAACCCAATTGATACCTTTTTAAACTTACGGTTTCGACCTTAACATGTTTTGACTCGTTTTGCCAGGCTCATAATAAACATACTTCTACGTTTACTTGGTTTTAAAGGCATGAAAAGCAGAGGTTTGTCAGAAAGTTGCCCAGTGTACCTGAGTATACGAAGGGCTTCTAATTCAGCCTCAAGTATCGACCTTGAATCAAGAACTTTTTCATATTTGACTTCTAGTTCACGAACAGTACGACGGACTTTATCTTCCTCATCCACATAACCAGCCCGTTCATACGCGATTCTCTGATTCATCTCATCTAGTTCTTCCTTCAAGCTACAAAGTAGCTGTTTTTGACAGTCCAACGCTGCAGTCTCCTTCAGATAATTACTAGCAATATTTTCTTGATTAAGTTTATAATTTTCCAAATCTTTTAACGCTTCCAGATAAGCCGCTTCGACCTCCAAAAACCGTCTTCTTTCATCCGCTAGTTTTTTCTCCAAAACCTCTGTATCTCACCTCTCTCAAGAATTGCAGATTTGATTTCTTTCTTTGCAATCTCGCGTGAAGACTTCTCAGCTTCAAGCTTTGAGAACTCATGGCGAATGGATTCGGTTATTCTTCCACTTGTGAGTGCCACTGCAGCTTGGGCCTTGGTGCAAGGTTTCCCGGGCTGAAACCGCTTGATCTGACCTGATATATACAGAATCAAGTATATTAAATTACTAAATAGCGTAGGGGTGTGTGAACTATGTAAAGAAGAAAGAGATGGAATATAACCAAAAACTTTTCGCATTATGCTTTTCTCGTTAGTCAGCATGTCCCTAAAAAGCACTGCCAAGACATCTGATTTCAGCTCCCTTGCATCCAGGAAGCCGAGTTTGTTCCTTAGTATCTGGACTGTAAAAATGTCAGTATACGTCATTTCTGTTTCGGCTCATTACTTATAAGTAGGTTGATTTGAATCATGTTTTATCTCTGACGGGTCAAACGGTAAAAATACAAAAATAGCTTAAAAGAAAACCTGTCGAAGAATTTCCAAGGTGTATTTTTAACGCATAAAACCATGTAAATTACTTTGTTTTTTTAAAAAAAAAGTATCGTAAGTTTTGCAAAAAATATTAAATATGAAAATTTTTTTTTGGATATTTAGAACAGAAGGTTTCAGGTCAACCCAAAGTGAATCGTATTGATATGAACCAAAAGATGCCTTTTTAAAAGTTTAAGCCTACCTCTTCATTTAGTCCTGGCATGACTTGATACTCTAATTTGGCTCTCCAACCAATAAGATCTTCACGTGAAATCAATCTAAAAACCAAACAGATTAATGTGAAAAAAAGCACTTCAAAAATGTTGCAAATTTGATATGTGGTACGCTCAGTATATACCTCTCGGGAAAAAAATTTACGTCGCCGCTTGTCTTGCTACCCAGATCAGATGTTAAGTTTTCACTGGAGAGCTTGCTCAAAATAACACCAGCCTCAGCCAGGGCTAATGTTTCAAAAAACATATATATAACCAGATAGATATATTCAGCACAAGATGAGCAGTTTTAATATTCCGAAAAAATAAAAGGCGTAAATTTAATGTGGCAAATTCATCCCAGTTACTTATGAACAGTCGATTTGGATCATGTTATAATTGTAGCAGGTCAAATGGTAAAATGAATATATATATATATATATATATATATATAGCTAAAAGAAAACAGGTGAAACGGGTTGAAAAGACTACATTTTCAATGCCTAATAGTATATCATTCGTGAAACAATTTACGTTCAGTAATAATATTTGACAAAATAATTATTCTACAAAAAATGTAAAATTTTAGATAGAATTATTATGCCAACCCAACCCAGGCCTTCTTGACCCGTCACCCAATCCACCCCCCCCCCCCCCTTTCCCCCCCTTTGCCACATATATCATACAATATCAGGCTATCAGCATCTGCAACGTGACGTCAATATCAATCTTACCTTGAATGTACTCAAAGTCGGGATCCTCAGCACTGATGTCATTAAAAGCGTTAGCGGTAGATCCAGCAAGTGCGACAGATGGAAGTATCCTATGCCTTGGATTTCTAAAACCCGGAAAAAAACTTAGTGAAATACATTTGTCATCTATCATTCTATCGTATAAAAAATAATTAATCATAATAATAACTAAGCAGAATGCATGCACAAGCTGGTACCTTTCAAGTCTGGAGTTAACTAGAACCAACCATCTTGCATACTCTCGCCTGGTACACAATTCATCTGCCTTGACTTCATCTTCAATGATCTGTATATGACATGCTATTAGAGGAATGCCAAATAAATGAACCTAAAACTTGATTCTAAATGGACTATTAGTGAATTTTTCATTTGACGTTTTTTCTTTACTGACTGTTTACTGATTCTATTTACTGGTTCAGGGAGATTGAGCATGCCCGTGTGAATATGTTATAGTAAAAAAAAAAAAAAAAAAATCAAGAGTACCCGGTAGTTTATTAGTATTAAATGCAGTGAAACAAGGCCATAAGGGCAATAAAGTAAATAAGTAATATATGTTTCTGTCTCAGGATCTTAAGCAACATTCTAACACCAAACCACAAAAAAGATATATTATTTCAACATGCCACAAACAAATTAAACTAGTAAACTAAATATATTATTTCATTCGGTTTAACTAACCAAACGTTAATTGATTTATCTAAATTAAATACTATGTAACAATAATAATATCAAGCTGAGTTTTGTATGTATACTAATAATGATATCTAACTGACGACTAATAACAATCGGACATAAGCATATTATTTTTAATACAAGAAAATAACAGCAATGCTCCATGTAGTCCACAGAAAAGTTAGAATTGTTCATAAGTTGTTGAAACCGACCGAACCACTCAAACGGAAGTAAGTCGGCCAGTTAGAGGCCTATAGGGTTCGGTTTTGGCAGTTTAACGGTCTGGCCCACGGTTTGGAGCTTGGAGAAAAAACAAACGTACACAGTAAAATCAAATCCCACTCATAGCAGAGCTATTGGTAGAGAGGTTGCTCCCAGTGAGACCACCTCCGGACACCAAAAACCGTTTTTGACACGATAAGTATAGTTGTTCAGATAACATACAGTGTGTCTAAGGAAACCAAAGCAGCAACCAAACACAAAGTACTAAAATGATTGTAGTACACTACCACTAACATAAAATGGTGAGAAAGCTATAGTAGCAACTGATAAAAGAACAAAGAGACGAAAAACTGGAAGCACAAATCCGTTAAAAGTACCTACACACTCCCCTAAATAGTCTATAGGGTTTGGAACTTGGAACCGGCCGTGTAAATAGAACACTCATTTAACTTTTTTTAATTAGTTTTTTTTTTCGTTTACAAGATATGCAGTTATGTATATCTATTATATTTATGAACTATCATTCTCAACTTAAATTTTTTAATACAAACTAACGAATCAGGGGTATAACTAAAAAATCGATTCACACTGCCAAAACAAACCATCAACCTGCGAAAACCCGTCTGACCGACCGACCCAACCCAGCTCATTAAGATCAACTCTATCAAACTAGTTTGGTGTTATGACAGTAAGATAACAACTATTAGTGCCATAGAAATAATCTTTATGATCAACCAAAGCACAAAATACGACTTGCAAAACAATACCTTCAGATTCTTCAACCACGATAGAGCCTCCTGCTGAGTAGCATCTGCAGAAACTGGAACTACAACTCTTCCAGGCTTTCCTTCTTCCCACTTACCATGACCGGTGGTTACTGTAAAACCATCACCGATTAAACTGTTAACAAACATAAAATCCACAACAATAACACCTTCAGATTAGTAACCACAATTAATACCTTCTTTGGCAATCACATCAACTTCTTCATCAACATTCTCTATCAATGGCTCATCAAAACCTTCATCCACATTTAATCCATCTTCCGAACCCAATGATTTCTTCTCAACCGAAACATGAAACGGACCACTAAATCGCAAAACAAAACCTAAAACAAACCAAAATAAGGCATCACATATAGAAAAAAAAATCACCATTTCCAAACATCACATTGCATAATATCTATAAACAACACAATCCTCAATTCCAACAGATAAAATGTACCAAAAATTAAAAAAAAAATTACCCTTTCTCAACAGCGTAAAACGTGCAAACACAGCAAGCAAAGCCACAACAGAAGTCCCAATACCAAACAAAACAAATGTGGGCAATCCTATTTCACCAAAAAGCAACAAACTTTAGATCCAAACTCATCTCAATTATACTAATTTCCATCACATTCCAACAAAACAATTCAAAATCTTAAAAATCTTGAAAATCTTGAAAAAATATACCTTTGGTCTGCTTTTTTGAACCAACAGTATCTTCCACAAACGCCCAACCATTGTAATCTTGAATGTTTTGTCTATCAGAAGAGGCCCAAGAGAGTTGAATGTTATCTTGGGTAAGTGATGAAGATAAAGATATTATTTTATGTTTTCTAGGGGATGGAAATGGGTATGAGAGTTTAATAAAGTGGTGGTTAGTACAAGGGATGTGGAGAGGGAAGAAGATGGGTGTGGATGAAGAAGATGAACACATTATTGTAATCTGATGATGTTTGGTGGGGTTGAAGATGGTAAAAGGAAATGAAGGGTATGTTGTTGAATGGCTTGTGATTGAAGAAGCAAAAGGGTTGATTTGATGGTTTTTTTTTTTTTTTTTTTTTTGTTGAAACAACTTATCTTTCTTTTCTCGTCATAAGACTAAGCGGAGTGGGGCGGGAGTGGGGCGGGAGAGGGGGGGGGGGGGGGGGGGGGGGGGGGGAACACCGCCGCAACCCGGCGTGGAAGTGGCGTGAAGGGTGGGGGCGGGAAGGAGATCACCGGCGTGGGGGAAGGGAGCAATGCCACGTGGCATGTTTTGATTGGGGGCTTGATTTATTTGTTTGTTACCGTTAAAAAAAAAAAAAAAAAAAAAAAAAAAAAAAACCAATCGTTACCCAACGGCTATATGTAAAAAAAAAAAAATTTATTATATATATATATATATATATAACAATAAATCCAATACACACACACTCATTTTTTTCACAAAATCTTCACAATACTACCATATATTTTCAAAAAAAATTGCAAGATGTCGAGCGATTCTTCGAGTTCAGACGATATGTTTGATCAACTCGCTTTGGATGACTTGGGCGAAGGTGCCGCAGAAATGTTAATGGCGACCGTTCAGAACGTCGTTAAAGCTATAGCGGACGACGAAGGGACCTCCGAACCACCCAAGCGTAGAAAGTATATCATTCGTGAACGAGAAACTGGAAATGAGTTATTGGTACGTGATTACTTCTCACCCGAATCAACATTCGATGAAAGAAGTTTTAGGCGTCGTTTTCGTATGAGTCGTAATTTATTTTTAAGAATAACAAATGATTTGGAAAATAAGTTTGATTATTTCAAACAAAGGCCCGATGCACGTGGTCAGATGGGATTTACCGCGATGCAAAAGGTCACAGCCGCGCTTCGATCGTTGGCTTACGGAATGACTTCCGACATAATGGATGAGTATCTAAGGATGGCCGAGCGAACGGCTAGAGAAAGTACTCATTTTTTTTGTGCGTGCGTCATTGATTTATATTTAAAAAGATATTTGAGAAAACCAACATTTAGTGACGTCCACCAACTTTTAGAGTTTCACGAAGAAAAACATGGTTTTTCCCGGTATGCTCGGGAGTTTAGATTGTATGAAATGGGAGTGGGAAGTTTGTCCAACTGAGTGGCAAGGCCAACACGCTAGCGGTTTTCATAAAAGGCCGTGTATGATGCTTGAAGCGGTTGCGTCACAAGATCTTTGGATTTGGCATGCGTTTTTTGGTGTGCCCGGTTCGTTGAACGATAGGACTGTTCTTAATCAGTCCCCAATCTTCAACGATCTTATAAACGATATTTCACCAAAAGGAACTTTTTTTTTTAAACGGGGTAGAATATAAGTACGGATATCTTCTAGCAGATGGAATTTACCCTGATTGGGCCGTGTTCGTAAAATCGTTTACACGGAGGACGACGTTAGACCCTAAGAGAAAAAAGTTTAACAAAGCTCAAATGGCTGCACGGAAAGATGTTGAGCGTGCTTTTGGTGTGTTGAAAAAAAGATGGCGCATTTTGGCCACACCCTGCCGAATGTGGGAAAAAACGCAAATACGAAATGTGATGTACGCATGCATTATTTTACATAACATGATTTTGGAGGATGAAGGGCGTGCAATATGCGAGTACTTTGGTGAGGAAACGCAGCAAAGTCAACCAAACATTACGGATGAAGAAAGAAACGCCAACAACTTTGAAATCAAGAATAGCCAAACACATCACAACCTTCGAGCGGATCTAGTTGATCATATTTGGAGTGTACCAAAAGATTACCCATCTGACGAAGACGATAGCGATAACTAAAATGTATTTTTTTAATGTTTTTATTAAAATTTCATGTATTTTTGGTTTGGTATGTTTTTTTTAATTTAACTTTGTAGTTTATTATGAATTAATATTATGTTTTTTAAAAATTTTGTTTTATATTAATTAAAAAAGAAAATTAAAAACAACAAAAAAAAAAGAAAAATAAAATGCCACATGGCACTTCCCCCCACCTCTTCCCCCCCTTCCACTCCCCACAATTATTTTCCCCCCCAAAAGGGCCCCACAAGTGCCACATGGCGCTTCCCCCCACCTCTTCCCCCCCCACCACTCCTTATAGTCTAATCATACAAACTTTGATTTTTTTGTCATAATCGTAAAAATGTTCCATTTAGTTGTGACAATCGTCCTTGACACTAACGACGTCAACTTAGACCAGTTAAGTCAGGGTATAATGGTCATTTCACGTTTTAAAGTTTTTGTTTTGCCAAAATCGTCATTTCTCTAAAATTAAAAATTAAAAATAAAAGAAATATAAATATTATTAAAAAAATTCAAGTGGGTCCTACCCACTACCGCACCCAATTCATCTTCTTCACTTTAATCCACCCACCACATATCTCCACCTTTCACCACCACTACCCACCACCCATCTCCACCTTTCACCACCACTACTGTAAGTCCCGAAAAATATAAACCCGATATCAAGTAACTATCAATCAATGGCGGAATCAAAGATGATAGCGATTCAAGAAACAAATATTATATAATTGAATGATAATACTCAACTAGCATACGATTTCAATGAATCGTCTGATACTAGAGAGCAAAATATTATTGATGTGTAAACCGCTAACCTAACAAATGACAAGAATAAAACATTATATAGGTCATATGCTAGGTTTGGCCCACATAGCCTAGCCCAAGCCCAACTGAGAACTAACTAGTTCTCGGCCCAAACACCTTAAATAACCGAGAACCCAAGTGCTCTCGGTCCTAAATAGTAAAACACTAATATGGATCACTAATATTTATTTGATAGCGTCAGTCTCAATATTCTAGACCCAACAATCTCCCCCTAGACTGATGCTATCAAATGGTCTTCATAATTTGAATGTAGCATTGTGATCTCCCCCTATATTGTTGCTGGGGTGTTGGTGTTGTTTTTGTTGAAAGTCTTCTTTTATGTACTCTCAAACTCGGGCTTGTTCTTCTTCTCTGGGAGTAAGATCCACACTTGAATCATCATCAACATTCGCTTGAACTCTTGCTAAAAGAGGATGTGAAAGGAGGATTCTCATAACTCTTTTCTTTTTCAATCTTTGTCTTCAAGCAGGATCACAGGTACTTTTTCGTGTGTACTTTTATTGTCAAAGAATTTCATCATATCAAGTTCTTCTGAATCAGGTACATCTTCTTATCATGATGCTTCATGCTTGTCAGCAACTGGAAATCATTCTTCATCAACACCTGTTTTCTTTTTCAAATAGAATTCTGCACGTTCTCAGAATTTTGTAAGCAAACATTTAAATATAACAAAGAATCCAGTACACGCATGAACACCTAGTACTTCCGAGTACTTTCACACAAATTCAAAAATTCGGATTTCTTTCACTGTGGATGATCGGTCATATCTTCAAGAATGGTTGATTTTATAAAACTAAAACTAAAATAAAAATAAACTCAAAAGCAAAAAAATAAGAATCAAAATAAATGAAAAAGAAATTGAAATAAAAATAACTAATTTTTTCCGGGGGATTAAATCACTGTGATTTAGACTCAGGGACACTTATCAACACGGATCTACTCCAGTATGTCCAGGAAATTGCCAGTATATTTGTCCACTTAAACTTATTGCCTTAGACCTTCTTATTTGACTGATCGTGATTAATTTATCATGTTTTGGTGTATTAATTATGGACACTCATGCAAGTCACAATCAAATCCTAGAATTATATGCGGTACACTCTATTATGCAAGTAGTTTCCCTACCACATATTTTCACGGTGTCTGTTCTAGAATTCTGAAACCTTAACTGGGACTTGGTTGAGAAGAGAAAAGAATAGATCATTAAGAAATACAGTGGTATAATATACAAATCAATTTGATTTCTCAAATGATATAGGTTTTGGTGTTTTGGGCTCTAGAGGGCCTCTTTTGTTGTGCACATTGGCATCTTTTTGGGCTCATTGGCCTCTTTTGGCGTTTTTGATCTATAGCTCGACAATGTACAGCTAGGTCAGCATATATCTGGATGCAGCAGAAACCGACATTGCCTAGCATCCCCAGATCTTTGCTTACACAAAACAAAGGAGATACACGAGTTTTTCAGAAAAGGGTTTCAGATCTAGAACACAGTGTGTATCGGGACGTCACACGAGCATTCAAATAAAAAATGTACCATTCCAAGTGACGTTTCTTACTGAGGCCATATGATATCTTTAAGTGTGTCACTAGATCAGCCAATTTTCCAGTCGTCGGACCAAGCCTACCGACACATCACCCTAGAGCCTAACCATTTCAATACTGATCTTACGTGTGTCAGCCTTTTTCACAAGTGATACAACAAAAACTCTTTTTGTAGTTTTCTCTTTTTCAAATGTTTTTGCATTTTTCTCATTTTCTCTCCTATCTCCCCCTAAATTTTGTACATAAATAAAATAAAACACTATTTTTGTATTTTCCTTGAATATCTCCCTTCTCCCCTTAAATTTTGTGCATAAATAAAGGGAAAAGACAAATTTATGTATAAAATTTACCTAAAAATAAGAAAATCTTTTTGTTTTTTTCTATAACCATTCTCAAATAACGACCAATCAATCTTTTTCAAAGTTTGTGCATCAAATTTAAATGTACCTGCCATGCTGACCTTACCCCCCTTATCTCCTTTGAAGGAAACATACTCTGTGTTAAAAGATGTAGAGGTATGTAACAGAGAGATGTCACCTAACATATGCTTGGAACAACCACTACCAACACACACCAGTGGTTATTGATAATCCTCCTTGGCTGTCCCTGCATGAATAAGGAGATTAGTTAAAACTTGGTACCCAGGCCATTGCGGTCCTGGGCAGTCCTGAAGCATCTATGTAAGACACTTCCCTCAAACACATGTCCTTATTCTCATTTTGATCAGTTGTTGCTGCCTCCTTTGCTTTCCAAACTTGCTTAGGCTTAAGAACTGGTTTTACTACTTTCGGAGTAGCAGCTTTCGGTTTCTTAGGTTGTTTAGACTTCTGTGGTTGAACAACCTTCCGTTTGCTCTTGGAAGCATTCCAGTCTCCATCAGACGGATTGACTTTGGGATTCGCATTCTTCCTTGCCTTAGGTTTTTCAACCTTCATTGGCTTGGAGTAGAAGTTTTCCCTAGGCATAACCATCTGATATTGTATGTAATAGGGCACATAAGGACGATGTGCGCAGTTTCTTGCAATGTGACCGGGTCTTCCACAGTTATAGCATGTCTGCTTCTTTGCATAAGGAGCAAGTCCCGGTCTGTTAGATCCCATTGAAGAATGTGATTGATGAGATCCGTTTGATGATTTGTTTGCATGCTTCTTACTTTTTCTGCTCTACTTAGAAGATCTTGAACACCCGTGTGAACAAGATTGTCTCTGCGATGTTGACTGTCTTTGAGCTTTCTGTTTGACTTCAGGAACCTGTTCATGAGAGTTAGCACAGGTAGTTTTTCTATGTGGTGGCAGGTATTTATCAGTCGTGCCATTAACAGATAGCTCAGAAACAATCTTTTTCACATATGGTTCAGCATCTGCAGATAAATTAGATTGTTTCACACAAACATCTGCATTATTAGTGCAAACAATATCATCCCCCTCAACCTTAAGCTCTACCTTAACTTCATCTGCACATGAGGTAGAAGCATCAGTAACATTCACACATTTAAAATCAGGGACTGTTGGCTTTACCACAGATGTGCCAACAGTCTTTGAATCAAACAAATTTTCTTAGTCAGATTCATCTGATGTTTCTGACTCAGTTGACGAACTTGAAGAGCTTTCAGAGTTTATAGATTTGGCAATGCTTTTAAACAACATAGATTCAATTGATCCTAACGAGGAATTCAGTTTTGTTGAAGCTTTGTCAGCATCGACAATGTCAGAGTTGTTATTTTCAGATTTAACATGGTTGCTCATTTCATCGCTTTCTGATTTAACAAACTTAGCAATATGAACATCACTAAGTGGAGCAACATACTTAGATTGTTTCATGTGCCCTTCTGGTTCAGCAATCTTAATTGGCATAGACTTAACCGGCTCTACCACTAACCCCTTTGGCTCTGTTATCTTTATGGGAACACTCTTTGCGGGTTCAACAACCAACCCCTTCCCATATTCCATATTTTTCTCATTTTCTATTTCTTCATCCGAAAGAGGCAATCCGGTGTAGTTATGATTGTAGGGAGATGAAATTTCTACAAAACCTATACCAGCTCCTTGTTTTTCCCTAAACTTGAGTTTTGAACTTATCATTTTCTCAACACGCTCACTAGAACAATCAAATTTTCTAAAATGGAATTCGGCATTTTCAAATTTTGATTTCAAAGAATCTAGCTCAGCACTAAGTTCATCAATAACTTTCTTCTGATGCATGACAAGGCAATTTTTATTGCTTAAATCATTATTGTATTGAATGACATCCTTTTCTAAGGCTTCTACTCTAAGTTTGTAGGCAGAGGTTCGGCTATTAAGACAAGAAATCTTTCCTTTTAGCTCATCGTTTTCTCTTACTAACTCAGAGTTATATCCTACGTAATATTTAGCCTTTTCAGCACAAGCATTAGAGCATAGATCAGAAAATACCTCATGTGAAGCATGTTTGATATATCGTACCAGCACAGGAACCTGATACTCAATAGGTACTGGAACAGCCGGAGTAGGTGTGGAATATGTAGCAAGTGTGCAACGTGGCTGAGCGGCAGCATTATGATTTTGAGCCTTTTGCTTGTCGTCCGAATCACAAGCTTTGATGATGGAGATGAGTCCTGACAGAGACAGATGTTGAAGATCCTCCGTCTTCTTGATCACGGCAACATTCGTATCCCAATTCTTTGGAAGAGCATTTAACAACTTCTTATTTACCTCAGAATTGTTCAAAGTTATGCTTGCAATCTTCATTTCAGTTACTAGAGATACGAATCTCTCAATTTGATTTTCAAGGGTTTCACCAAGAATGCAACTGAACTGATTGAACTTATGCCGCAGCATGTCCCTTCAGCTCTGCTTCATGTCATCATTGCCTTCATAAAATTCAATCAGAGAATCCCATAATGCTTTGGCAGATTTAGTCTCTTCATATTTTGAGATGATCCCTGGTGCTAAACCCATAATCAGTGTGTTTAAGAGCCTTTTCATCAAGCTTGACTTGGTCCCAATCTTCATCTGTATATTCAGATTCTGGTTTAGGTAGCGTAGTACCATTCTCTTCGTATGTAATTGGGGTAGGACCTCTACAAATAGCTCTCCAAACTTTGGCATCCTTTTCTTTAACATGTTGAATGAACCTAAATTTCCATTCAGCAAAAGACTCCCCTAACATTAACATAGGAACCCGACTACTTGTTGCATTCATGACTAGGATCAAAACTGAGAACTATCTTCAAGTTCGAGAACCAAAAGATTAATCGAGCACCAAGAGACTTCCGACAACAAACTTCCAATCGAGATTCAATGAAAATCCGGGAAACAGTAAGTAGACCGAGAACCGTGTGAAATCCCAACAAAATTCCGTGAACAAAAACAAATCTCCGAGAACCAAGCTAAATCCGTGAACCAAAGCAAAAACCCGAGAACCACTTGTAAAGCCGAGAACAAGTCTTGAAACCTGAGAACACTTTAAATTTTCGAGAACCAGTGGAACCCGAGAAAAACAATAACTCCAATAACAAGAATCCTGAGATCCAACTCCTTTTCGAGAACTCAACTGAAATCACGTGAACGCTTGTATCAATCCAAGAACTGTCTTGAACCCGAAAACTAATAAAAACCCGAGAACGCTGCAGAATCCGAGAACCCTTGCAATCCAGAAACAAACCCGAGAACTGATCTTGAAAACCGAGAACTTAGCTAACTTACGAGAACCAAACAAACCGAGAACCAAGCATCATACCCGAGAGCTCTAGTTACGTTTGAGAATATAACATGATTGAGAACTTAGCTAACTTACGAGAACCAAAAAAACCGAGAACTTAAATCCTAAAATAAATGTCGAGAACACAACAAACCAAGAACATGAAACAAAAATCGAGAACACACCAAATCGAAAACCACAAGTTGATAAGTTCAAAACCTTGAGATATACACAAGATCCGAAAATCTTGGATCAATAATCTTTCAAAAATTTCAAAGATTTTATCAAAATCCTTTTGAAAATAACAACTTTCCAAAATATTAGTAAATACTTTCTAATCATCGAAATGTAGATCAAACTCTAAATTTTTCTTTTTTCATGACCTAACAATATTTCTAATAACCACAAATCTGCCAATTAATGTTTTTGAACCAAAAGCCAAGTTCTAAAATCAATTAAAAAAACTAATGCCTAGAAGGATTTAGAATTGAAAAACCAAACTCAATTCAAAAAACGATTTCCGAATAAAAAACAAAACTTTGATCCTGAACTAAAACAAGAGCAAATTAAATAAGAACAAAATCAGTTTTGAATAGATATTTCATATGAGTTATAAACAATATCCTAATCCTAATAAGAATAAAGTAGAAAAAGTCCACGTGATTTTTTTTTCGAGTAAGAACAAAGCACAAAAAAACTTTCGAAATCATTTTTTTTTAAACTTCAATCCACGAACAAACTGACCAAAAAAAAAATTAATCCCCAATTGAGAAAAATTGCCGATAAAAAATCTTTTCAATCAAAATACCCCCTTGAATCCCTTGATATCAAAACCGAGCCTTGAACAAGCTTCAATGGCTCTGATACCAATTGTTAGTCCCGAAAAATATAAACCCGATATCAAGTAACTATCAATCAATGGCGGAATCAAAGATGATAGCGATTCAAGAAACAAATATTATATAATTGAATGATAATACTCAACTAGCATACGATTTCAATGAATCGTCTGATACTAGAGAGCAAAATATTATTTATGTGTAAACCGCTAACCTAACAAATGACAAGAATAAAACATTATATAGGTCATATGCTAGGTTTGGCCCACATAGCCTAGCCCAAGCCCAACTGAGAACTAACTAGTTCTCGGCTCAAACACCTTAAATAACCGAGAACCCAAGTGTTCTCGGTTCTAAATAGTAAAACACTAATATGGATCACCAATATTTATTTGATAGCGTCAGTCTCAATATTCTAGACCCAACAACTACCCACCACCCATCTCCACCTTTAATATTTACCATGAAATAAATTCTTATTGTGATAATTGGTATTGATGAACAGGTTATCCAAAAATTGAATTCTCCTAAACTCCCCCATCAAACTTAACTTTGGGCATATTCTTTTTGAGACTTGTATTCTGTAACGCCTCAAAAATCCATTTTGCTTAATTACGTCAGTATGCGTGATTGGCAAAATAATAAAACGGGACTTAGAAAATAAGAATGTGGGTTATGTTCTAGTTTGGAAATAACCTAGTTGATGTTATTATTTATATAAATGAGTAAATAATATTAGAAACTAACTTGAGTAGTTAGTTTTTATAAAAAAAAATAACATTGGGGTAAAGTTGAGGGACCAAAAGAGTAAAATTTAGGTCAAAATTAAAATGGCAAAAACATCATTTGGGTGCGAATCGTGACCAGCCCCAAAGGGGTTTCTTGAGACTTTAAACAACCCTAAATCTCTAAAATTGAAGAAATTGATGCAAGAGATTGAAGAAATAGATGAATGGTGTGTTCTAGAGGGTTAATCTTCAAGGATTAAGCTTTGGTAAGAACCCTAACCTCCAAATTCGTGTAGGGTTCAAAACCCACATATGGGTTTTGAGCAAAACATGTTAAATCCGTGATATTGTTGATTATTAGTGATATTGATCATTCTTAATAGTTTATAAATGAGTTAAATTATTAGAAGCTTGCTTGTATTCAAAGATGATGATTTTGGTTTTGATTAGTAGCTTTGATGTTACTAGGATTGTAAGAAATCTATGTTTTAGGCATGGATTGTAGAGGAATTGTATTCCATATGTATTGCATGAATCTTATGTGTTGATAAAAAAACGTGAATTTATGATGTCTAAGGGCTCCCTCATGGTTAGAGACCCTAAAGGAAAGACTTATTGAATAGAACTAGTTGTTGAATGTATTGATGTCATGTTTGAATGATGTAGAATGAATACTAATGTTTGAATAGGTAAGTTCCAAATTAGTATTCTAACACGGCATGTTGACTTGAAAGTAAGCTAGGTACAAGAAGCTTAAAAGTCAACGGGTCAAGTGGATATGATCTCGAGCTAGGTGAAAAGCTTGGGACTATAAGTCAAACGTATATAAGGCGAAAACACTCCTATGGGCAAAGGTAAGTGACTTATGATGCAAACTCTTGGTTTAGTAATTGTATGTTTATGTATAAATATAGAATGTGAACAAGTATGAAATGGTAATGTATAACAAGGTAAACAAATTGATGTTGTTAGTGAATGGGTATAGTTCACCATACAACAATGAGAGTAGTTGGGATAAATGGGCAACAAAGATAAAATGAAGTGAGGGTAATTAAGCATGAAACAAACCCAAGATTAACAAGTATGGCATAAGAATGAATGGTAAAATGTACGGATTGATATGTGTGTGTATATAGATGGCTACATTTTATCATGGGTTTAGCTATTTAGATTGAATTGTATAGTTATGCAAGGTCACACAAATGGTAAACTGTTTGGTAAGTAGAGTTATCATGGGTCGGATGATTGTGTAATAGAATGTGTGCATGAATGCTTATGCCTGGGTATGTGTGAAGGAGTTTTGTAGGTAAAGGTTGGTCGTTATGTGTAGATTGAGTATAGGTTCGGAAACGTCATGTTTGTCCTAGAGAATACACGAAGGAACTATAGTATGACGGGTCAAGATAACTTGTACATGCGTGTGTGTTGTAGTGTTACTAATCTTTTTGTTATGAGGATGGTAATAAAGATGCAGATATGTAAGCATGAATATATGAAAATTGGAGGATAGGATTCGGAGATCGGATCCGAACTTGCAAAAAGGCGTTTGGATATAATCATTGAGTGTTGTTGATGTTATTTCCATATTTTGAATATTTGCATGAAGTCACTTAATGAACTAACGAAATGGTTATATGGTAGTTGCAGGTTGTCTAGTCTAGCTCCCCAAGCAAGAAATGGTTGGAGGTCGAGTGAGGACGCGGATTGTATGGGATCGCGATCACTAAACTAATAAAGATGAGTTGCATTTGATGTAATAACAAACAATAAAAGAAGAAACACCTATAATGTCTTGTAGCTATGAGTTCCAAACATAAGAGAATGTTTTTATAAAGCAAGAAATTTTCTGGTTCGAATTTCGGCTGAAAATTTTCAGTTTGAAAGGTTTAGGGTGTTTCATATTCTTCGAACTCCAAACCACATGGTGCTTCTGAGCTGGCTGTTGTGGTATTTCAGCCCCCACATTTTCAGTAACTTTCAATTTCTTAAGAGTAGTAGTGTCTTGTACAGGGGTGTTTGAAGCATTCGAGATGTAAGTAATATCCTGCAATGGCCTTCTAACACTAGATTTCTCTTAGTGTCAACCTCCTTATTCCTACTAGTATTATCTTGACCTCTTAAATGATCCTTCATAGCATTCAGCAGTTCACGTATTCTTGGATTTCCTTACCATTTCTTTCATTCTTTCTTCCTGTTCGTGCATTCTAATCCTTTCCAGCGGGTAACAAGCTTTTTTCCATCAATTATTCCATTAATTGATGGGTAAGTCAATCAAACTGAGGAAAAAGGGGACGGACCATGGAGACCAGGTGTTCGGAAGGAGAAGAATCATAATTGGGTGGATCAATACAAAGTGCTGACAAGAAAAAAAGAGAGCTGGGGATTCAAAATAGCTCGATCTGAGTGAAGAAGGGAAACGAAAGCCTGAAGAAGAGCAAGGATTCTACAAACAAAGAAAACATTCCATCGATGGTGGAAAAGAATCGGAACTCCAAATCTGTGGTGGGTAATAAATATTAAAGGTGGAGATGGGTGGTGGGTAGTGGTGGTGAAAGGTGGAGATAGGTGGTGGGTGGGTTGAAGTGAAGAAGATGAATTGGGTGGGGTAGTGGGTGGGACCCACTTGAATTTTTTAATAATATTTATATTTCTTTTATTTTTAATATTTAATTTTAGAGAAAGAACGATTTTGGCAAAACAAAAACTTTAAAACGTGAAATGACCATTATACCCCTGACTTAATTGGACTAAGTTGACGTCGTTAGTGTCAGGGACGATTGTCACAAGTAATTGGAACCTTTGTACGATTATGACAACTTTTAACAAACCTGAGGGACGATTTCAGCAATTCACCCTAAAAGAAAAGAAGAGAAAGGGATATTAAGAGAGAAAAAAAAGGGGAAAATATATAATTTTATTTCGTACTCCCGAGTTGAAAAGAAAAGAAAAGAAATTACAGATTTTATTTGTTCCCGAGTTGAAAGGAAGAGAAAAGAAAACGTATATTTTACAATTATACCCTTGTAAGATTTTATTATAGATTAAATAAGAGGGTATATTGGTAAATGATATAATTTAATTTTTTTTTACTCTCCCTTCCTTCTGCTTCCTTCCAATTTGGAAGGATTGTTATCTGGGATAATTTTCCTTCCTCTTCTCTTCACTTCTTTCTTTTAATGAAACTCTGGAACACAAAACTGTTCCCCTTTCTCTCCGCTTCCTTTCCTTTTATTATTAAACTCTGGAACATAGTAAGACCACACGGAGTGGGCTTGGAAGGGGGGGGGGGGACACCAGCCCGGGTGGGCTTGGAAGAGGGGCGGGAAGGGGGAGGCGGTGTCACATCCTCAAATTTCCACTTGCGGGGTTTTACCGCGAGGCGCATGACAAACCAGGATCCAAGTCAACGGTCACAATAAACTACACTATATGAAATACGTAAACTCAAAACTTAGTTATCAAACCATTAAACCATAGCGGAAGCATTTAAAGATTTAATCAACTACAAAACTGTGTTCCAAAATATCCAAGACACTTATTTAAAATATGCGACTAAACCTAGACGCCAATGCAAACCCGTGCGCCTAGTCCAACCGATGCTACCTTAGCGACCTGAGAAAACATGCCAAAAGAAACGTCAACATATATAATGCTGGTGAGTTCACAGGTTTGTTCAACATGTTACCCAGAGTTACCAAAGCGTTACCATGTCCATACTATACCAATGTTACCAAGTACGCTAGCTAGGCGTATGTTTTATTACTACTACGATTGGAAAACCATTACTAGACATGTTTAGCAATGTTTAGCAATGTTCAGCCCGAATGTTCAGCATGTTACCAATGTTACCAGTTCGAGACAATATGCACCCGCCCGGCCCTCCAAGCCGACGAGTGGGGCAGGTCACGCCCAATAGATCTATCCACATTTCCCCCGTTGTGCATCCCCACACATTCATGGTTTTCCCCGGGACTTTAAAAGATCGTATAACAATGCAAAGTTAAAACCATAGTATGACATATGTTACCAAAATAGTTTAGCGCATGTTTTCTCCCCCAAAAGTTAAAGCTGTAAAAGTGGGGTCGTGAACTCACTTTAAGTTGCGTTCTTCAGTAATATAAGAGAACTAAGCCCTTGATAATCCCACTACCGGAGATCTATCAAAATGTTCACATAAGTGTTCCGACTAATAGCCATATGGTTATCTAGTCCCCGATTGTCCAGATCGTGACCAAGTATGTTTTAAAACGTGTTTAAGTGTTCAACCGACACACTAGACCGACCCGACATCCCGTTGGTGACTCATTACCCTAACTAATCAAGTATACATAGATTACACACAAGGTTCAAGCATAAAACACTTAGTTTGTATCAAAAATCTCATTTTTGAATTAATAGGGTCGAACCAGGAAAATAAATCCACCTTCGCCCCTTTTTAAGCCACCTTCGACCGTTTGAAAGCCACCTTCGACCGTTTTTAAACAGATTCGACCAAACTTGTCCAGGTTCGACCCTGGGATTCCACATTCGACCACTCGATCGGTCTAATGTGCCCAGGTTCGACCCTGGCAGGATACTTTTCCCAAAAACGCTTCAAAAACATCCGAAAACATCCCGAAACATTATCAAACACAGTAGTTACGCATGAATAACTTATCCCTACAAAACCCCACCAATTTTGCCCCAAAATCTATTCGTTTTAGCCCTTTCCCAAAATGGCAAAGATTATGGAAGTGTCACATCATGCATGTAATCTTTACCCAATTTGGAAACTTTTCGAAATCAATCCATAATCATCTTAAAATGGTCAGTTTATCATGTAATCGAAAACCCCCAATAGTTCTATTGATAATACTAACATGCAACAAGCCCTAGATTTAAATAAATCCCCAAATTAGACTTGATATCATTATCTATCTAATTATAACCTTCAATAATCCTAAACTATCATCAATAGCAGCCCTAGATCATGTTTCTAGCATTAGCACATCAGCAAATCATTAAACAACACATAATATCACATAACACATAATTAACATATGTTTATTGATATGAAAACCTATGTTTAATGATATGGTTTAGGTTTAGAAAGATGTTTAAAAGGTTTTTATTAACAAAAACATCCTTAGAACAGATCTGGACATTTAGGGTTAGATAAAAACGAATTAAAATACTTGAAAAAGGTTTAGGATTAAGAACACACCTTGGATTCTTGATTAGATGTTGTTGATAGGTTAGATTATGAAAAGTAAGAGCAAAAACTCCTTCCTTAGTGATTAAAATTGTTTAAGAGTGTTTTGAGACGGTTAGGGTTTGTGAAATGGTGAAAAATTACAAAGTTTGGTATTTATACTAGTCCACATTCGCCCCTTTCACCTGGGCGAATGTACCCACATTCGCCCCTTTTACAGGGTCGAATGTACCTTGTTTTGGTCGAATGGAATTCTATCATTTCCCATTCCAGGTTCGCCCCTTCAGTAAGGGTCGAACCAAGAGTATTTTCCAGGTTCACCCCCACGATGTGGTCGAACCTGGACCTATGTTTTTCTAGTTTTCCAGTTTGTCGTGTTTCACGCATTTTAACGCACATTAACACATGAACATGCAACCTTAGTCTATGTTTAACATATTTAAGCATGGATGATTATCTACACGTCGTTTAAACACATCTTTGCATATAATCCACCATATAACAATTAATCTACACATACACTTAATTAGTTTATGTAATTTCACCAACAACGGGACCCGGTACTAGTGTATTCCCAAAACGACTCCCAATGATCCTCCAAATCATTGAACCCTGGACAATCCTATCTTGACCCGACTCAACTAACCTAGTTAAGTCTGTTTATAAATGTTTCCCGCTAAGGTAGACTTAGGTGTTACTAAAATGTTTAAGCCAAATATGCCGGGTGTCACATCATCCCCACGTTGAAAGAATTTTCGTCCCGAAAATTGCACAAAGCCCAAAAATGAAAGAGACGGAAAGAATGAAACGAAAAGAAAATTTACCGGATGTCACAGGCGGGGAGAATTACCTTGGCGTGGGGGCGCTTGTTTTTTTTGTTTTGATTGGCTGAATTTTTTTTAACTTTAACACACACACACACATAATAATAATAATAATAATAATAATAATAATAATAATAATATTCTCCCCCTTCCACTCCCCACAATTTTTATCCCCCCACGTGGGACCCAAAAGTGTCATATGACGCTTTATCACCCTCCCCCCCACTCCTTATGGTCTAAGGTGTGGAGGGGGGAAAGAGGAGATGAAACGCTATGTGGCATCTGTGGGACCTATGTGGGGGGGGGGGGGAAATTGTGGGGAGTGGAAGGGGGAAGTGACATGTGGTATTTCTTATTTATTTATTTAATTTTTAAGTAATTAAAATCACTTAATTAAAATTCATAATAATTAATAATAAGATTAAATAAAAACCTAGAAAATAAAAAAAAAAACATAAAAAACCAAAAAAAAACCTTTAACACACAAAAACATAAAAAAACTACATATTATATTTTGCCATAATCTCGCGCTTCATTTGTAGCGTCATCTCTAACTCTAGACCGCTTAGATGATCGGTGTTCATGGCGAGAAATTTCATATCTTTGCGCTTTTCGGGCTGTTCTTTCATACTCAACTTTTTTTTTCAAAGGCTTCACAAATGGATCTTGTCTCCTCGAGCCTTTGTTGTTGAATTGTGTTGAATTCGACGATGTTGGCATTTAAGTCGGCCAAGTCACCGCTGTAAGCACCTTTGCCCGATCCCGAACCCGAAGCAGAGGACCTTTGTGCCCTCTTTTTAGCCTTCTCTCGAGTGGGTGGACGACTCAATCCCTCGTCGAAGTCGTCATCATCCAAGTTAATTGCCTTCAAGTCTTCACGTCCAACCGAACGGTTATGAGATGAAGTTGTTTTTGTCCTTTTTGACGAATCGCTTGTAGAGGGGACATTCGCCCATTTTGAATGGTTTTTCGCGATGTCCCAACAATGCAAAAACTTGAAGTCCATGCCCTTCGCATCGCGAAAAGCTTTTAGCGCATTGGCGAGGTAGTCGCCGTCCGTTTCACCGCTTCTTGGATAATTTCTAGCGTGATAATAATGGCCCTTGAAGACAATCATCGCTTTGTTTATCTCGGTCCACTTGGACGAGAGACTATCGTTATACCGATAGAGCTCTCGATCCATCAACTTATGGAACGCATTGTTTATGTCGTCCCAATAGTCGGCTTTGTGGCGATTATTTCCTAAAAAAAGAAAATAAAAAATCCGTTAGTCATATATAATGTTAAAAAAATATATAATGTTAAAAAAATATTTAATGTTTAAAAAAATATATAATGTTTAAAAAAATATTACAAATACCTTGAGTCGAGGTTTCCGACTCGCTTATCCAAACTTGTGTTAAGGCAACCTCTTCGGCGGTTGTCCACTTTTGAGGTTGGCGGTTGGCGGCGTTCAACGCTTTCTCCTCCGCTGTCTTCTTTTGTGAGTTTACCGGTTTGTTTTTTACCGGACAATGATCCCACAATATTTTCTTGTTGTGTTTCGGGTATGCTTTCCGGTTGCGTTAAAGAAGTTAGTAGTTGTGAAGCAACGAGGGAATCGTTAAATGGAAAATTAGGATAAATTTGCCCACTAATGTATTTTGCGAAAGCCGCGTAGTCGGGACAAGGTGATGGAATGGGTGGATGGTTTGGTGTTGGACGAACCGGTGGTGTATTTGGGTTTGGGATGAAGTTGTATGGGTTGTTCGGGTCAAAGCCTTTATTGTATGGGTTCATTTTTTTTAAAAGGTATGAAGAAATATATAAAAATTGAGGTGAATATGAAGAGATGTATAAAAGTTGATGAAGGAGTGTATAAAAATTGGTGAAAATGGGAGGTAATATGAAGTGTAGTGGGTGTTTTTTAATAAAATGGGGTTTATATATATAAAAAAATTGACCGTTTTAATTCCAACGGTTATAAAACTTAATTTTTTTAATCAACGGTCAAAACAAAATGGGCAAATCAAGATCTGACACATGGCATCTACCCTCTCCCCACGCCCGTCTTCTTCTCTCGCCCAAACTTCCCCCCTTTCCACGCCCTTAAGGGCCGGTGTTCCCGTCGGTGAAAGCCATTCCTCCTCTTCCCGCCCCACTCCGCATAGTCTTACTGTCTTGTGGAGTAGCTGGTCGGGTTTTTCTTAGATTTGTGGACCGGGTGTCCTGTGGGTATCCTGAATTCGTCATACAGGGATTCCTACGGGAGCCCGTTGATGGGTTGGTTAAAAGATGTGCATTAACACATCTTTAAGTGAATTTTAAGGAATGTTAAGTTATCGAATGGTATTACTTTGATGTTATTATGTTATTTCAGGTTTTGACAACTAAAGGGAGCAAATATGAAGTTTTGGAGTTGCTCGGGTGAGAAATGGAAGCCGAAACAAGCTGTGAAATTAAAATCCGAGAGCATACAGCAGGGAAAAGCAGAGGCAAATTTGATCTGGCGTAGCCTACGCCAAAAGTGGCGTAGGATACGCCAAGTGCTGAAAGTTTGCAATCGTTTCCTTAATTAACGCAATTATGGTGGGAATTACGAGGCAACTCATTATAATCGAAAATTTTGGATCAAAAGGCATCATTCTTTCATTCCAAAACACCTCCTATCATTCCCATTCATCAAGATTCATTCCAGATCCATCCTTTCATCATCTCTCAAGATCGAATGCTGAAGATTGAAGACCAAAGCTTCATGAAGAACACCATGGCCATGCTTGGCTAATTCCTTTGTATCACACTGGGGATGTAGACATTTGAAGATCTAGGGTTAACAATTGGGTATTGTTCTTAAACTATTTGATTGTGTATTTTTGTGTTTGAAACATTGTGTTAAATTGTGATTAACCTTATGTTGAACTCATTCCAGTTAATTGATCTTGTGCCCATTTCTAATGTTATGAACATGGTTCCTTGCTTTAATACAAACGTAGGGTTGTATGTTCTAGGTAATGAAGCGTAGTTTATTCTATCTTTGATATTGATAAAACTTGACACCTAAGCCTATTGAACAATCAATCTGTTAACAGCATTTGCACTACCATTGTTTACCCATTTGTGAAATCCCTAGCCTTCATTTATTGAAACCCTAGTGTGGTCCTTTTAATTAAATTGTTTACAAAAATCATTACTTTCATTCCTACAATTTCAATTCAAGTTTTAGTATAATAAACAAACCTTTCCAACCAAACTCTTAAATGAATCAAGTACAAACTTCATAAGTTTTCTAGCATCTTCATAAGTAACACCGTTTAATCAACTACAATAATATCCACTAACCACACGCTCCTCTGGATTCGATACCCTACTTACCCTAGCTACCTAGGTTAATTAGGTTTTGTATGACCCGTGACGACTTTGTTGGCCTTAAAAAAAGACTTGTGTTTTCCTTTTGGTTTTTTAGTTTTGTTATAGTTTTTAAAATAAAAGGTGGTTGTAATCGATGTTGTTTGGTTGTTAACGGTTTCATTAGTTATAATATCGATAATTTGTTAATTTGTTAGTATAATAGATTATCTATGTATAGTATGATTTGAATTTTAAATAGTTGCCTTATCTCATTGTAATCATCCCTAAAATAAGGGATCACAATTGTATTATAAATTGAATGTGAATGGAGAGGAAGGATCAAGGATCCTATTACCTTACATGGTATCAAACCAGGAACCCTAGAGCCCAACCTTCTTCTTTCTCCAGCCGGCGGCAGCCTTCTTCTCGGCTACTGCAATCTTCGGCTCCTCCCCACCTTCGATCCTCCTGTATCTCCTTCCCTCTCCCTACACCTTACCATCTTCCTTTCTGCCCTCCTCTTTCTTCCTTACCCGTAACCACCCGACTATTTTTCTTCCTCAGCCAACACAAAAACCACCCTGCTGCCCATCCCGTATCCTCACCATGACCAACATTCATCCCGCCACCACCGTCACTAATATCACCAATCTCATCCCGATAAAACTTGAACATGATACCGCCCACTGGCCCTCTTGGTCCGAATTGTTTAAGGTTCACTGTAAGGCTTACCAAGTCTATGACCACCTTTTTCCCCGCCCACCACCCGCCACTCCCCCACCCGCTGACAAAGACAAAACTCCGGCTTCATCCTCCGCTGATGAGACTTGGGAACGACTCGACTCCATCGTCCTTCAATGGATGTATGGCACGATTTCTCAAGACCTCGTTCACACGGTGGTTGAACCTGGACAAAACAAAACCGCCCACCAAGTATGCACGTCTCTTGAAAATCTTTTTCAAGACAACACGAGCGCCCGTGCTCTCCACCTTCGCCATCGTTTTACCAACACCCGCCTCGAAAATTTTCAATCCATGAATGCCTACTGCCAACAACTTAAGACCTTAGCCGACCAGTTAGCCAGTGTCGGTCACCCACTCGACAACGATGATCTTGTCCTACAACTCATCGGCGGGTTGACCGAACAGTATGAAAGTATCGGAACCATCCTTCAAGGCCAAGAACCCTTACCTACGTTTTACAAGGCTCGCTCCAAGCCTTGCATGGTCGAGTCCCAAAAAGCGGAACAAGACATTCATGCTTCCCAAAAATCCGGATTTGCCTTGGCTGCCTCCACTCGTTCAGCACCCTCCCAACCCGTTACCGAGCCCACCTATGATCGTACGCGTGGTCGGTGCAGGTCCAGGGGCCGCGGGCATGGCCGCACCCAATCTGGCCGAGGCCGCAGCCCATACACATACCATCAGTGGCCCACGTATCCTTCTTTTTGGCCTCCCCCATCACCTTACAGTCCTTGGCCTGCACAGCCCAATATTGCGGCCCACTACCAAATACCCTTTCCTTCCCCTTGGGCCCCCTCCTCCTTGCCCGTACCCAACATCTTCAGCCCGGCCCAACACAGCTAACTCTAATTCTAATGCAGGTTTACTTGGCTCTAAGCCTTCTCAGGCGCATCACACAGCTTATACCCCTACGGATATTGATCAGGCTCTACACGCCATGTCATTGAACAATACCCAAGAACCAACTGGTTACATGGACACAGGTGCTACAGGTAATATGTCCAACACTCGTGTTAATTTCAATTCTTTTTCTAATGATGGTATGGGACAACAAATAGTCATCGGTGATGGTTCAACCATTCCGGTACTTGGACATGGCCACCAAACCTTACCCCCACCCTTTCCCCCCTTGTCCTTAAAAACGTCCTATATGCACCAAAGTTAATTAAAAATTTAATTTCTGTTCGTCGGTTCACAACTGAAAACTCTATTTCTGTCGAATTTGACCCTTTTGGTTTTCTTGTGAAGGACTACAAGAGCCGGATCCCTATCCTCCGTGCAACAGCAGCGATGATCTCTATCCCCTGGTGCTTGGACCTGGAACCACTACCTTTCCTACAACTTTTGCTGCTATTACCTCCTCTCTATGGCATCAACGTCTCGGCCACCCCGGACGTGCCCCATTACAATCTCTCAAGTCCAATAAGTGTGTCAATTTTCCTACTTTCAATAATAATGTTTGTCAGTCCTGTGTACTTGGCAAGAGTATTAGACTTCCCTTTGTTAGTTCTACTACTCGCATTTTTAATTGTTTTAATTTGATACATAGTGATTTATGGACTTCTCCACTTTTGAGTTGTAATGGCCATAGATATTACATTTTATTCATTGATGATGTTTCTAATTTTTTGTGGACTTACCCGTTATCAAACAAATCACAAGTTTACCCCACTTTTTGCCACTTTCACCAACAAATAAAAACTCAATTTGAGCGACCCATAAAAACATTTCAATGTGATAACGGTACTGAATACATAAACTCATCATTTAATAATTTTTTCTCCTCTCATGGCATCCTTTTTAGACGTTCGTGCCCACACACATCGTCTCAAAATGGGAAAGCGGAACGTATGATTCGTACAATCAATAACATGATCCGCACTATCCTTCACCATGCCTCCCTTCCCAATACTTTTTGGCACCATGCCCTCGAAACTGTCACCTACCTCCTCAACATCCTCCCCGTCAAACACCTACAAAATAAAACACCAACCGAAATCCTCTACCACCGCACCCCTTCCTATGACCACCTTCGTGTCTTTGGATGCCTATGTTATCCATTAACCCCCTCCACCACCATCCACAAATTGGACCCACGCTCCACCCCATGTGTCTTTTTGGGATACCCTTCTACTCACCGGGGCTATAAATGCTTCAACCTCTCCACTAAACAAATCCTCATATCCCGACACGTCGCTTTCGACGAGACAACATTTCCATTCGCCACCACCATTACTCCTCCGCCCAATTACGACTTCCTCACATATTTTCCCAAAGCCCTGTGGCCCTATGTAGACCCCCTTACCTCACAACATCCATCAAACAACTCTCACTCCCCGGCCCATACAGCCTACAACTCCGCCCCACACACTCCGGCCCACTACTCTCCACATCACACTCCTGTCCAACACTCCCCACCTGACCAGCCCTCACCCGCTAACGCTACCCCACCCTCGGCCCACACTTCTCCTTTAGCCCAACAGACCCCTCAAACTAGCCAACCCAACCCGTCCCCAGCCCAAACCAACTCTGCACCCAATACCGTCCCACCACCTCACACTAACCAGCAGCCCCACACCATGCGCACCCGCGCAATGGACGGAATCACGAAACCTATCAACCGTCTAAACCTTAACACCACCACCATAATCCCTCTTCCCAAAACCCCGTCCGAGGCCTTGTCCACACCTGAATGACACAAAGCCATGACTGACGAATACCATGCCCTTATTAAGAATGAGACTTGGGAATTAACACCGAGGTCACCCGATATGAACGTCATTCGCAGCATGTGGCTTTTCAAACATAAATTTAAATCTGATGGGTCATTGGAACGCTATAAAGCGAGGTTAGTTTGTGATGGTCGCCTTCAGCAGGTGGGCATTGATTGTGGCGAGACGTTCAGTCCGGTTGTTAAACCGGCTACCATACGCACAGTATTATCTATAGCGTTATCACGGTCTTGGCAGATACATCAGTTGGACGTTACTAATGCGTTTTTACATGGGCACTTAAACGAGACAGTATATATGTATCAACCAATGGGGTTTCGCCATAAAGATTATCCTGATCATGTTTGTCGTCTCAAGAGGTCGTTATACGGGTTAAAACAGGCACCACGGGCTTGGTACCAGCGATTTACTGATTTTGTTCTAACTTTGGGGTTTGTGCAGAGCAAGTGTGATGCATCATTATTTACATTTCATAATGGGACGCAAGTTGCTTATTTATTGTTATATGTGGGTGACATTATCCTTGTCACCTCTTCAGCCGACCTACGGGCATCTCTTATGTCCCACCTCTCAGCCGAGTTCGCCATGAAAGACCTCGGCCCTTTGAGTTTCTTCCTCGGCATTTCTGTCAAACGGCAGAAGGATTCTTTATTTTTGTCCAGCACGCCTATGCTCAGGACATTATTGAGCGTGCTGGAATGTCCTCATGCAAACCGGTTCAAACACCGGTTGACACCGGCAGCAAACTTGGTTCTCTTGCAGGTGATGATTTCTTAGACCCAACATTATATCGCAGTCTTGCAGGTGCTCTTCAGTACCTGACCTTCACTAGGCCCGACATCAGTTATGCTGTTCAACAGGTCTGCATTCACATGCATGCTCCAAAGATGGATCACTGGGCCGCACTAAAGCGCATTATTCGTTACACTCAGGGAACCAGTGATTTTGGCCTTACTCTTGGCCCCTCCCAGGACGCTCGTTTAGTAGCATATACGGATGCGGACTGGGCCGGTTGTCCTGACACACGTCGGTCAACCAGTGGATTCTGCATTTATTACGGTGATAATCTCATCGCGTGGTCCTCCAAGCGTCAGGCTACCATTTCTCGCTCCAGTGCCGAGGCTGAGTATCGCGGGGTTGCCAATGTTGTGGCAGAGGTCTGCTGGCTGCGTAACCTGCTGCTCGAACTTCACCGTCCACTCTCAAGTGCGACATTAGTGTATTGCGATAATGTCAGTGCCATCTATCTCTCAGGAAACCTGGTTCAACATCAGCGCACCAAGCATATCGAACTCGACATCCACTTTGTTCGTGAAAAAGTTCAGAAAGGTGAAGTTCGGGTTCTTCACATGCCCTCACAGTTTCAAATCGCCGACATCTTTACGAAAGGCTTACCACGTGTCTTATTTGAAGATTTTCGCTCCAGTCTCACTCTTCGGTCACCTCCGGTTTCGACTGCGGGGGTGTAATAGATTATCTATGTATAGTATGATTTGAATTTTAAATAGTTGCCTTATCTCATTGTAATCATCCCTAAAATAAGGGATCATAATTGTATTATAAATTGAATGTGAATGGAAAGGAAGGATCAAGGATCCTATTACCTTACAGTTAGTTTACGATACAAGACACACACTATTTTGAATAAAACATTGTATTAAATAGAATTTATATTGGGATGTTCATAAAAAACATAAGTACACATTTTCTTTTGTTAAATTTAATGTATGCAAGTGATAAAAATACGGTATAATGGATAAAACTTTAACTTAGAATTAAAACTGAAAAAAAATGGTTACTATTCATAAAAAAATAGAACAAATATAGGGTTGGATTATCCTCGTAATGCTAAATATTGCAAAAACCATATGAACAGATGAAAAACCAATCAAAATCATTTTTATACAACCTTCATTATAATTTAAATACTACATTAAAAAAATTATTCCCTCAAAATCACTCTTAATAAACTTTTTACACATGTAAAAATATAACAAATTTACACATGCGTAAATGGCAAACTTACACATATATAATATTTTTTACGAATACATGTAACTTTATATGTGTAAATTTATTTTCTAATATTGCATTCAAATAACAATAAGCGTAAAAATCTTTTTCTGAAACAATAGTTTTTGACGAAGTTCAAGCGATTCTCACGAAATATATGTGTTCTCAATTAAGGTAGATTTATTTTTGAGAACCTACTCTAGATAAACCTTATATAAAAAGTTTTTTTTTTAAACAATTAAGCTGGTGGGTGGCAGAAGGGTGGGTATGGCGGCAGATGGTGGTGGCGCAAGTGGTGAATGGCAGCAACGACGGTTGTGGATGGTGAGGTGCGGTGGGTGGTGGCGATAGTGGGTGAGTAACGGTGGTAGCGATGGTGGTGGGTAGTGATGGTGAGGGCATCAGTGGTAGTGGTAGTGGTGGTGACGATGATGGTGGGTTGTGGTGGTGGTTGGTGAAGATAGTGGTGGGTTGTGGTGTGATAACAGTCAACGAACCAGGTCAACATCCCTACGCTTTTCAATTTCTATTGTCATTATATGTGCATCATTATATATTTTGCATACACTATAACCCCCCCCCCCAGTCTAGTGAAGCAAGAGTTAATTAGAAAACTCAACATGGGACACTTGTTTAGTCATACAACACCCGGACAAGTCACCAAACAAGCATTTCATGAGGTTACTACAATCTAACACATGATAGTTCACCTTTAACACATGTATGTGAATACAAGGACCACCTTGGGTTATCATCTAATAAACACATGATTCACAAACCCGATACCTATGAAACAAATACATGTTGATGTCGTCATCCAACTCTCAAAAGACATTCCTATGTCTTAACCTAGCACGACCTATGCTAACTCACAAACCCTCTAGACAACAACACCCACAACCAAAATATATATGTAGATATATGTATTACGGTTACTACTACACATGACATAATCACACATGTTGAACTTACAATCTATACATATATACATGTGCATATAATCGGCCATATCATAAGGAACCCCAAGACAAGTCCTTGTCACAAGCCTTACCTATCTAACTAGGCCTAAGAACACAAACATACTACCCTCCTTGGAAATCGGCTAAGGTACTATCACCACCATGACATACTTTGCCTTACCTCGCACCCATGTCATCTAAGTTATACAAATTGGCATGTACCTATCCCTTTCACTAGTAAACTACCCTTACCCTTTTTTTTGCATACACCCTCACGGCCAACAAGAGGAACAAGGAGGTGACACTTGCACAAAGGACAAAGAATGACAACCCATGATCCTATGAACTATCACAATCAACTAGAAACTCACTTCTTGTCTTTTCTTCTCTTCATGTTTCGGCCGAACATCATCATGATCCCATGAAAGAGATGTGACAACTATTACACTAATCTAGGCAACAAAACAAGGAAGGACACAATGCTTTACAAGGTCAACATACCCTTTTGGATCCCTTACACTTATCAGCTATAAACAAGGAAAGAAGCATGACACTAATTTATATGCAATCAAGTATAAGACATGAATGATGCACCTCTCTCCAAGAAAGAAGGCATACCCCTTTGGGAACCCACTAGCAGCCGAAGGTGGTGTAGAGACAAGGAAGAGTTGTCAACATTTGCATCAATTTGAATCCTACGCATTTGATCAATCCATGTACTAGAGGATACACTTACCATCTTTGATCTTGTCCATATCCTAGCCAAACCACTATATAAGGAGGCTTGGAGATCACCAACCATTGTCACTCATCAATTCTTACACTCCTCTCATAACTCTCGGGTGTTACTAGCCTAGCGGAAGACACCAAGCCCTCAAGGAATCGGGGGAAGCAATCACAAGACCTTCTAAAGCCAAACACCTCTTGGTAAGTCCCCTAAGCTCTATTGCTTCATACCTCTTGGCCCAATTTGTTTACCCGATCCCTATTCAATCCCAAAGAACACTCTAAAAAAACACTTATGCATACATGAAGTTGATTAAAATAAGGCCTATATGATAAACAGTAATCAACCCACAAGATGTTATTGTGACAACCGGTAAAATTCGGTCAACCGTTGACTGGATCTTGATCATGATCCCTATATGCTTCGCATATACTAAGGTTGATTTTGGTTAAGTTGAATTGTTACAAGTCCAACAAATGTCTTTCGTGAAGTTCGTGGACGTCTAGATGTTCTAAAGAAAGACTGCGCATCTTAACGCTAACGAACTGATATCGATAAAAATTCGTCAGAATGGACAAACTTAGAGTTATTGCGTATAAATACGGCATGTATTTATTGTTGAAGCGATCGGATGTGGAATCGGCTTGGCGAACGGATTAAAACGTAGCGTTTGGAGAACGCGGAGAGTAACCGATATGAGAACCAGATATCGAAATGCGTGGTTTTAACCGCATATATGCTTTCAGATTTATTATTTATTATAAATAATATTATATGTTTAATATCGAAAGCTATCGGGTCGTTTAGATGAAGAAAACGATAACCTGTTAGGTTAACGCGATTCTAACGGGCGCTGTGAAAGAACGCGTAGGCTACCGATATTAATTATATTTTTGCTCGGTTTAACATTATTTAAGATTACGAACAAAACCGACTAATTTATATAATTAACTATCGAACCCAAATATGATCCGAGATGTTATGTTATAACGGTTCGAAACACGGTATTTACCTACCTAATCTTTAACCCTAGCTATTTAAAGGCTTATTCTTCTTCTTTCTTCCTCATTCCATCATCCTACAACATAAGAAAACCCTCTCAAACATCTAAAACTCTCTTTAGATCAAATCCTCTCATCTCTCTCTTTCTCTCTCAAGATCTCTCTCTCTACTCTCTCTCTCTCTGCTGAAAGTGAGATGGCCGACCACCACCACTCAAGGTGGCGGCGGCGTGCTATCTTCACAGCCCCGAAGGGGTAGAAGCAAGGGGAGGGGCGGCGGCGGGTTATTGAAGACGAGATAGGGCAGAGGCGGGCTCGAAAAGATGGTTCCATTGGGTTCAAGTTATGGTTGGGGGGTGTTGGTTGTGGGTGATTCGTTCAGATGCAAGTCAGATTATTGTTGTGGTGTTTGGCCGGTTATGGTTGTGGTTGCCGGAGCAGACAGCGGCGGCGGCAGCCCCTGGTGGCTGTGGTGGAGTTGTTCGGGACGGGTCTTGGTCGGACGGACCAGATCTGGTCTGGTCTGGTTCAGCCCCGAAAATGGTGGTGATTTTGCTTGCATGCAGCAGATTAAGTTGTTCGGGTTCAGATCTGAGCTGGGTACTCGGGTCTGGTTCGGTTATGTTGATGGATTTCGGGCTGCATGTGGGTGCTCGTGTTAGATCCGGACCTGAATAATGTTCGGGTTCAGTTTGGTGCTTGGGCTCGAGTCCCAAGTCTAAAGGACTAAAAGGTGGTTTAAGTCGCGATTGGTTCGTTGAGTCACACCACTTTCTAGACTCGGATTCGTACATACGAATCTAGATAGATGGATAATAGACTTTTCGTGTTAGATTTTAAAGTGTCTTTGCTGGTAATTAGGACACGAAAGAGTGATTAATGATTCAAGCATTGATAGCTAACTTAGCAGGAATATCCAGGTGAGTTCATGCCCCCACTTTTTACTGTTTTAAAACTGTTTTCGGGGTGGAAGACATACTTGTTTTATGAAAACCTGTTTACTATAAAACGTAACAAAGATTTAATTATACAGATTGGTATTAAAAGGGATAAATTGTAATGGATTGTACAGATTGGTACAAAAAGGGATAATTTGTATTGGATTATACAAATTGGTTTTAAAAAGAGATAAATTGCATTGAATTATACAGATTGGTATAAGAAGGGATAATTTGTAATGGATTGTACAGATTGGTACAAAAAGGGATAATTCGTATTGGATTATACAAATTGGTTTTAAAAAAAAAAGAGATAAAGCGATTATACAGATTTTGTTATACAGGGATTAACATGCGAGTATGATGAATAAAACTAGAAATACAGTATAATTGTTGCCCTCTGGTTTGTGCACCGGTGGCTACGGTTCTTTCGTGACACCTGTGTCAACTGACGGGTTGCCACACACTCCCAGCACATTTTAATCATTAGCCTTCAGAAAAGACCGTTGTTTATGTTGTAGTACTATTGGGTTGACGCCCCCCGTTTTCATGATCAAGGTATTGTACTGATTTGTATGACCCGTCCTAATAAATGGGCATTTGCCCTTAATTTATGAAATTAAAGACTTATAAAAATACGGACTTTTTTAAAACTTTTAACGATATTAGCTTGACTATAACAATGTCAAATAAAAATACCAGCTTATGATTCGTATCACGTGCATTAAGAGTAACACACTTAGAAATCTACTATCGGTTACAGTTTACAAAGAGTTATGCGGAAGCGTTGAACATGAGATTCGTTTACGTTTGGTCCTTCGAATGTACTTGATCACCACTCCGGCTCCATAGTAGTCATACCTAGGGTTTACAGCGTCAAACAACCTGTTAGTCGTTCTAAATAATTGCAGAATTGAAAACACGTTAAAATGATCAAATGACGGTACCGCCGTAGCCTACGGTTCAAGAACCATAGGTTACGATTCAATGTTCCTGTTTTAAATACTGAACCGTAGCCTACAGTTCAAGAACCGTAGGTTACGACTCACAGTTTCTGTCTTGATGTTCTGTGTGAACCGTAGCCTACGGCTCCAGGCCATAAGCTACGGTATGGATCTGCTGGAAAGTCTTGTATCACTTATCCAACATTTCCCACTTTCGAGTCCGAGATGTAACTAGTGAATCTAATATTAGGACCCACTTACCTTGTCTATATCATAATCAATCGCATCAGCACGTCTTACCAGTTTGACATCCAAGCCTCCATTGGCATGAATTTAAAATATGCATACACACATATATATTTATTCATTTGACTCGTCTAATTATAAGTAAACCTCTACAAGATTACCCAAGTAATTCTATACTTGTTTTATGCCAATCGAATACAGTTTATTCGTTTGACCCGTTTGATTATAAGCAAGCCTCTACAAGCTTACCAAAGTAATTCTATACTTGTTTTATGCCAGTCGAATACAATTTATTCGTTTGATTACAAGCAAGCCTTTACAAGCTTACCAAAATAATTCTATACTTGTTTTATGCCAATTGAATACAATTTATTCGTTTGACCCATTTGATTACAAGCAAGCCTTTACAAGCTTACCAAAATAATTCTATGTTTGTTTTATGCAAATCGAATACAATTTATTCGTTTGACCCGTTTGATTATAAGCAAGCCTCTACAAGAGTACCAAAGTAATCACTATGGCTTTTCTAACCTTAATTAATGCGGTTTGTTATCTTTTGACTAACTCATGTGTTGCACTATCTAGTCGACTCGTTTGTCTACAATGGTAAACACCAACTTCCAACTGAGTAACCTTCGTCATTCTTGGCAATTGATTACTAGGCTATTCAAGTATATTCTAACCTTCAACTAAGGTCATAAACATACGCGGTTTCAAATTTATCTTGGACAATCTATCTAAGTCCTAATCACAGATTCGAGTGTACAACAAAACATACTACATATATACTATTTAGAAGTACTTAAGTCATAAATATATACATATATATTTATGCGGAATGTATCAGAATTTAAGTCATCAAGTGACTTACCTCGTGCAAGCTTCCTCGGCCTCACATCCATGGCTCCGTGCCTACCCGAAGCCACTCGCATTCACACCTAATATGTGAACATTTGCTTAAGTTGTTAGAAACCTATTTGGAATATAACTACACATATTTTGGTAGTGTTTTTCCATAATTCAAGTTTTCTAGCATTAACACATGCCTAATCCATGCTTTAACCGATGTCTAACACATAAACATTCATCCGAAACAACATTTAGTGTTTAGGAAGTGGGTATCTAGACAATCATACGTGCTAAGTTGATAAAAACACATTATTTTCACTGCTGCACTTTTTGCGCAGCAGCTGTTCAGGTTGCTTTTACCCCTTCTAAACCCCATAATCTGATTTCGACTTTCAAATAAGAAATGTGCTACGTTCAAGGAGCTTTCCAAGCATATAAAGAACGCCTCATATCGATTTTTCTATGATTTTATATGAATATTTGAAGATCAGGTCAGAAACACATTATGTGTAGCGATTTCCATTTCAGCTGCTGTAATTGACCATTTTGACCCATTTAAAGTCCGAATTAGTTGAACATGTTCAAAGGTGGATTGTGCTTCGTTCAAATACCTTTCCAGGCGTATAAAAAATACCTACTAACGATTTTTCTATGATTTTACATGAATATTTGAAGATCAGGTCAGAAACATATTATGTCCAGCGATTTCCTTTTCAGCTGCTGTAATTGACCTTTTGACCCATTTAAAGTCCGAATTAGTTGAACATGTTCAAATATGGATTGTGCTTCGTTCAAAGACCTTTCCAGGCGTATAAAGAATACCTCCTAACGATTTTTCTATGATTTTATATAATTATTACAAAACAGGCCGGTAACCTATTTCGTTTCAATCATAAACAACAAATTTCTAACTTCCATGTTCTTTTAGGCGTTTTGACAAACACTTAGCGGGCATCCTTTTTCTAAGATTATTTCCATGATCAAATATCATCTCTTATTTACCATTTACCAAGTTTGTATCATATTACCACAATTTAATTATGAGCTTTGTTATGACTACAACTATTGCACATTCATGAACAATATTATCCATTTAAAGAAGAGGGTTTCTCTTGAATATGAAAACCCACATTCTTCATGCTACTAAGATTCTTATAACCCTAGTTTTTATCACAATTTACATCAATTCCTACTCAATGAATGTTCCTAGTGGCTAGACTAACGTCTAAGAACCACCGATTTCACCATTTAACAAGAAACCAAAAATCTCATCTTTCACATAAGAAATTAAAACCCCATGAAACAGAAAATTTAGGGTTACCTCATGAACTGAGGGACTCTAGATGAACGAATTTCACAACATGCAAGATCCCTAGCCTTGGATTTGTCTCAGAATCATCAAATCTTCTAGTTGTTCTTAAGTGTGTGTTTTTGTGTGTGTCTTGATCGACATATGCCTCTGCATATGTTGATTTCTTTTTTTTTATTTAACAAAACTTAAGTTTGGTTGTTGGGCAAGTTTAGCCCATCCCACCTTTTGTCAAGTACATACTAGTTAAAAGCACTAATCGAGTTAGTCTCGTGTAATAGTTTAAGCCTTATTTAGCTAACAAGGTTGACGAGGTTAATCCCTTAGGTTAAGAAATTCGTATAAGTTGCGTTTCATTCGTTTTCAATTAAAAGCCACATGTGCTCATATTATCATAAAACCAGATTTAGGAAAATTTTGGGGTGTTACATGATTGTCATGGAATCTATTGAAAAATGAACATAAACATCAACAAGTCCCTCTTGGATAAGAACGGCACCCCGGGAACAAAGTTATGGATTGATTAAAAGCCTTTAGATACATCATGCTTGTAGAATTTGCAACCCTACTTGATTCTATTCTAGTAATACGGAAATCATACGCCTCTTGTTTTTAAAAAGCTAAGAAATACGAGTAATTTCTTTAAAACCAGTAAATGCGAAAATCGGTTTTTAGTTTATAAAAACATGTTGGCATGGAACGTTTTTGTTTTACTACTTTTGCTTTTAAATACATTTTATACTATGAGAAGAAATCTCATTATTGAACAGGATGGTTCAGGTTGGGTGATTAATGGGAAGAAATCACGTTATTGAGTATGGGTTTACAAAGTACAAATATAAAACCATGAACTCACCAACTTTATGTTGACGTCTTTAAGTATGTCTTTCAGGTTTAGATTTTGGCAATGGCATGGTTGGAATAGGCAAACATCTTGGAACTGGAAACCTTAGAGTTTAGAAATGGCGTTTGGAGTTCAAAGAGTCTTAGAAGTATATATTCCGCTGCGTAGTATTAAAGAGATCAACTCACAAGGAAATTCGGGGTGTAACAGAGCTTGGTATCAGAGCCTGGTCTCGGATCGGTGTGTCAGTTGTTCCTTCGAGAACACTGGGTTCCCTAAGGAGAATGGATTATAAGGTCCCACATCGGTTGAGAAGGGTAACAAACACTTCCATATAAGGGGTGGCATACCTTCTCTATCGTACGAGTGTTGGTTAGTCTCTTCGGGATGAAACCAATGCGAAACCGTGAGCCTAATCACAGTCCAATACTGCTGAGCGGGCAAAGCGAACAAAGTACGATACGAGTTACATCGGGCTTTGACCGATAGTATCATAACTGTAGGCTTTAGCGAATTAAGTGTCTTTAGAGGCATTTAGGCTTTAACCAGTGTTTTGTTTTGAATATGGACCAAGGTTACTAAGACACAATGTTTAGCGTGAACACCTAGGAAATAAAAATATCCAGCCATTGCCAAATAAGTGAAAGAATATTAATGAATGGATTTACATTAGCTCAGTATAGGTTTCTACGGCGTAAGAAACATTTCTTTACGTGATTGGTGAGTATTTACTATAATGGTGTATAGGAAGGTATAATAGCTAGTGATGACTAGACGTATCTTATGAGTGACCGGTGAGTCATCCCTCTGTATAGTAAAGTGTATTTTTCGCATAGAATTTAGCTGAGTCATTGTTTCATAGTTACGAGGAACAATCTACTTGATTATATGTTGTGTGTAAGTATATGTAACGTATATATATATATATATATATATATATGTATGTATTCCTCGAAAATAGTACGAATCACCAACGAAGATCGACATTAGCCTGGACGTGGCAAGGACGCACATTTGTGTTAAGTAATGGGACAATTGTTGTTGGAGAATTGTTGTTGGAGACTCGTCGTGAAAGTGATATTGCGCAAGTTGGAATGTAATCAGGAACGACATCAAGGATGGCACGCACGACTAACGCTATATACGTAATATATATGTGTATTTATATATGTGTAACTATGTGAATTTATGAGTGCTTATGATTTAACTCGTGGTGGATATTAATAGGGTGGTCTTGCGAGGTAAATTTTCGATAACATTGACGTCATGTTATTGTGAGCTTACAGGAACAAGAAGGTCCTAAAAGATCTATCGTGAGGGTATATGCGTAAGGCATAAAGATTATTTGGTTATTTGTTGATTATTATTTTACTTACGGGCTCGATTATCATTTTTTCCCCTGTTTGTATTATTGCGACTCCGGTTTTAGTAAACCATTCTAAGATTTCGATGATCTTGTTTCTTGAGCTTCCGAGGTTCATGTAGAGGAACCTGGTTATATATTTCGATTGTGTTTTTACGCTTCTCCCAGTTAGCGTTGGTGGCTCTCAACAAACTATCATAAAGGAATGGAGTGGTTATCTAAGAATCGAGCGGAGGTCGTATGTCATGGGAGATTGGTCCGTATTCTAGTATCGGACAATGAGATTTTGGTTGTACGCGGTGACTTAGAGAAAAGTCGTTAAAGATGGATAATGTAATGAAGGCGCAAAGCTCATGCGGAAAGGATACTCGGCATTTATAGCCTGTGTTGTTAACACTAAGGCTGAGGAAAAGGAATTTGAGGAAATTCCTGGAGCTATAGAATATCCCGAAGTTTTTCAAGGAGATTTGCCCGGTTTGTCGCCTTCAAGGTAGTTGGAATTTCGAATAGATCCTGTGCTTGGTGCTGCAACAGTCGTTAAGTTCCCTTATCGATTTGCACCTTCAGAAATGCAAGAGCTTTCGAATCAGTTGCAAGAATTGTTGGAGAAAAAGGTTTCAGTAGATCAAGTTATTCTTCCCAAGGATAGGGTGATGAACACCGATGTTGTTTGTCAAAGGAGAAGGACTGAACGGTTAGGATGTGTATTGGTTATAGAGAGTTAAACAAACTCACTATTAGAAAATCGATACACATTGCCTGGAATTGATGGTTTATTCGATTAGTCATGAGGATCGAGCTTTATTCAAAGATTGACTTAGAATCTGGTTATTATCAGCTGAAGATTGTGAAGGAGAATACAATGGAGACCGCGTTTAGGACGCGATGGGACCGATATGAGTTTCTAGTTATGCCGTTGGATCAGTGAACGCACCGGCAATGTTTATGATCTTATGAATAGGGTTTGTAAACCATGTTCAAACAAGTTCGTTATAGTATTTATCGATGATATACTTATTCATTTACGAACTAGAGAGGATCATGAACAACACTTGAGACTTATTCGAGAATTATTGGAAGGCGAGAAGTTATTTGCGAAGATCACTAACTGCGAATTTAGGATGTGTGAAGTTCGTTTCTTGGGTCATGTTATTAACGCGAAGAATGCGCAAGTGGACTCAGCAAGGATAGAGGCAATCAAAGAGTTGAATGTGCCTAAATCTCCCGTAGAGATACGCAAATTTTTGGGTTTTGTTGGATATTACCGCTGATTCGTTGGTAATTTTCCCAAGATGGCGCAGCCTTTGACGCTATTAACCCAAGAAGGACACAAGTATAAAGGGATTGAAAAGCAAGAGGAAGCCTTTCAGATGTTAAAGCGAAAGTTGTGTAGTGCGCCAACACTGTCTTTTCCCGATGGAAACGATGGCTATGTGGTGTACTGTAATGATTCACATAAGGCTTAGGTTGTGTGTTGATGCAAGCTTATGCGTCAAGACAACTAAAAGATTGGAGATGTGATTTTGGCGCTCAGGAATTGGAGACACTATCTTTATGGTACTTAGTGTACGATCTTTACGGATCATAGAAGTCTTCAACATATTTTTGATCAAGAAGAGCTTATTACGAGGTAGCAAAGATGGGTTGAGCTACTCAACGGTTGGGATTGTGAGATTCGTTGTTATTCTGGAAAAGTGAGCCTTGTAGATGCTTTAAGTAGAAAGGAAAGAGGTTAAACCATCACGTGTTTGTGTATTAGGTTTGACAATCCTTATGAGCCTTATAGCTCAAGTCAGGAAAGCACGACAGGAAGCTTGGAAGGAAGAGGAATTTGAAGAGCGAATGCTTGTACTAAAGAATAAGAGATTGGAGTCTGAAAGTTGTCAAGGTTGTGTACTTTATGGATTGTGTTTGGATTCGGTATATGGGAGTATGCGTGAATTGGTTATGGAGGAGACCTGTAAGTCAGAATATTCGGTACACCCTGGGATTGGTAATATGTATAAGGACTTGAAAGAAGCATTATTGGTGACTGAACATGGAAGGCGAGATAGCTGTTTATGTTGGAAGTATCGCATGGGAAATGCGTTAATAAGTTTGGTAGGCAAGGAAAGCTTATCCCTCGCTACATTGGAAAGTTTGGGATCGTAGCAAGGGTAGGGCTAGCTACGTAATGACTTAAGTTACAACGAGAGCTTTCTGAAGCTCGTGATGTGTTTCACATTGTAATTTGAAGGAGTGTTCGTCTGGCAAGACGCTTGTGATACCGCCAGAGGAAATTAATGTTGACGACAAATTGCGTTTTGTCAAGGAACCTGTTGAGATTACGGACCGGAAAGTCCAGATATGGAGATGAAGTAATATCAATATTGGTTAAGGTCGGATGGAATTCTAGTCATGGACTAGAGTCTACTTGGAAAGAAGAGATCAAGTGAAGTTAAAGTATTCTCGTTTATTACTGTCCGAACCGAAGTTAGTAGTGACATAACAAAAATTTCGGGGACGAAATTTCTTAAACGAGGGGAGAATGTGACAACCGGTAAAATTGGGTCAACCGTTGACTGGATCTTGATCATGATCCCTATATGCTTCGCATATACTAAGGTTGATTTTGGTTAAGTTGAGTTGTTACAAGTCAAACAAATGTCTTTCGTGAAGTTCGTGGACGTCTAGATGTTCTAAAGAAAGACTACGCATCTTAACGCTAACGAACTGATATCGATAAGAATTCGTCAAAATGGAAAAACTTAGAGTTATTGCGTATAAATACGACACGTATTTATTGTTGAAGCGATCGGATATGGAATTGGCTTGGCGAATGGATTAAAATGTAGCGTTTGGAGAACGCAGAGAGTAACCGATATGAGAACCGGATATCGAAATGCGTGGTTTTAACCGCATATATGCTTTCAAATTTATTATTTATTATAAATAATATTATCTGTATAATATCGAAAGCTATCGGGTCGTTTAGATGAAGAAAATGGTAACCGGTTAGGTTAACGCGGTTCTAACGGGCTCTCCGAAAGAACGCGTAGGCTACCGATATTAATTATATTTTTGCTCGGTTTAACGTTATTTAAGATTACGAACAAAACCGACTAATTTATGTAATTAACTATCGAACCCAAATATGATCCGAGATGTTATGTTATAACGGGTTCGAAACACGGTATTTACCTACCTAATCTTTAACCCTAGCTATTTAAAGGCTTATTCTTCTTCTTTCTTTATCATTCCATCATCCTACAACACAAGAAAACCCTCTCAAACATTTAAAATTCTCTCTAGCTCAAATCCTCTCATCTCTCTCTTTCTCTCTCAAGATCTCTCTCTCTACTCTCTCTCTGCTGAAAGTGAGCCGGCCGACCACCACCACTGAGGGTGGCGGCGGCGTGGTATGTTCACAGCCCCGAAGAGGCAGAAGCAAGGGGAGGGGCGGCGGCGGGATATTGAAGACGAGATAGTGCAGAGGCGGGCTCGAGAAGATGGTTCCATTGGGTTCAAGTTATGGTTGGGGGGTGTTGGTTGTGGGTGATTCGTTCAGGTGCAAGTAAGATTATTGTTGTGGTGTTTGGCCGGTTATGGTTGTGGTTGCCGGAGCAGACAGCGGCGGCGGCAGCCCTTGGTGGCTGTGGTGGAGTTGTTCGGGCCGGGTCTTGGGTCGGGCGGACCAGATCTGGTCTGGTCTGGTTCAGCCCCGAAAATGGTTGTGATTTTGCTTGCATGCAGCAGATTAAGTTGTTCGTGTTCAGATCTGAGCTGGGTACTCGGGTCTGGTTCGGTTATGTTGATGGATTTCGGGCTGCATGTGGGTGCTCGTGTTAGATCCGGACCTGAATAATGTTCGGGTTCAGTTTGGTGCTCAGGCTCGAGTCCCAAATCTAAAGGACTAAAAGGTGGTTTAGCTCGTGATTGGTTCGTTAAGTCACACCACTTGCTAGACTCGGATTCGTACATACGAATCTAGATAGATGGATAATAGACTTTTCGTGTTAGATTTTAAAGTGTCTTTGCTGGTAATTAGGACACGAAAGAGTGATTAATGATTCAAGCATTGATAGCTAACTTAGCAGGAATATCCAGGTGAGTTCATGCCCCCACTTTTTACTGTTTTATAACTATTTTCGGGGTGGAAGACATACTTGTTTTATGAAAACCTGTTTACTATAAAACGTAACAAAGATTTAATTATACAGATTGGTATAAAAAGAGATAAATTGTAATGGATTGTACAGATTGGTACAAGAAGGGATAATTTGTATTGGATTATACAAATTGGTTTTAAAAAGAGATAAATTGCATTGAATTATACAGATTGGTATAAAAAGGGATAATTTGTAATGGATTGTACAGATTGGTACAAAAAGGGATAATTTGTATTGGATTATACAAATTGGTTTTAAAAAGAGAGATAAAGGGATTATACAGATTTTGTTATAAAGGGATTAACATGCGAGTATGATGAATAAAACTGGAAATATAGAATAATTGATGCCCTCTGGTTTGTGCACCGGTGGCTATGATTCTTTCGTGACACCGGTGTCAACTGACGGGTTGCCACACACTCCCAGCACATTTTAATCATTAGCCTTCAGAAAAGGCCGTTGTTTATGTTGTAGTACTATTGGGTTGACGCCCCCGTTTTCATGATCAAGGTATTGTACCGATTGTCATGGGATCTATTGAAAAATGAACGTAAACATCAATAAGTCCCTCTTGGATAAGAACGGCACCCTGGGAACAAAGTTATGGATTGATTAAAAGCCTTTGGATACATCATGCTTATAGAATTTGCAACCCTACTTGATTCTATTCTAGTAATACGGAAATCATACGCCTTTTGTTTTTAAAAAGCTAAGAAATATGAGTAATTTCTTTAAAACCAGTAAATGCGACAATAGCTTTTTAGTTTATAAAAACATGTTGGCATCGAACGTTTTTGTTTTACTACTTTTGCTTTTAAATACATTTTATACTATGAGAAGAAATCTCATTATTGAACAGGATGGTTCAGGTTGGGTGATTAATGGGAAGAAATCACGTTATTGAATATGGGTTTACAAAGTACAAATATAAAACCATGAACTCACCAACTTTATGTTGACGTCTTTAAGTATATCTTTCAGGTTTAGATTTTGGCATTGACATGGTTGGAATAGGCAAACATCTTGGAACTGGAAACCTTAGAGTTTAGAAATGGCGTTTGGAGTTCAAAGAGTCTTAGAAGTATATATTCCGCTGCGTAGTATTAAAGAGATCAACGCACAAGGAAATTCGGGGTGTGACAGTTATGTTGAGCAATGTTTTAAACTAATGTGATTAATCAACTAGGGAAACGTTTTTTATAATCCATACATGTTTGAGTTATACACAAAAGTAAAGGTTTAACAAGGAGGAAGTTGTAATCGGTTTTATTGATACACTCTAACACATTGATTCTTATTATTGCTAAAAGAAACCGAGCCATGTTTTTAATCAAAGCATGACTTAGAAACCGGTTTTTATGATTAGAACACACATGGCTTATATACTAAGCTAGGGCTATCAAGCATAGTAATTGATGTGCTAAAAGTAGTTTAATAAAAATAACTAAATTAAACCTAAAACTAGACACCTTGTAATATATTAAACTCTCTAAAACTAAATTACTGACAGGCAAGTGAACCTATCGACTCTAGTATAGCTAAAGTAAGTCCGGAGATCGAACCCACGAGACTCTAATAGAAAACGTAAACTAGACTCGAAACCTTATCTAAAACCAAAATAAAATGATTTATTAATTAAAAGGGGGGGTTTTACTAAAAACTAAATCGCAATAAAATAAAGATTAACTAAGGTAACTATACTGAACTAAAGAGACGAACTTGGCTGAGCTGAATTCAGATGATGACAAGACACTACATAGACCAGAGTCCTAACTATGCCCGATAAGCTTCTATGGTTATGGAACTGAATTGGAACCAGGATCTTAAAATACTAAACATCAATAATAAAACTAGACACCCTCGACCCTTCTCAAGGGGAAACCCTAGAATATTTTTGTGCTGTTAAACTACCGGTTGGCGTACAAACCCTCACAGGTTATCTAACTCTTATGATCGAGTACCCGCTAGACAGTCTACCTCACAGCGCGAAAGCCTCAGTACACTAGGTGTAAGGAGTAATTATTGAAGCCTAGATCTAACTTGATATGCAGGAATTGAAAGGGAAACTAGGCAGATCTTATCACAAAGCCTCTAACCTATCAATCTAACAACCTAGACATACCAAGAAGCCCTCATCTCACAGCTATTGAACTTAGAAGTATACCTAAAATCTTCTAACCACCAAATATCACTCCTATGGTAAACTCGCGACTATTGACCATAAACTAGTTGCTACACAAAGTCTGCAACCCAACTAGCACTCATACATGAAAGACATTCACAAAAGTGCAAGTGGAGTGAATAAGTGACAATAAAAAAAATAATAGATACGCACATACACCAGATCTAGAGAAATCTTTACTGAATCATAAATCCAAAACAAGTTCCAAAAAACCATAGAAAACACAAATCAAGACATAGTTATTTGTCATAGTCTAGGTAGCTAAAAGAGTTTTAGCCACAAATCATCTTGAAAATATAAACAAAGACAAATAAAAATTTAGCAATCATTATCTAGAATCAAGATAATAAAGGAACGAAAAAACCGAATGATTGACACTCGAATACTCACTCCCAAAGCATAGAACCTTCAATCCTTGGCTTCCCCTCTCTCTAAACTTGCTGCTGTCCTCGAAAGTTGTTGTGCTTCTCGAAAATAATCTTTCTGCCACTTTCTTTCGTTCCGTTGAAGAATGGTCCCCTAAGAATTATATTTGAGGCCTTTATTTATAACTAAACCCCTTACCCTCTGTTCACATACTATTACACACGACTGTTAGTAATTAATATATATAGTAATATCTTCTACCGCCTTAATTCTTGTTCCCCCAACAATAATATTTCCCCCGAAAAAATAATAATCCCTACCAATTTGTTTCTTTCCTTGGGCCGATGACTTTAAAATCACGTTTCTTTTTTTATTCCTATTATTATTATTATTATTATTATTATTATTATTATTATTATTATTATTATTATTATTATTATTTTTATTATTATTATTATTATTATTATTATTATTATTATTATTATTATTATTATAACTTCGTGCTCTTGACTCAGGTGTTCTTGACTTGACCAAAGTTGCTCGTTTACGCTCCAACGTCCATGAACACCTATAAAACATAAAATAAATAAATACTAAAAAAGACCCAAAACTAATAAAAATCTATAAAAACCTATACTAAATAAAATAGACCGGTGCAAGCCTAAAACTAATAAAAATACTATTTAAATAACTTGAAAACTGTACAAACTTTACACTGGAAATAGATGTATTTTACAATACATCAAATATCCCCACACTTATCTTTTTTTCGTCCCTGAAAAGAATTATGCTATGGAATCACAATCAAATAATCTGGCTCAAAACATATGTTTCTTTAATTTTAAAAATCTAATCACGTGCCAACTGCGATTGCAGGCATACTTGTCCTCTTAAGCCCAACCGCCGGTTTCTAAACCCCTTATCATGTTAGTTTAATTTTAGATTCATTTAGTCTACCTAGGGTCTCACACTAAAGAAGCCACAGTTTCACCTAATCCCGCCTCAAGCTTATGAAACAAAAGGAACAACTAATTGACTATTCCTAACCGTTTTATGTAGAAAACCGAGAGAATTTAAAATCATTTGTTTTTTTTTGTTGTTTTTTAATCTCAGTATACTTAACTCAGAGGGTGTGACCAATCCAAGTCGCTATCCCAGTGGCCAGGCATCTTAAGCTTCAGCATTTTCGCTTTGATTTCTAATTAATCCATGAGCTTTTTTACATATTTATTTTCAGACAATCCTGGAGGGAGTCACTATCCCTAGAAACGACACCATTGGCCTTACCCTTATTTTATATCCATCTCTTTTTTTCTTCAACTTTTGATTAGAAATTATAACAGTTTTAACCTTATAACGGCATTCCTTATACTATTATTGGCTGTTTCAGCTTCCCCATTTTTCCTAGATGAGAACCCACAAGGTATTCTAATATATTTAGGTGTATTAGCTCAAAGGAAACTTTTCTACCGGCTGGGCTTACCCACACATCCCAAGTTAACACACTTTTTATTATTTATTCTTCTAATATATATAATATTTGAAAACCAAACACTTGATTTTATCTATCATTTCCCATATTTTATATAATGCAAACTTCAAAATCAGGGACATTTTTTTAATTTTTCGATTTTTATTTTTGATTTTTTGGATTTTTCAATTTTTTTAACTCAAAACGACTCTATATGCAGACTAAACGACAGTTTCCCATCCCCACACTTAAACTCTACATTGCCCTCAATGTAGGAATAGCAAACGACTCAAAACTAAAAATAAATTCTGAATACAAAACTAAAAATATAAGGGCAAATTGGAAAGGACTTAGCTGGTTAAATAACGTGTAAGCTCCAAAAACTCTAGTCCAATCCAGCTCGATCGTATAGCATTTTGGTCGCGATCGGCCCTAACACAGTTGTAAAATCTGGGCTTGCCTTGATAAAAGATCACAGATCCGGAATCACCCGAATAGAGATTGAGTACGGGCAGTGCAATCCAAACTTGCGCAAAACGAAACAAACAAAACCCGAGCATAATACTGAACCACAAATAATAAAAAAATGAAAAAAAATGCCAAAAAATTATAAATATAAAACTAAATTTACAAACTCTACACTTGGGATTGTACCCAAGAACTCTAACCATCTCTCATCCTACCGCGAGGAGTTTCCTCTATCTATGTCGGGTCTAACGGTCCTCCAATATAAAGCTTAAGCCTATGACTGTTGACCTTCCAAGTGCTTCCATCTGCATCATTTAGTAATTCGACCGTGCCATATGGGAAAATCTCATTAATTGTATATGGACCTGCCCATTTGGACTTAAGCTTACCTGCAAACAACTTCAACCGTGAATTGTATTAAAGCACTTTATCTCCCTTTCTAAACTCCTTCACCTTCTTGATCCTCTTATCATGCAACTCCTTAGTTCAACGAGTAGATGCCACGCTTTACCATAAACAATCATAAAAGGTGTAGTACCTAATGGCATTTTATAAGCCGTCCTAAACGCCCAAAGCGCATCATCTAACTTGTCAAACCAATCCTTCCGACTTTTCCAAACGGTTTTCTCAAGAATTATCTTCACTCCTCGGTTTGCATTCTCCACTTGACCGCTTGTTTGGGGATGGTAAGTGGTCGATACACGGTGAGTGAACCCGTATCGCGCTAACACCTTTTCCATCACGGTGTTACAGAAATGCGTACCACGGTCACTAATAAGTGCCTTGGGAGTACCAAACCGAGTGAACAACTTCTTCAAAAATTTCACCACCACTCGGGCGTCATTAGTAGGTAGAGCTTGCGCTTCCACCCACTTGGAAACATAATCAATGGCCACGAGGATGTACTGGTTCCCTCCAGAAATGGGGAACGGTCCCATGAAATCAATGCCCCAGACATCAAAAACTTCAAGAACCTGAATGGGGTTCTGAGGCATCTCATCCTTGGATGAAATGTTACCGGTGCGTTGACAAGCGTCGCACCGCTTCACGAAATCGAGGGCATCCTTCACCACAGTAGGCCAATAAAAACCACTATCAAAGACCTTTTGCGTAGCGGTGTGATGAGCATGGTGCCCTCCATAGAGACTATCATGACAATGCCTAATGATCTCTAGACCCTCCTCTCTACTAACACATCTCCTCAAAATCCTATCACTTCCCATTCTGAACAGAAAAGGATCATCCCACACATACTTAGTAGCTTCTCTAAGAAACTTCCTACGCTGTTGGGTATTAATACCCTCTACCAACATCCTATGAGCATGGTAATTTGCCAAATCAGTGAACCATGGCATACCTTGCTTCTCAGCCTCAACAAAATCTATGGACTCGTGAGGGAATTTATCTCCAATTGCCTCCTCACAAATCTCCTCTCTACTCGGATCCTCTAAACGAGAAAGGTAATCTGCAGCCACATTCTCTTATCCTTAATCTCAATATCAAACTCGGAAAGCAAAAGGGTCCACCGAATCAGACGAGGTTTGGCATCCTTCTTTGCGAACAGAAACCGCAAAGCCGAGTGATCAGTAAAAACGGTGGTCTTAGAGAGCACGAGATAAGAACAAATTTTATCAAAAGCAAACACAACCGCCAAGAGCTCTTTCTCGGTAGTTGTGTAGTTCTCTTGAGCATCATTAAGGGTCTTACTGGCGTCGTAGATAGGATGAAAATGTTTGTCACGCCTCTGCCCTAAGACTGCCCCGACTGTATAGTCACTCGCATCACACATGAGCTCAAAAGGCAAGCTCCATTCGGGTGAAACTAAGATAGGAGCACTCACCAACCGCTCCTTCAAAAACTCAAAAGCCTTAAGACACTCCTCATCGAAGACAAAAGGAGCGTCTTTCTCAAGAAGACGGGTCATGGGGAGAGTGTTTTTGGAAAAATCCTCAATGAACCTACGATAGAAACCTGCATGACCTAGAAAACTACGGATGGACTTGACATTGGTGGGAGGTGGAAGTCTACTAATAGTGTCAATCTTAGCCTTATCAACCTCTATACCATCCCTAGAGATCTTATGCCCTAAAACAATCCCCTTAGTCACCATAAAGTGGTCTTTCTCCCAATTAAGCATTTACTTAGACTCTACACATATCTCTAACATTCTCTCTAAGTTTCCCAAACAAACATAAAAAGAGCTACCATAAACCGAAAAATCATCCATGAAAACCTCCATAGATGTCTCAATCATATCCTGAAAGATAGCTATCATGCAACGCTGAAAGGTGGTTGGAGTGTTACATAACCCAAACGGCATGCGGCGATACGCATAAGTGCCATAGGGGCATGTAATGGTTGTCTTCTCCTGATCCTCCGGTGCAATGGGGATCTTGAAATAACCTGAAAACCGTCAAGGAAACAGTAAAACTGCTGCCCTACCAAACGCTCCAACATTTGATCAATGAACGGGAGAGGAAAGTGGTATTTCCTGGTAGCGTCATTCTGTCTCCTATAATCAATATAGACACGCCAACCAGTAACAGTATGAGTGGGAATGAGCTCATTCTTCTCGTTAGTGACCACAGTCATCCCTCCCTTCTTAGGGACAACCTGAGTCGGGTTCACCCACAGGGAATCAGAGATGGGATAGATTAGACCAGCATCCATGAGCTTAAGAACCTCCTTCCTAACTACATCCTGCATGTTTGGATTTAGGCATCTTTGAGGTTGCACCACAGGCTTATAATTATCTTCCATGAGTATCCTGTGGGTACAGTAGGTAGGGCTGATGCCCTTGATGTCAGAGAGCCTCCATGCAATGGCTTGCTTATGTGCCTTCAACACATCAAGCAACCGACTCTTCTCCTCCTCCGTCAGTTTAGATAAAATAATGACGGGCAAACTAGCATTCTCCCCTAAGTAGGCATACTCTAAGTGAGAGGGTAAAACTTTAAGTTCTAAAGGCGGTGGTATCTCTAATGAAGTTTTACTACTCTCCTAACGAACCTCACTAATATCTAATTTCTCAGGAAACAAAAGGGGCTTCTGTAACAACCCGATCGAAGTTCACCTTGGTATTTCGGACTCTTTCAAATTGCGGCGCTTAGTTTTGGTGAAGTACCTGGTTCTCATGGTTAGTTCACTTCTTATTCATAAAAAATATTTACAGTTAATAGCGTTCATGTAGATTCACATACTTAAATAAAAAAAATTAAGACAATTAGTATCATAGTCATCGTGGGAGCGTATATCTATCTATATATCTATCAAAATACACCAAGTTGTGTCGAGTTTACCAAGTCCGCGACCTTTACTATAGTAATTCAAGCATATCAAATAGTTGTTTACGGATCTATCATAGTCCGTTTTCCTCTCATAAATCTATGGTTACCACTTCTAATTTTGGTGACTCTTCGGATTTCTTAGAACTTTTTCGAGCCTGTAAATTCACAATTACATGACGTCAAATGTAATCGTCAATTTACCTCACGAAATTATTCTAGTAATCTCCGTCGTAGTCATGTATCACTCAACGCTCGTATACTAGGTACAATGGCTCTACGTCCCGGTAAGCATTCTAGTGTGTTCAGGTACTCGAGTCTCATCTTGTTTAGTTTCTTACTCCAGTCGGTCTTATATAATTCGAAGGTATTTCCTAGCTAGGTTATCTTAGAGCCTTAAACGCTAAGTTCTCTAAGTTGTCCTGGTGTGGTATAGGATATCTGGAGATATCATATTTCGCCATAACCGTTGCTCTGATACCAACTGTAACAACCCGATCAGGAGGGGGCTGGACGTTACGACAGTTTGGTAACAGACTTGCACAACGGAAGCAACGATAACTAATATTTATTTGTTTTATACAATTTCTAATCCAAATATATAATTACAAAATATAAATATAACTAAAGTCTAATGCAGGGACGAGACGCGGCGGTCTTCGAAGCAGTTGAGGAGCGTAATCCAATAGTCGATTCGATTTCTATCCGTACATATCTCTAGATGCTCTAAACCGCAACGCTTAAACCTCGAACCTTCTAACATGATAATCTATAATCCGCAACATATGATCATAATCCGCATGCTTCATAATCATCCGAATGTAGTACCTGAACACATGCTTAAAAAGAGTTTTGGGTCAGCAATTATGCTGGTGAGTCTGTGTAAGTTGTTAAGTAAATCCAAAACAGTTTAGTAGTTAGAAAACAAGTTTACACAGTTCTAAACATGGTGATGTACAAGTATCACACCTTAATCCTAACACTGAATCCATCTACTCCCATTATGGATTCCTCACGGCAAAATATATGCCGCAACGGTCCGCAGGCCCCAGTGGATGGTTTTCCGGGCTTCCGGATCCACTGTGCGTGGGGGATTCCCCAAGTAGTACTACCCATATATTAAGCGGCCCAACTCCCTTGGGTTAATGAGTGTGCATCTGGTTTCGGGAGCCCTTGTCACATCAAGTAAGTTTACACACACAAACATATGTTCACCCCAAAGCATTTAAAACAGAAAAAGGGGAAGTACACGAACTCACCTTAGTAGCGTCTCACATCATGTCGAGTCACATAGTCGCATTATATCCCAAATCCAGAGCCCACCTAGGATTCACACGCAAGATCCTAATACAATCACAAGCATCAGTGTGTGTAACCGACATCGTGGTTACACGTGTGGGTACGCTTAGGATCTATGGTTTGATTTACTATAACGTCAGTTAATAATACTTCCTTTCTAATCATACAAAAAATAATTCTTTATCCGAACTTCTACACGTCGAGTTTATTATTCCGTGTCCCATTTGTATTTAAGATCCAAGTTACAAGTAGCTAGCAAATATTCAATATTCATGTGGTAGCGTTCTATAATTCTCAAACTTCTAAGTGTCGAGTTTTATATCCAATATTCATTTAAGGTCCAACGCTTCATAAATCCATTTCGTTCAATGCCTTAGTCGTCTTGCTAATATCCTATATCTTATTTATCAATATACCAAACTACTCATATACAATTGTCGTCTTTTCGCATACTCTTATTAGTTCATTATATATTAAAATAACAATTCATTATCTAGTCTATGACTGGTTCAAGTCCAATATGTTATCCAAGTCGAGTCCCACACGTGTCGCTCACGAATGATGATAACTATATAATAAGAAACTATAAATAAATCTCGGACTCGGTTATACCTCTCACTTGGACTATGGTTTGATTATGTTGACTGGTCAGTTGACCAGGTCAACTCCTCCTCTTAAACTTCAAGTCTAGATTTACTGGATTCTTAATATAACACCGTCCCCTTCCTTCCGCCATACTCCACCTTACGCCACCACAGCAACCACCACTTCATCATCACCAGATCCCAATCCATCCCTACTGTAATTGACTTCTAAACCATGACCGAACAACCATTACCATAAGACTATCTTAATCCCTCATCATTATTATCCCAACAATTATCCAGTACACAACAACTATGATTTGAAATAAGAAGATTTAATCAACCTTACTGACTAATCGGAACCATCACCACCGTTAACCACCAGTCGACCATCACCCTACGGTACCCACCTGAAGCCACAGCCTATCAATATTATCAAATAATGTGAATCTGGTTAAAAACCGAATCCATGGATCGATTACGCGAAAACAACTCGGTTTCAGACGGGAGATTCGAGACGAGACAGAAATATACGATAACAAAGTCATCACAGATTTGTATTAATTCAGAAACGGTTACAGACACTGTCATCAGTAGGATAAACATCTATCTCAGGGCCGGGGGAGGTCGGGCATGACCTCCCTCTTGAGAGCATTCAAAGCATAAACTCAAATCTACAAATGAAAACCAACACATGAGATTGCTATTTATAGTCCAAAACCATAAGTCACCTTCGCCCATTTAAGGAGGTCGAATGTGGAATTCTTCCACATTCGCACCATCTCAAACGGTCGAACCTAGACTTAGGTTTTGGTCTATATTCACAAATGCATCAGATCCATAAAATGCCCTTATGGATCACCACAATCTCATGTAATACAATACAAAGACTCAACCCTAGTCTATTCGACAGTGACGTCCACAGAAAGTGCATCAACAAATAACTCACCTAATCACCGAAGGACACCATCAACTTCACCACTCTAGTCTCTAAACTGGAACCCTACTCGAAACCTAGGCCTCAGCCGCCGCCGCCATCCTATAACACCACCACAGTCCTCACCGAACTTGTCACCGTTATGTCCTCTCCCTTGCTCTCTTTATCTTCTCTGCTTGACTCTCTTTCTAACTCCCATGCTTCTCTCTCTACCGTTCTTTCTCTCTTTACCTCTTTCGAACAGATCAGAAGGTTGGGGTGGTTGTGGGTGTAGAGGGTTGGTGGTGTGTGTTGGTTCGCCGGTCGCCGCCGCCGTTGGCCACCGTAGGGGTGGTGTCCAAATGCATCTCTTAGTCTCTCTCTCTAGAAGTTTACCTGTATGTGCGTATGTTAATGTGTGTGGTGGAGAGGATTTTGGGTACAACACTATGTGTATGCGTGCGTTTTTATATAGATAATAAGGAGATATGTGTCATTAAAATAAATGGGGCATGTCTCGGGTAGTGACTAATCACCTTGGGTTAGGCTCGGGTTGGTTTCGGGTTAGCATCGTGTACTAGTTTGGTCTCGTAATGCGTGTTCTATAATAATAGTTTATATCCAATGGTTAGGTTTTTAGTTTCGCATAATAACGTACTAATTATTATTCTTTTTAGATGGTTTACTCGTCATAGGTAATAATAATTCACAAAACATTTTGGCCCCAGTAACCGGGTTGTTACAGCTTCCTCCTCAAACGAACCTGCATCCTCATCATGGGTTTCAACTACCAAATCACCCCCACAGATGTAGTCAAGACATCGGTCCACACGAGAGATAAAAGAATTTATGAAGTAAACAGAGTTAGTGGGACCGCTAAAATCGTCTTGACTATCAAGGTATCTCATGGATTTGACGATCTCAAAGGTGATCGTGTCATCTCCTACGCGTAGAGTGATCTTCCCGTCAAAGATATCAATGAGTGCCTTGGCGGTACGCAGAAACGGACGGCCTGGAACTAGAGGTACTTTTTCGTCCACCTCCATGTCAAGAATAACGAAATCCACCGGGAAAACAAATTTATCAACTTTCACCAACAAGTTTTCCACAATGCCCCGTGGATATTTGACCGATCGGTCAGCAAGGGCTTAAGTCATGCGCGTTGGGGTCTGGTCACCCATGTCTAGTTTCTCATAAAGAGAATAAGGCATCAGGTTGATACTAGCACCTAAGTCTGCCAACGCGTGGTTTTGAGTGTCACTACCAAACATACACGGGATTGTAAAAATCCCGGGGTCTGTCAATTTCTCCGGTAGCTTGTTCAAAACCACCGCAGAACATCCCACAGTCAATGGAATGTTTGAGACCTCCCACATCCTATCTTTCCTTTTTAGAAGATCTTTAAGGAATTTAGCATATTTAGGCATATGCTGAAGGGCCTCAATGAATGGGAGATTGATTTTAACCTGCTTAAACATATCTAGAAAATGTCCATACTCCTTAGCATATTTTTGGTTCCTAAGGCGGGCTGGGTATGGAAGACGAGAATGATCAATCTCAAGGGTAGGCCTAATCGGTGTGGGTGTCCTACCTACAACCTTCTCTATCTGAGGCTCACTATTCGGTGCGGTACTTGCTGAGACTAGCCTAGGTTGCACCCTACTAGGAGCCTCCATCTCTATTTCCTTGTCTACCTGCTCCTCTACCTCACTCTCTACCTGCTCACTAACTCTCTCTGCCCCTCTACCACTACGAGTGGTGACTGCTTTCAGTTGGGCGGCTGGGTTGGGCTGAGTACTACCCGAGAACTTACCTTGGGGCTGCTCTTCCAACCGCCTAGCAATATCACCAACGGTACGCTGAAGATCTAAGAACGCAGAGTGTTGATTTTTCAAGAGCATATCCTGATTTTTCAAAAGTGTTTCATGCTCTAAAAGGGTTTTCTGAGTGTTGACATCTTTAGCTACCAACTAGGTTAAAAGATCAAGTTGGGAAGATAACGATTGTTTTATTTCTCCTAAGTCATTCCCACTGCCCCCACCAGAATTCCTACCCGAATTACCTCCCGTAGACTGACCTTGCCCCTGGTTAAAATTAGAATTAGATGAGAAGCCAAGGGGATTGCCGGAGGATTTCCAACTGAAATTTGGATGATTCCTCCAACTCGAGTTGTAGGAATTTCCATAAGAGTTATTTGACCCATGATTCTGTCCGCCTACAAAATCTACCTGCTCCTCCTAGTGAATCAACGGGCATTCAGAAGTAGCATGCCCTCCCCTACACATCTCACACTTTTCAGATTTCAATTTCAACTCCTTCACTTCCTTAGTCAATGCATCTAAAGCAGCAGCCACACTAGTATCCAATGCGACTTGGTGAACACCTCGAGCTGGTGAGGTGGTACTAGGTGCAGGAATATAATTCCTGAGTAAAGCCCGCTGCTCATGGTCTGTCTGGGTAAAACTTTCAAATAAATCATTGCATTCGGCCGCATTTTTCTTACCCATCATGTGGCCGCCTGCAGAATTATCAAAACGGTTCTTTGCCTCATAAGTTAAGCCATTGTAGAATTTCTCTACAAGGGCCCAATCAGTCAGACCATATTGGGAGCACCTGCTAAGCAGGTTCTGAAAACGCTCCCATGCAAGATAATAAGGCTCATCATGTTCCATCCGAAAGGAATGGATCTGATCGCGAAGGCGGGATGCCTTGATAGGGGGAAAGTACTTTATTCGAGTAAGATTCTTTAAGGGCATCCAGAGTGGTAAAAGTGTCAGTAGGGTGAGAGTCGAGCCAAGTGGCGGCTCAACCAGCAAGGGAAAAGGGGAACAAGTGGAGGAATTTAACATCATCTGTGGCCCCCTGTAGCCTAAAAGTAGCTAGGATGCGAGTCAGGCGGGCAACGTGAGCCAGGCATCCTCATCATCACGACCATGGAATTGACAATTGTTACCAATGGCCGTCATGATGTAGGAGGGTATCTGCCAGGACCCCTCATTGTTGATGGGCGGGGCGGTAATAGGGGAGTTAACCCCTGTAAAACCCTGGGTGGATTGTTGGTGGACAGTGCGACGTTCGGCCATTTTGGGATGGTTAGGTTGTGGGTTGGGTGGTCTAGATGGAAGTGGATTGGGTGGTGGGGAAGACGGACTAGAAGAACTAGAGCTAGAAAAACTTACCTCTTCAAGCTTAACTCCAGCAGCTGATTTGCTCCTCTAACGAGTAACTGGCATAAAACTTTAGAGTAGAACACAAAGAAACGAAGAGATAAGCAGATAAAAGAAAAAAAAAGAACAGACAACACTCAAAATAAAAATTAAAAATAAAAAAAAACAAAAATAAAACAAATAGCACAGATATTTCAGATAAGTTCAATCGAAGCTAATTAACGCAATCGCCAAGAGTCCCCGGCAACGGCGCCAAAAACTTGATGTGCTAAAAGTAGTTTAATAAAAATAACTAAATTAAACCTAAAACTAGAAGACACCTAGTAATACTCTAGACTCTATAAAACTAAACTACTGACAGGCAATAGAACCTATCGACTCTAGTATAGCTATAGTAAGTCCGGATATCGAACCCACGAGACTCTAATAGAAAACGTAAACTAGACTCAAAACCTTATCTAAAACTAAAATAAAATGATTTATTAATTAAAAGGGGGGGGGGGTTTACTAAAAACTAAATTGCAATAAAATAAAGATTAACTAAGGTTAACTATACTGAAGTAAAGAGACGAACTTGGCTGAGCTGAATTTAGATGATGACAAGACACTACCTAGACCTGACTCCTAACTATGCCTGATAAGCTTCTATGGTTATGGAACTGAATTGGAACCGGGATCTTAAAATACTAAACATCAAGAATAAACTAGACACACTCGACCCTTCTCAAGGGGAAACCCTAGAATATTGTTGTGTTGTTAAACTACCAGTTGGAGTACAAACCCTCACAGGTTATCTAACTCTTATGATCGAGTACCCGCTAGACAGTCTACCTCACAGCGCGAAAGCCTCACTACACTATGTGTAAGTGGTAATTATTGAAGCCTAGATCTAACTTGATATGCAGGAATTGAAAGGGAAACTAGGCAGATTTTCTCACAAAGCCTCTAACCTAGACATACCAACAAGCCCTCACCTCACAGCTATCGAACTTGGAAGAATACCTAAAATCTTCTAACCACCAAATATCACTCCTATGGTAAACTCGCGACTATTGACGATAAACTAGTTGCTACACAAAGTCTGCAACCTAACTAGCACTCATACATGAAAGACATTCACAAAAGTGCAAATGGAGTGAATAAGTGACAATAAAAAAAATAATAGATACGCACATACACCAGATCTAGAGAAATCAAAATATTTACTGAATCATAAATCCAAAACAAGTTTCAAAAACCATAGAAAACACAAATCAAAACATAGTTATTTGTCTTAGTCTAGGTAGCTAAAAGAGTTTTAGCCACAAATCATCTTGAAAATAGAAACAAAGACAAATAAAAATTTAGAAATCATTGTCTAGAATCAAGATAATAAAGGAACGAAGAAACCTAATAATTGACACTCGAATACTCGCTTCCAAAGCATAGAACTTTCAATCCTTGGCTTTCCCTCTCTCTAAACTTGCTGCTGTCCTCTCGAAAGTTGTTGTGCTTCTCGAAAATAATCTTTCTGCCGCTCTCTTTCGTTCCGTCTCAGAATGTTCCCCATAAGAATTATATTTGAGGCCTTTATTTACAATATCTTCCACCGCCTTAATTCTTGTTTCCCCAACAATAATATTTCCCCTTAAAGAATAATAATCCCTACCAATTTGTTTCTTTCCTTGGGCCGATGACTTTCAAATCACGTTTCTTTTATTATTATTACTAGCTTTTATCTCGGGAGTGTCCCGGGATTGAAAAATATAACCATTCTAATAATACTAATACTAATAGTAATAATTATTACTCTTGTAATTAAATAAATAAAAAAAATAACCTTGCTATAAGGTGACACCATGTGTTGCAGTGTTGCACGATTCTTTCTCCTAGCTTCTCTTGATGAAGTATACTTATCCATCTTTAGAAGAGTAAAATTCTAATGATAGCATGGCGATTGGGATAAATTTCAACATTGTATATAAGAACCTGGTTTAAAAGAAAAAAACATGATTAATGAATAACCTGAACACTTTGTGTTTTTTTCCTGTATGAACGAAACCCCATAAAAAATAGTCGTTTTTTTCTACGTTTTTTATATAGCACTATGGTACCGTTGGAAAAATAATAAAACGCTCGTTAATTTATTGTAATTTTTTTCATTTAAAAAATATCGTATATAAAAGATATTAACGTTTAAAAATGATGGGAGGATACATTAGAGAGAAAAATATAAATTTGTTTTTAAATTCTTAAATAGATTAGGGTTAGATAAGTGTAGGAGAATGGATGAAAACAAAATAAAAAAATAAATTAAAATCTCTCACCTCAACGTGCCACGTGGCAACATCTATTGAATGCCACCTCATCAATATTCAATTCTTTTATTATAGTTTATAGATTATAGATTATTATTATTATTATTATTATTATTATTATTATTATTATTATTATTATTATTATTATAACTTCGTGCTCTTGACTCAGGTGTTCTTGACTTGACCAAAGTTGCTCGTTTACGCTCCAATGTCCATGAACACCTATAAAATATAAAATAAATAAATAAATACTAAAAAAGACCCAAAACTAATAAAAATCTATAAAAACCTATACTAAATAAAATAAACGGGTACAAGCTTAAAACTAATAAAAATACTATTTAAATGACTCGAAAACTGTACAAACTTTACACTGGAAATAGATTTATTTTACAATACATCAGTAATCATACTCGGTTTTTCTCACAAAACTCACAAACGTGTCTTCTGGAAACCCTACGAGGCCTTGCCTAGTTCAAAGGAATCGAGTTTGATCCATTAAACACTTGGCTTCAAGGGATATATTGTAATATACTAATCGGCTATCACATACTAACACATGTTAGGCGAAACTAGAACATGTGTTAGCATTAACTTCAAAGAAGTGATGGTCTAAACACACGTTAAGGCATTTATTTATCAACAAATTAACCACACATAATGGATTGGGAACTACTTGAACCCATGATTACTTAATAAGGGTCCATTTTATTACTATCAATGTTTCTAAACACTTTTAGTACACTAAGAATCCTCACAAGTACAAAGCTATGGCCCACAAACATAATAACCGGATCCACAAATGTCAGGTGAACCTCTTGTATGATAAACAACGAAAACTGGTGAATTTACCATGCTCTTAATAAATCATAGGGCAAATAGTAGCGAGACGGTAGCTACCTCACCATACAGCTTCACTAGACCACATACGACTCTATCAGGTGAGTTTTACGGCCCCATTTTACTATTTTACATTTCGGGGGATAAACATGCTTCAATACTAGTGTCATTTACAAGTGTTTGTACATTCTATCGTGACTGGCAGGTGGAACATGAGACATATTGGTTCATGAGATCATTAGTCCTCGTACAACGTTTACTGTAACTAGACCTGACAATTTCAACCCATCTAGTTGAGTTTGGGTTGTTTTGGGTTTAAAATTTGACCTTATGGGTTAAAATGGGTTTAGTATAATCTTCAAGGGGGTTAGTGTAACAACCCGACCCAGGGGGTGTTGGTTGAGATGCAGTTGATACCAAAATTGCACAACGAAAGCAACATATACACTATATTTATTGTTTCTTACATATACTAGTTCGATAATATAATTATACATTTCTAAATAAAATATTCTATAACTATGCAGGGACGAAACGCAACGGTCGTCGAAGCAGTTGTTGAAATGATATTGTGAGCGTTGGATTTTATCTAAAACAGGATTATACGATCATACAAGTCACAAATCTAGGTGCGGAAACCCTAGATCTGAACAAATTGATAAAACACAAATCACGACACAATCAAGATCATTTTCAATATCATTTTCATAGATTAACTTTCAATCAATAAGCATTTACAACTGTTTATGTTAATCTAGAATCACACAGATAATCTCTCAAAAACACTCCTAAACCTGATCTGAACCTGGACACAAATGACAACTCTCTTACATAATCAAAAAACTCAAAATCTATATATAGGCACTGCACATTCGCCCCTTACAGATGGTCGAATGTGAGTATATTCCACATTCGCCCACTGCAAGTGGTCGAATGTGTTCTTCAGTCCATGTCCAATCTTCCTTCGTCCACATCAGAACTACCTTCGCCCAATCTTTTCTTCCTTCGCCCAGATTATTCTACATTCGCCCAGTTATGTTCACCTTCGGCCAATCACTAACATATGTTAATCAAGTATATCCAATCCTTAGTCGCAAAAACGCATCAACAGATATCCACTAGCCGATCCTGACTCTATCCAGCGTTCAGCTCTAGGTTATCTAAACCACGATCCTTGTAACTTGATTCTTCTACCGACAATCCACAATAATCCGTAATATTGATCTTTTAGCAATTATCTCTAACTGCTATGTAAATACCTCGCGTTCAATCTTTATCCCAAGCGGTACCTGAACACATACTAAAAGTAGATTTGGGTCAGCATAAAATGCTGGTGAGTCCGTGTGTGGTTTTATGCAAACAATAAAAGTAATGTACAAGCCACACCTCAATCCTAACTCCGAATCTATATACTGCCGTATAGATTCACCTGGCAAAACATATGTCACAACGGTCCTCAGACCCCAGTGGAGGGTTTTCCAGGCTTCCGGATCCACTGTGTGTGGGGGTTTCCCCAAGTAGTACTACCCATACGTTAAGTGGCCCAAACCCCTTGGGTTAATGAGTGCGAGTTTAACAATTCGGCAGCAAGTATCTTGTACATTAAACAGTTCAACAAGTAAACATTTTATAAACAAGTCGGGGTACACGGAACTCACCTGGTATGATATTACATCACGTCATACTGTCACATATCGTTCCAAGTCGAGATCCCTCCTATCACTTACTGCCTATTCACATTTATAATCATTAGTGTGTGTAACCAACATTGCGGTTACACGTGTGGGCAAGCTTAGGACCTTAGTTTGTTAATTGTTCGTTTGTAGTTTCACTACCAAATCATGTTCAATAAAATCGTCAACTCGTGTTTATAAAGGTCGGCTCCTTATCTCTTCTTGTATTTATTTATGACATTATCCAAACTACCCGTATGGTTTAGATAATTATCAGTAATGTTATAGCACTTATAAACAACTTCGATTTACCAGTTTAGATACACATGGTTATATAACGTCTATTATCTCACGTCATATGTCCTAGTGTCCGTATCATCATCCCTATTCAAATGGTTACAACTACATTGTCATATAACTTGAGTCTCTAGCTCCGTACACAACTTCCAAGTCATTTATCATGCTTCATATCTATGTTTTGATATTTTTAGAGATAATCTATTCGTCTTATGTCTCAACAACCTCAATTGTCCCAAGTCTTTTATTGTGTCCTATGGATCAAATAGTTCTGCTCTCATATCCAATTATCTTACAAGTTGTTCTTATATGTTAATACTATAATTGCCAATATTTGTATTATGTCGTCTTCATCATTCTTCTGTTGACATAATTAAGTACCACAATACACACTTACTCACCTTAACAATTTATACATTACCTATAGATATTCATTTAGTTTTAGCCTTGGTCAGGTTGGGTCCGGGTCCAATAAACTCGCTAATATCCCACACGTGCTTACGCAAGTATTATTTTATAAATATGATATCGAGTTTGACGCTTATACCTTTCGTTGGCTCGAGTTACTGGATGGTTAGTCTAAAGACACCTGGTTTAACCTTCTTCACCTCAATAGTCTATGCGTTAAGTTGAGTTGACTATCTTCAATATGCGGCTGACCATCTCTGACCACTGGTTGACCTGGTTGACAAATACTAATCTGGTTGACTTTTGTTGACCATCACCATTGACATCTAAAACAACCACCTTCACTGTAACCGTCGTCACCCATCACCAGCCATCGTTCCTATCATTATCAACTATGGTCCCAACCCTAGACCCCCAACACCATCGTTCTTCACCACCATCGCTCAATCATTCATAAAGAAATAACAAGGATTAGTAATCTTACTAGAATTGTCAAACCCTTAATTCATCATCACTATTAACATCAATCGTCACCTCTGTCGCGGCTGTCTTAAGCTCTAGATCGGAACCCTAGCTGGTCGCCCAGACCACCGCCGCCGTCACTGTGCAGTTCCGGCCGGTAGGATACCAGACCGGTTCTCCCCTTTCTTCTCTTGACGTTCTCTATCTATCGATCTATCTCTTTCTCTCTGCTGTACGGTGGGTGGGTGTGTTTGTTGTGGGGAGCAGCTCCGCTGCTGAGCCACCGTTGACGGTGGCAGAGAGCCATCTGGCTCTTCTTCTATCTCTCTAGAATATGTATTGTGTGTGTATTTTGTGAGAGATTGAGTGTTTTTGTGGTAAGAGATAAAATGGTAGGATATAAAGGGGATGGTGTACGTATCAGACAAGCTTTGTAGGTGTTGAGGAGTTGTTTTGCTAATTAGGGCATGGGGACAAGTGTCCCTATGTAATGTAGTGACTAATCACTTAGTTATTAGTGGGTTTGCTAACGGGTATCGGTTCGATCTCGCAACACGTATAATACTTATTTATGCTAGTAATATTTATGTATAATAGTTCGTGTTTTAGTTTCGTACCAAAACATATGGTTTATTATTCACCTTTGATTGTTTAATATTTATATATTAATAATATTAAGCGAAAAAATCTAGGCCCAAAAGCAGGGGTGTTACATTCTCCCCCGTTACTGGAATTCCGTCCTCGGAATTTCTTCTGTGTTACCCTTTTGTATCAACCGTCATAGTCTTATATAGTGTAATAACTTCTATTGTTCTACTTCATAAAGAATGAGGTACAAGATGGTTTTTCAAGTGTAACAATTGATCCTTTAATGGTTACTAACTTTGGAATTTTCGGTCTTTCCTTTAGGACGGTATTAAACTATGGCGTTAATCTTCCAGGATTTAAAGGAATTAAAAATAGGAGACTTTACTTCTTTACCGGGTGTACTCAATTAACCTTAGGAAAGTCGAGTGGTAATATCCAAGTATTAGTGCCATTCTTAGTTACCGGATATATATGTAGTCTCGAGTAGGGTGGGTAAAAATGTTTAAACCCGTACCGAATGTTCTAAATCGCTATCTCTACTGTGGTTCAATTTTTGAAGGGTCTTGTCATATTTCTTACGGCTCTATTGTCGAACTTGTACAATAGTGAGATATCAACTATTAGCTTATACATGGTCAAGGAATTTCTTCTTCGATCGTGTATTAATCTTAAACTCTTTTCTCCTCAAATAGTTTCGAATTCTTAGGACTTTTCATGTTGTAAGAGCAATTTGCAACTAAAGTGGTTTCAGTCGAATCTTAAAATTATTCCATTTCATATACGTCGAGTATTCTTAGATACCAAGATCATATCTGCTTCCCCCGTTAGGAGTTACCTTCCCAATTCTTAAAGGTTTCATACACCATATCGAAAGGTCATATGAGGATTTGGACATTAAAGGGATACATGGGAGAATTATAATTTCACTAGGAGTTTGTCCTTGGTTTAACTTCCAGTTTCATTTCCGACGTACCATTAGTGTTTATATATAGGGTGTACCGCAGCCAACCCACCACACTTTAGATACTTCGAAGATGTACTGGAAATCTCTTTTAATCCCTAATGAAATTCTACTCATAGATCGGTTCGAAACTAAGGAACTCTTAGAATAGATTTAAAAGACCAAATGAGATACTCTTAATCAAAGTATAGGTATTTTTATTTTATTTTATTTTATTTTATTTTATTTTTTATTTTTTTTATATTATTCTTAAAATTTATCCTTGATCTTATTATGAGGCCTTGAATTTATTTCGGTATGTTTGCAGCATAACAATGGAAGTACGAGATTTAATGACTAAATGTATTATCAAGAACAAGACGTTTTGAATATGTAACATATATTTGGTTAAAAAAATAAACTTATCGGGTGGAAGTAGCAAGGCGTGTCTTCAGGCCATTTCTTCCATTTCTTCACATAGTGAACCTATACCCTTGCGAAGCAAGTGTTGAGTATTTACGGTTGGTTCGGGTCATCATCAAGGAAAGTTAGCCGAAAATATGAGAGCCCATTGTAGTATAATATCTATTCCTAACAAACGAGGATATTTTGGTTTTATGGATATATATATACACATTACACACCTTCAAGTAAGGATTCTTCTTAAAAATACTCAATGATCCGTAATTCTCGTATAACTATACCTCATATTCGTTTTGGTTTTTAACTTTATTGTTCTCTTAACTTAGGGTCTTGGTGGGTTTCTTGAATTCTCATGCACCCGCAAATCCATGGATGGATCTAAGTTATGGTTTTTACTATTAGGTTGGTCGAGAGCCTCTAGGTGTGCTCCGAAAGTTAAGATCTTTGCTTAGTTAGTGTAGGTTAAATACCCGAATTGAATTCTTATATAAGGATAAGCTCTTAGAACTACATGTGCCTGTTCTCAAAAGTTTATGTCCATGCTATACAATTCTAAATAGTTCAAGGTTTAATCCTTATCCATAGTGTAGTTGACACGATAATGTGGAAACGCGATCTTCTACTTATTGACGAACAAAACATGAACAACTCTTTATTACTATCTCCATAAATAATTAGTTGGGTACCTTTAATCCTTTGCGTCTTGGTAAAATAAAGCACTTGATATTCATGGTCTACTCGCATTTTGTCAAGAAAAGTTAGCTGTAACAATGACAATATAATATCCGTACGAAGTGAAGTGGTGATATTACCTCGATTTGGAGCATAATCTAGTAAAGTTCAAATGGGTTCTTGGCATCTAAGTTACAAGAGTCGGACAACATAAGCACATAAACACTCTATTCGTATATATATTATAAGTATGGATTATTAACTATAAGCACGGATGGTTAACAACTTTAATATAACTATATCTCATCAAAAAAAAAATTATTTATTTATTTTTTTATTATTATTTTTTTTAACGTGGTTACTAATCGGGTTTTTGGTGACTCGCAGGATTTCTTAGAACTTTCACATGCCTGTAAATTCATGATTACGTTCCGGACCGTAATTGTCAATTTACCTCACGTGATCTTTCTAATAATCTCCTTTGTAGTCTTATTCCTCTCATTACTAAATCATATCATGGTTGGTTATATCAACACTTAATCATCTCGGGTTACTACCGTATGATTTCACACTGTGTTCAGGTACCTCTGTTTTACTCATGTTTGTTCATCCTTAGACCTTTCTTAAGCACTTCCGAGTGTTTCCTAACTAGGTGATTCTTATGGCCTCAATGCTACGATTTCAAGGGCTCTTGGTGTAGTTTAGGAATATCCTGTACGGATATCCTAGTTCGCTACATCCGTTGCTCTGATACCAACTGTAACAACCCGACCCAGGGGTGTTGGTTGAGATGCAGTTGATACCAAAATTGCACAACGAAAGCAACATATACACTATATTTATTGTTTCTTACATATACTAGTTCGATAATATAATTATACATTTCTAAATAAAATATTCTATAACTATGCAGGGACGAAACGCAACGGTCGTCGAAGCAGTTGTTGAAATGATATCCACTAGCCGATCCTGACCCTATCCAGCGTTCAGCTCTAGGTTATCTAAACCACGATCCTTGTAACTTGATTCTTCTACCGACAATCCACAATAATCCGTAATATTGATCTTTTAGCAATTATCTCTAACTGCTATGTAAATACCTCGCGTTCAATCTTTATCCCAAGCGGTACCTGAACACATACTAAAAGTAGATTTGGGTCAGCATAAAATGCTGGTGAGTCCGTGTGTGGTTTTATGCAAACAATAAAAGTAATGTACAAGCCACACCTCAATCCTAACTCCGAATCTATATACTGCCGTATAGATTCACCTGGCAAAACATATGTCACAACGGTCCTTAGAACCCAGTGGAGGGTTTTCCGGGCTTCCGGATCCACTGTGTGTGGGGGTTTCCCCAAGTAGTACTACCCATACGTTAAGTGGCCCAAACCCCTTGGGTTAATGAGTGCGAGTTTAACAATTCGGCAGCAAGTATCTTGTACATTAAACAGTTCAACAAGTAAACATTTTATAAACAAGTCGGGGTACACGGAACTCACCTGGTATGATATTACATCACGTCATACTGTCACATAGCGTTCCAAGTCGAGATCCCTCCTATCACTTACTGCCTATTCACATTTATAATCATTAGTGTGTGTAACCAACATTGCGGTTACACGTGTGGGCAAGCTTAGGACCTTAGTTTGTTAATTGTTCGTTTGTAGTTTCACTACCAAATCATGTTCAATAAAATCGTCAACTCGTGTTTATAAAGGTCGGCTCCTTATCTCTTCTTGTATTTATTTATGACATTATCCAAACTACCCGTATTGATGACGTGTGTCCTAAAACGACAACGTTTAGACCTCTCGTCAAAAAGACAAGCAAAATAAATTTGATTAAGAGGTTGCCTGACTTAGTGGAGCTGATATAAGGCAGCCTACCTGCCATATGGAAGCCTCAGGGCAGAAAGCAAACAGTAGAATGTCTTGGAAATGCAAAAAGGGTATTTTGGCTTATTATCATGGCAAGGGACAAAACACCACACAGCTCCAAGCCTTGCATTGAAAATGATAAAAGCTGAAAACATCCTAAAAGGGAAAAGTCTCACTGCTGGGAACTAAAAGAGGGTCAAACACATCCAGGAATGGTATGGAAGCTACCCTGAGGGAGCTCCTGGGCAGAATTCGACTGCCTATATAAGGAGGCCCTTGGGTAGACATTCCACACACACTTCTCACTCATTCTCTCTACTCTCATACTCTCTACTTCATTATTTTCCCAACTCCAAATGAATATGTACTTATTCTCACGCCGAAGTCCAAACGCAGGAGGCTCCCTCCTGCGTTAAGTCTAACGGTGTCTGCTACCTTTGTGCAGGTCTCTTCTAGGAACTTGAAGACCCCCAATCCTATAACCAAATCTAAACCTAAGCTTAAAACATTAATCTCAATCTAACATACCACTAACCTATAATCCTAAACATCTCCTAACCTAATACCGGTCATTTTCCTTGTTGTAGCAACAAGTGGCGCCCACCGTGGGGCTGTCGCTACTTTGAACAAAACTGTTGAGAGTTCCTACAGTCCCATTTGTTCCTAAGTAACCTTCTTTTGTGATGGCTGGTGGAGATAACCGCCTAGGAGGGGGTCTTTCAGAAACTCCGGCCACTAGTCACACCTCGGGTGATGCTTCTGGCCATGAAACGCCTGGAACGGACGGACAACAAATCGAACTGTCTCTAGGAGACATGCTCAACTTCCAAACGCCGCCATCCTCAAGGGCTGTTAACTCGTCTCCTAGGGACGACTTGTTATTCCCAGTTGAGCGAATGGATATCACCCCGGAGGGAGTACGAAGAAATTTCTTGCAACTCCAAGACCTCCTGAACGGTTATGTGCGAGAGGAGAGGTCCAGAGGAGTAAGGGTCAGGTTGTCCTATGACGAAGAGCCTGTTGTCACCCTCTCACCTAACCCTCCGTTGCTGGGAACCACCACCTCACCAGCAACCCAACGTGACTACACTAACCCTCACCCCTACTTGAACAGTCGAGGGGACATTTACTCAGGAGGAGGAGGTCCTAGTAACTCTACGCTCTCTCCGGGGACCTCAATACCAATCTCCTATGAAGAAGCTTTGAGATCGCTACCATTGGCCAGCAGCGCCGTAGCCACCTCCCTTGCGGGAGCAGGAAGTCTTGCCGGAGGATTTGTCCCTCCTCCAGGAGCTATGTATCCAAACTACTCACAATCTCAATACTTCCCCATATGGCCGGGAGGATATCCCTGGCAGTATCCCCCACCTTTGAACCAAGTACTAGTATCTCCCCCTGTGGGAGGGCAGGGTCCCATGACCTCCCAACCCTTGGTTCAAACTCCTGTAGCTGAGGTTAGAGCGGAAGCTATACCTTCAACGCCGTACCGACCTAAGACGTTAGAATGCTTTGCTGAACACATCACTCATTTCGATTTTCCCAACAAGATCAAAATGCCAGCTAATGTGAAGACGTACGATGGCACGGAAGACCCAGATGACCACTTGAACGTCTTCTCTGGGGCAGCCACTGTAGAAAAATGGAACGATGCCGAGTGCTGCCACATGTTCATGCAGACCTTGGTAGGACCAGCTCGCCTATGGTTCAGTGGCCTACCGCCTCGAAGCATCTCCTCATTTGATGATTTAAGGAGAGGATTCACCTCAAACTTTAACCCCCTCAGAAAGTGTACCAAAGACGCCGCCATATTGCATCAAATCCAGCAAGGGGAGCATGAAAACCTCCATAGTTTCATCGAAACATACAAGAGGGAAGGTCTGCAGTATAGTGGTGCCACCGAGAAGATTAGGGTGTCGGGATTCATGGGAGCCATTCATCCCAAGAAGTTGCTAAGAAGATTTCATGAAGATGTCCCCCAAACCATGGAGGAGGCTTTCGAGAGAGCAGAAGCCTTCCTCAGGGGAGAAGAAGCGTTAACTCGGCAAGACACCAGGAAGAGGGATCGAGGAAGCTGGAGAGACAGCTCAACAAACTCCAGGAGATCTCACTTTCAACCTTACAACGAAAGACGATCGGGGAGGTCCTTTGACAACCAAAGGAGTGAGGAAAGACGACGCTCCCCAAGGGCAGGAAGATACCATGATAAAGAAAAACAGGTTTTCACCGTTCTCACCAAGACCCCTCAGGAGATACTCTCCACGGAGGAAGTCAAGTACACCTTTCGACCTCCCAGACCTTTGTCTAAGCCAGCTAACAAGAGGGACGCCAGCAAGCATTGCGCCTTTCATAATGATACAGGGCACCACACGAACGACTGTTACCAGTTGAAAAAGAGGATAGAGGAAGCTGTTAAGTCCGGGGAGCTGGCTCACTTAATCAAAGACATCAAAGGAAGAAGGGACGAAGGGAAGAAAGATAAGGAGGTCAACATGGTCAGGCTTGAAGGAGCCCAGCAGGCAAAGAAGGCTCGCACTGAGCCTTGGAACAAACAGTACATTTGTCTTCCTCCTGCTCCCGATGAGCTGATCGTCACACCGGTAATAGTGGAGGCTGAACTGGATGGCTTCCCTATAGATAGGGTGTACATGGACTGCGGAGCCTCGTCAGAGGTGATGTATGAACGGTGCTTTGAATCCTTGAGCCCGGAGATCAAGTCTAAGCTCAGACCATCCGACGCCTCATTGGTGGGTTTCTCAGGGGAACGAGTACATCCCTTAGGGAAGCTCACATTAAGCGTCTGTTTCCGAGACGGGGACTTATCAAGGACAGAGGAACTGACCTTCTCTGTTATCAGGTACCTTACCAGTTAGATTGTCACCTTTTCTCTGTCAAGGACAGAAGAGTTGACTTTCTCTGTTATCAGGTACCCTTCGAGTTACAATGTCCTTATTGGAAGAATGGGAATTGCCACTTTCGGCGCGGTAGTATCAACAACACATGGTTTGATGAAGCTACCCACCCCTAATGGAATCGCAACCCTGAAGCCAACAGCAGAAGCTCTTTTGATAGCCTCCATAGAAGAAACCAAAGGTCTCAGGGAATCGGAAACGCCAAGCAGCGGTCCCGTCTGGGAAATCAGCATAAACCCTGCCTACCAGGAGCAGACCATCAAAGTAAACAATCTGCTTCCTGATGAGATTACGTGTGAACTAATCAACCTTTTGCAGGATAATCGAGACATATTTGCTTGGTGCCCCGGAGACATGACTGGTGTTCCTAGAAGCATGGCTGAACACTCTCTTAACATAGCTCCCTCATACAAGCCAGTCGTCCAAAAGAAAAGAAGTTTGGCCCCAGCTAGAAGCCAGGCTGCTTGTCAGGAGGTGGAGAAGCTGGTCAAGGCAGGTATTCTCAGAGAGGTTCAGTATCACTCCTGGGTAGCCAACCCGGTCATGGTTGCCAAACAGGATGGATCTTGGAGGATGTGTGTTGATTTCAAGGATCTCAACAAAGCTTGCCCCAAAGATTGCTATCCCTTGCCCGAGATCGATTGGAAGGTAGACTCCCTTACCGGCTTCCAATACAAGTGCTTCTTAGATGCCTACAAGGGGTATCACCAAATTCAAATGAAGCAAGAAGATGAGGAGAAGACGGCCTTCCACACCGATAAGGGGATCTTTTGCTACAAAAAGATGCCCTTTGGTTTAAAGAACGCAGGTGCTACCTACCAGCGGTTAGTGGATCAGGCTTTCTCAAAGCAAATAGGAAGGAACATGGAAGCTTACGTAGATGACCTGGTCATCAAAAGCAAATCAGGGGAGGCAATGATCCAAGACATCCGAGAAACATTTGACAACCTTCGAAGAATAAACATGAAGCTTAATCCTGTTAAGTGCTCCTTTGGGTTCGAGGAGGGGAAGTTTCTAGGCCATATTGTTGGAAAGCAAAGCATCAAGGCTAACCCGAGCAAGGTCCAAGCCGTCCTTGATATGAAGTCTCCCGCCACAAAGAAGGAAGTGCAAAGCCTCAACGGTAAAATCGCTGCCTTAAAACGTTTCTTGCCTAAGTCTGCGGAAAAGTCCTTGCCATTCTTTAAAACGCTAAAAAATTGTGTTGATAAGAAGGATTTTCGCTGGACAACTGAGGCAGAGGCTGCCTTCCTGGAACTCAAGAAACACATAGCTTCCCTGCCCGAAGTGGCAGCCCCTGAGGAAGGGGAAGTAATAACAGTTTATTTGTCTGCAGGAATGGAAGCGGTAAGCTCAGTGCTCTTGGTAGATCGAGGTAAAGAGCAAGTCCCAGTCTACTTTGTCAGCAGGGCCCTCAAAGACGCTGAAATTAACTACACTCCCATAGAGAAGCTTGTGTTGGCACTCGTACACACTGCTAAGAGAGTAAGGCGGTACTTCCAAGCTCACCCAGTAAAGGTCATCACAGATCAACCCATACGATCCATCTTAGAAAAACCAGAGGATTCGGGAAGATTGGCAAAGTGGGCCATTGGTCTAGGGGAGCACAAGATAGAATACCTACCAAGGAGAGCTTACAAGGGGCAAGTGTTCGCTGACTTTCTCGCTGAGTTACCCATCCCGCAGGCAGAGGAAGAGATGAACGAGGTCGAAGAACAGCCTGACCTCAAGGGGAAATGGTGTCTTTTTACTGATGGAGCCTCAAGTGTAGAAGGTTCCGGGGCAGGTCTTGTCATCAAGGACCCCCACGGAACCGAATACACTTATGCCCTCCGTCTAGACTTCCCCTGCACTAACAATGTTGCTGAATATGAGGCCCTCCTGGCCGGTTTGAGATTGGCAAAAAGTATAAAGGTACAAGAACTGAAAGTCTTTGTTGATTCAAATCTGGTGGTCAAACAAGTAAATGGGGGATACACAGCCAAAGAGCCCTCAATGATTAGGTACAAAGACAAGGTCAAAGAGTTCATAAAGGAGTTCAAAGACTTCACACTGGAACAGGTGTCAAGAACAAAGAACAAGCATGTAGATGCCCTCAGCAAGCTAGCCTCCTTGACGTTTGCTCACCTAACCAAGAAGATCCTAGTCGAGGTGCTGAAAGAACCATCCATCGATGACAAAGAAGTACAAGATGTCGTCACCGAAACAGACTCCACATGGATGACACCCATCATGTCCTACTTGAAGGAAGGGAAGCTACCAGAAAACGAACAAGAAGCTAAGCGATTGGTCATGAAGGCAAGACAATATGTAATCGAAGATGACAAGCTCTACAAGAAGGGATACTTGGCACCCCTACTAAGGTGTGTAGGTCCCAATCAAAGCAACTACCTCATCAGGGAGGTACATGAAGGTATATGCGGCATGCATGCTGGACCTCGCTCTGTGGTATCAAAGCTCATGAACTTGGGCTATTACTGGCCTACCATGCATAAGGATGCCTTTGAGACTATCCGAAAATGTGAAGCTTGTCAACTACAAACACCGGTGAAGACCAACCCCAAGCATGATCTTGTTCCCATCATCTCGGCATGGCCCTTCTACAAATGGGGAATGGACATTGTGGGTCCCTTCCCACAAGCTCCCGGAAGATTGAAGTTTCTCCTGGTAGCCGTCGACTATTTCACTAAGTGGCCGGAAGTCAGGCCCTTAGCCACCATCTCGAGGAAACAAGTGATAACCTTCGTATGGGAACAAATAGTCTGCCGGTATGGGTTACCAGGGGAGATGGTGACAGACAATGGGAAGCAATTTGCCAACAAACCCTTCAGCAGCTGGTGCTCCGAGCTAGGAATCAAGCAAGTCTTCAGCTCAGTAGCTTACCCCCAGTCCAACGGACAAGTTGAACGTATGAACAGAAGCATTGTTGAAGGTATTAAAGCAAGGCTAGGAAGATGTGGTAAGAAATGGGTGGATGAACTCCCGAGTGTCCTTTGGGCTATAAGAACCATGGAGAAAACAAGCCACCGAAGAACACCGTATAGCCTTGTCTTCGGAAGCAAAGCTGTCATACCAGCCGAGATAGGGGTAAGCTCAGGAAGAATTGCTCGACAAGACGCTCAACACAACCAAAAGGAGGTCCTACTCAACCTGGACCTCCTCGAAGAATCAAGGGACCAAGCCTCTATCAGGGAGGTCAGGTACAAAAAGAAGCTTGAAGCCTACTACAACACAAGGGTGCGGAAAGAAGCCTTCAGGCCGGGGGACCTTGTGTTAAGATGCAACGAAGCCAGCAGGCAGCAAGACGTAGGCAAGCTAGGTCCCCGATGGGAGGGGCCTTATGTTGTCAAAGAAGCACACAAAGGGGGATCCTACAAGCTAGCCGACACTAACGGCAAAATGATCCCAAGACATTGGAGTGATAAACACTTGAAACGTTTTTATGTTTAACTGTTGTAACGCCTCTTTGTGTTTCAAAAACAATGATTAATGAATGAACCATGTTTCAAATTATTAACTTGTCGCTTATCTTATCAAAGGGTGAGCCCCTCCTAACTAGGCTCCATGGGATCCGGCGCTATACCTACCCATGAAACGGGGATGAGCTCCCAGGCCACAACTGCTCAACAGGGAACAAGGCTAAGTAACCTTCCTGTATACAGGGTGAGTCCCTAATACAATCCACGACTCCATGGGACAAGTCCTTGGAAGGAATACCTAAACTCATGAAAGAGGGTGAGCTCCTCACACTAAGACAGCTCCCACATGTTCACAACACACAAGAACGAACATATCACTGAAAAATTATTCAAGAAAAGGTTTAAACATAAACAAACAAGCTGATTGGGTAAGCATTGCATCGGTTCCTTAACTAAGTATCCTAAGTTGGGTGACTGCAGCATTCAACTCAAGGAGAAATGTTAAAGACATTGCAAACACTATAAACGACAAGTAACAGAGTCAAAGCAACAAAACGTTAAACATAGATAAAGCATCACCCCTAAAGGGGGAGCATTCCATTAAAAGATAAATATTAAACGCCCCAAGGGCTGGGTACATCATAGTTCGATTACAAAAGACATGCTAAAAACTTGAAAAAACTAAAACAAAGAGAAATCATGGAGTAGCTGGGTCTTCGGCTTCACGGGTGGCATCATCTTCACCAGGGGGAGCCAGGGCTCGGTTACCAACATCGTCATAAAGGCCCTCAGTGTCAAGACCGGCGAATGGATCATCTTCGCTGGAAGGAGGGATAGACTCAACCTCCAGAGCTTGCAGGGGGAAGGACTCTCGAATACCTGCTCCAGATTGGGAACCTTGGAAGAGCCAGCAGGTTTTGAACGTTTGGAACTACCCTCCCCACTGTCGGCTCCCTCCAACATGATCATAAGAGGCCTTTTTGACACATAGGAGCCAAACACTTGATTGGCCACATCCTTTTTTAGGCCCTCCGGCTCCAAGTCTTGAAGGAAGGAGAGAGGCTGCTCAGAAGCCTTGGCAATAGCAGAAATATAGGGATAGGTGGCAAGCTCCATTGCCTTCACAGCATTCACAAACTCATCACCGGAAGAAGGCTTAAAGGATGGCAGCTCCTCAAGATCCTGACCCTCTTGAGCCGCTTTAAAACCGGCTTGAATTCCTCCATGGCGACCAAAAGATATGGCCTTTGCATAAATGTCCGCCAGAGGAGCATTAAACTCTTGAGAGTGCATGAGGTTGGTAACGAAACGAGCTACCCCCTTGGAGATTAGCCACTCCTTCTCTTCGATCAAGCGGTCCACCTGGACCCGGAGCTCTGTTCCCACCTTTTCCACAGAGGCCAGCTCCTGCTTGACTGCCTGCCGTGCCCGAGCCAACCCTTCCCTCTCTTCAGCAACTTTTGCTTTCTCATCATGAAGACCTTTGAACATTTTCTCAAACTTTTCTTTCTCTAAACTAAGCTGGGTCTTCGACACAGCCAATTCCTGAACCAAATCCTTCTCCCGAGCAGCAAGCTTGGTCAATTCCTCCTTCGCCTTAACCAACTCGGCCTCATGCTCTTCAAAAAACTCCTCCACTTGTTCTCTTCTTGCCATCAACTCCCCCCACCTGGCCATGCTATCAGGGAACAAAGACAGAAACTGCCCGAAGTGATAATACATCTTCTTCATCACATCCTTATCCATCCATTCCTTGTGAAGCTCTCTCTCAGCATCCGGGACACAATGGTCTATCAGATCACGGCAGACGGAAGCTTTCTTCAGCAAATCAGTAGGTTTGATATCCCAATCCGGCACAAACACTCCTTCACCAGACTCCTGCTGGGCAGGAACATCAGCAACATCTTCAACAGTAGCTTTAGAGCTTTCACCTCCTTCGACTCGCAACAACTTCGGACTGGGACCTTTGACAACAATGTCCTTTGGCTTCTTGATCACAACATCGTCTTTCTTCGGGGAGGACAATGTAAGCTTGCCCTTCCCGGGGGCAGGAGTGTACCCCATCGCAGAAGAAATTAGAGAAGTATCCTCATCTCCATCCCCAAAAACTAAGGGCACAGCAGAAGAGCCCCCCTGACTTGAGGAAGCAGTCTGGAGTCGCTTGCTGGAGCGACGGACAGTAACAGACTTCTCCCCAGAAGGCTCCACAGCAGCAACAGACGATGTGATCACACTCGTATACTCTCCTTTGAAGCGAACATGCTCAGTCTTCACTACAACATTCTTACCCTCAGCAACATTCCGAACTTTAAATTTCACGTCAGTAATATCATCCAGAGCCAGGAAATCCAGAGTACTCATCTCTGCAAAAAGACAAAAACGGTTAGATAACATAACAAGGATAAGGATACCAAGGAGGAAACAGGGAGACACCTACCCTTCCCACCATGATATATCACTGGGTCAGTCCCAGGATCATCCCAGTTAGCACTCAAGCCCACCATCACCAAAAAATCCTCAGGGAAGGTACGAAGACGAGTAGGAAAGCTACGCAGCTTCTCCAACAACACTTGGTCAAGAGTATCAGGATCAGGTTCTTTCTCGTTTAGAGGAGCATCCGAAGACCTCCGAGGAGTTTTAAAAGGTAGAAAGTCAGAGTTTAAGAAAAAGAACTTGTCTTTCCAGGAAGAAACAAGTCCGATGACACTAGAAATGAGGGCCGGTTCACATTGAGTCTTCTCAATGGTAAACCAGTTCCCATTTTTAGCCAACCTAAAAAACCGCCGGTACATGGCCAAGGAAGGCTCGTGACCATGGCAACGACACACTATCTCAAAGTGCAAAATCCTAGCAACTCCAGACGGACACAACTGATCAAGGGAAAGTTGGTGATACTCTAGAACATTCAGAAAAAAGGTGGAAAAGGGATAGCTAAGGTTACCCTGGTCAAACTGACGGGTATACACCGCCACCTTGCCAGAGGGAACGGAGATCACAGGGGTTTTTCCCTTTGGAACAGAAGGGTTAAAAGACAAAGGAATTCCGATCTCAGTACAGAACCGCTCAACATCAGACTTCGATAAACGAGTAAACTGAGACGCGAGATCGGTTTTCGACATAATGAAAGACGAAGTATGAAAGAAAGGAGAAGTTACTTACCAGATTTTATAGGAAAAAGAAGAAGATCGCCGGTTGGAGAACGATCGTGGGAAAGAAACGACGGTTTTCTAATTAGGGAATAAAGTGAAGAAGAAAGAGGGGTTATCTCTTTATAAGGGATTTAAAATTTGAATTTAATGGCATTGAACGGTTACCAAGGGAAACCATCATTCAGCTGTCCTAGGGGATGACGTCAGCCTAGCCCCTTGTCATGTCAACAGTCGTCTGGGACGGCTGATGGGACACGCGTCTGCTCCCTAGGGAGTAATGATGGATAACCATATTAATTAAAAAATTAGACCATCATGACAAATGCAAGGCCAAAAGCTTGCACGAAATTTGATGAAGGAAGAAATAACAAACCAACGCTCCCATGAGGGAGCTCGGGGTTTAAAAAATTACCCGGCACCAACACAAGCTTGAGCAGCATTACCACCGGGGAATACAACAATATACAAGTCACAAGCACTTCTAACTTCTTTACAAATGCTTATGACTGGGGGGCTGATGACGTGTGTCCTAAAACGACAACGTTTAGACCTCTCGTCAAAAAGATAAGCAAAATAAATTTGATTAAGAGGTTGCCTGACTTAGTGGAGCTGATATAAGGCAGCCTACCTGCCGTATGGAAGCCTCAGGGCAGAAAGCAAACAGTAGAATGTCTTGAAAATGCAAAAAGGGGATTTTGGCTTATTATCATGGCAAGGGACAAAACACCACACAGCTCCAAGCCTTGCATTGGAAATGATAAAAGCTGAAAACATCCTAAAAGGGAAAAGTCTCACTGCTGGGAACTAAAAGAGGGTCAAACACATCCAGGTATGGTAAGGAAGCTACCCTGAGGGAGCTCCTGGGCAGAATTCGACTGCCTATATAAGGAGGCCCTTGGGTAGACATTCCACACACACTTCTCACTCATTCTCTCTACTCTCATACTCTCTACTTCATTATTTTCCCAACTCCAAATGAATATGTACTTATTCTCACGCCGGAGTCCAAACGCAGGAGGCTCCCTCCTGCGTTAAGGCTAACGGTGTCTGCTACCTTTGTGCAGGTCTCTTCCAGGAACTTGAAGACCCCCAATCCTATAACCAAATCTAAACCTAAGCTTAAAACATTAATCTCAATCTAACATACCACTAACCTATAATCCTAAACATCTCCTAACCTAATACCGGTCATTTTCCTTGTTGTAGCAACACGTATGGTTTAGATAATTATCAGTAATGTTATAGCACTTATAAACAACTTCGATTTACCAGTTTAGATACACATGGTTATATAACGTCTATTATCTCACGTCATATGTCCTAGTGTCCGTATCATCATCCCTATTCAAATGGTTACAACTACATTGTCATATAACTTGAGTCTCTAGCTCCGTACACAACTTCCAAGTCATTTATCATGCTTCATATCTATGTTTTGATATTTTTAGAGATAATCTATTCGTCTTATGTCTCAACAACCTCAATTGTCCCAAGTCTTTTATTGTGTCCTATGGATCAAATAGTTCTGCTCTCATATCCAATTATCTTACAAGTTGTTCTTATATGTTAATACTATAATTGCCAATATTTGTATTATGTCGTCTTCATCATTCTTCTGTTGACATAATTAAGTACCACAATACACACTTACTCACCTTAACAATTTATACATTACCTATAGATATTCATTTAGTTTTAGCCTTGGTCAGGTTGGGTCCGGGTCCAATAAACTCGCTAATATCCCACACGTGCTTACGCAAGTATTATTTTATAAATATGATATCGAGTTTGACGCTTATACCTTTCGTTGGCTCGAGTTACTGGATGGTTAGTCTAAAGACACCTGGTTTAACCTTCTTCACCTCAATAGTCTATGCGTTAAGTTGAGTTGACTATCTTCAATATGCGGCTGACCATCTCTGACCACTGGTTGACCTGGTTGACAAATACTAATCTGGTTGACTTTTGTTGACCATCACCATTGACATCTAAAACAACCACCTTCACTGTAACCGTCGTCACCCATCACCAGCCATCGTTCCTATCATTATCAACTATGGTCCCAACCCTAGACCCCCAACACCATCGTTCTTCACCACCATCGCTCAATCATTCATAAAGAAATAACAAGGATTAGTAATCTTACTAGAATTGTCAAACCCTTAATTCATCATCACTATTAACATCAATCGTCACCTCTGTCGCGGCTGTCTTAAGCTCTAGATCGGAACCCTAGCTGGTCGCCCAGACCACCGCCGCCGTCACTGTGCAGTTCCGGCCGGTAGGATACCAGACCGGTTCTCCCCTTTCTTCTCTTGACGTTCTCTATCTATCGATCTATCTCTTTCTCTCTGCTGTACGGTGGGTGGGTGTGTTTGTTGTGGGGAGCAGCTCCGCTGCTGAGCCACCGTTGACGGTGGCAGAGAGCCATCTGGCTCTTCTTCTATCTCTCTAGAATATGTATTGTGTGTGTATTTTGTGAGAGATTGAGTGTTTTTGTGGTAAGAGATAAAATGGTAGGATATAAAGGGGATGGTGTACGTATCAGACAAGCTTTGTAGGTGTTGAGGAGTTGTTTTGCTAATTAGGGCATGGGGACAAGTGTCCCTATGTAATGTAGTGACTAATCACTTAGTTATTAGTGGGTTTGCTAACGGGTATCGGTTCGATCTCGCAACACGTATAATACTTATTTATGCTAGTAATATTTATGTATAATAGTTCGTGTTTTAGTTTCGTACCAAAACATATGGTTTATTATTCACCTTTGATTGTTTAATATTTATATATTAATAATATTAAGCGAAAAAATCTAGGCCCAAAAGCAGGGGTGTTACATTCTCCCCCGTTACTGGAATTCCGTCCTCGGAATTTCTTCTGTGTTACCCTTTTGTATCAACCGTCATAGTCTTATATAGTGTAATAACTTCTATTGTTCTACTTCATAAAGAATGAGGTACAAGATGGTTTTTCAAGTGTAACAATTGATCCTTTAATGGTTACTAACTTTGGAATTTTCGGTCTTTCCTTTAGGACGGTATTAAACTATGGCGTTAATCTTCCAGGATTTAAAGGAATTAAAAATAGGAGACTTTACTTCTTTACCGGGTGTACTCAATTAACCTTAGGAAAGTCGAGTGGTAATATCCAAGTATTAGTGCCATTCTTAGTTACCGGATATATATGTAGTCTCGAGTAGGGTGGGTAAAAATGTTTAAACCCGTACCGAATGTTCTAAATCGCTATCTCTACTGTGGTTCAATTTTTGAAGGGTCTTGTCATATTTCTTACGGCTCTATTGTCGAACTTGTACAATAGTGAGATATCAACTATTAGCTTATACATGGTCAAGGAATTTCTTCTTCGATCGTGTATTAATCTTAAACTCTTTTCTCCTCAAATAGTTTCGAATTCTTAGGACTTTTCATGTTGTAAGAGCAATTTGCAACTAAAGTGGTTTCAGTCGAATCTTAAAATTATTCCATTTCATATACGTCGAGTATTCTTAGATACCAAGATCATATCTGCTTCCCCCGTTAGGAGTTACCTTCCCAATTCTTAAAGGTTTCATACACCATATCGAAAGGTCATATGAGGATTTGGACATTAAAGGGATACATGGGAGAATTATAATTTCACTAGGAGTTTGTCCTTGGTTTAACTTCCAGTTTCATTTCCGACGTACCATTAGTGTTTATATATAGGGTGTACCGCAGCCAACCCACCACACTTTAGATACTTCGAAGATGTACTGGAAATCTCTTTTAATCCCTAATGAAATTCTACTCATAGATCGGTTCGAAACTAAGGAACTCTTAGAATAGATTTAAAAGACCAAATGAGATACTCTTAATCAAAGTATAGGTATTTTTATTTTATTTTATTTTATTTTATTTTATTTTTTATTTTTTTTATATTATTCTTAAAATTTATCCTTGATCTTATTATGAGGCCTTGAATTTATTTCGGTATGTTTGCAGCATAACAATGGAAGTACGAGATTTAATGACTAAATGTATTATCAAGAACAAGACGTTTTGAATATGTAACATATATTTGGTTAAAAAAATAAACTTATCGGGTGGAAGTAGCAAGGCGTGTCTTCAGGCCATTTCTTCCATTTCTTCACATAGTGAACCTATACCCTTGCGAAGCAAGTGTTGAGTATTTACGGTTGGTTCGGGTCATCATCAAGGAAAGTTAGCCGAAAATATGAGAGCCCATTGTAGTATAATATCTATTCCTAACAAACGAGGATATTTTGGTTTTATGGATATATATATACACATTACACACCTTCAAGTAAGGATTCTTCTTAAAAATACTCAATGATCCGTAATTCTCGTATAACTATACCTCATATTCGTTTTGGTTTTTAACTTTATTGTTCTCTTAACTTAGGGTCTTGGTGGGTTTCTTGAATTCTCATGCACCCGCAAATCCATGGATGGATCTAAGTTATGGTTTTTACTATTAGGTTGGTCGAGAGCCTCTAGGTGTGCTCCGAAAGTTAAGATCTTTGCTTAGTTAGTGTAGGTTAAATACCCGAATTGAATTCTTATATAAGGATAAGCTCTTAGAACTACATGTGCCTGTTCTCAAAAGTTTATGTCCATGCTATACAATTCTAAATTCTGATCATGGTCTCCCTAATTACTATTACGGAAACCAACTCCAAAACTTGTGATAAGTTCATGAATCTAGAATTTTATACTTGAAATATAGTTACGAAGATTAATGTAATCAAGTTCGGATGAAGAAATCAAATAGTTCAAGGTTTAATCCTTATCCATAGTGTAGTTGACACGATAATGTGGAAACGCGATCTTCTACTTATTGACGAACAAAACATGAACAACTCTTTATTACTATCTCCATAAATAATTAGTTGGGTACCTTTAATCCTTTGCGTCTTGGTAAAATAAAGCACTTGATATTCATGGTCTACTCGCATTTTGTCAAGAAAAGTTAGCTGTAACAATGACAATATAATATCCGTACGAAGTGAAGTGGTGATATTACCTCGATTTGGAGCATAATCTAGTAAAGTTCAAATGGGTTCTTGGCATCTAAGTTACAAGAGTCGGACAACATAAGCACATAAACACTCTATTCGTATATATATTATAAGTATGGATTATTAACTATAAGCACGGATGGTTAACAACTTTAATATAACTATATCTCATCAAAAAAAAATTTATTTATTTATTTTTTTTATTATTTTTTTTTTTAACGTGGTTACTAATCGGGTTTTTGGTGACTCGCAGGATTTCTTAGAACTTTCACATGCCTGTAAATTCATGATTACGTTCCGGACCGTAATTGTCAATTTACCTCACGTGATCTTTCTAATAATCTCCTTTGTAGTCTTATTCCTCTCATTACTAAATCATATCATGGTTGGTTATATCAACACTTAATCATCTCGGGTTACTACCGTATGATTTCACACTGTGTTCAGGTACCTCTGTTTTACTCATGTTTGTTCATCCTTAGACCTTTCTTAAGCACTTCCGAGTGTTTCCTAACTAGGTGATTCTTATGGCCTCAATGCTACGATTTCAAGGGCTCTTGGTGTAGTTTAGGAATATCCTGTACGGATATCCTAGTTCGCTACATCCGTTGCTCTGATACCAACTGTAACAACCCGACCCAGGGGGTGTTGGTTGAGATGCAGTTGATACCAAAATTGCACAACGAAAGCAACATATACACTATATTTATTGTTTCTTACATATACTAGTTCGATAATATAATTATACATTTCTAAATAAAATATTCTATAACTATGCAGGGACGAAACGCAACGGTCGTCGAAGCAGTTGTTGAAATGATATCCACTAGCCGATCCTGACCCTATCCAGCGTTCAGCTCTAGGTTATCTAAACCACGATCCTTGTAACTTGATTCTTCTACCGACAATCCACAATAATCCGTAATATTGATCTTTTAGCAATTATCTCTAACTGCTATGTAAATACCTCGCGTTCAATCTTTATCCCAAGCGGTACCTGAACACATACTAAAAGTAGATTTGGGTCAGCATAAAATGCTGGTGAGTCCGTGTGTGGTTTTATGCAAACAATAAAAGTAATGTACAAGCCACACCTCAATCCTAACTCCGAATCTATATACTGCCGTATAGATTCACCTGGCAAAACATATGTCACAACGGTCCTTAGAACCCAGTGGAGGGTTTTCCGGGCTTCCGGATCCACTGTGTGTGGGGGTTTCCCCAAGTAGTACTACCCATACGTTAAGTGGCCCAAACCCCTTGGGTTAATGAGTGCGAGTTTAACAATTCGGCAGCAAGTATCTTGTACATTAAACAGTTCAACAAGTAAACATTTTATAAACAATTCGGCAGCGAGTTTAACGTTCTCTATCTATCGATCTATCTCTTTCTCTCTGCTGTACGGTGGGTGGGTGTGTTTGTTGTGGGGAGCAGCTCCGCTGCTGAGCCACCGTTGACGGTGGCAGAGAGCCATCTGGCTCTTCTTCTATCTCTCTAGAATATGTATTGTGTGTGTATTTTGTGAGAGATTGAGTGTTTTTGTGGTAAGAGATAAAATGGTAGGATATAAAGGGGATGGTGTACGTATCAGACAAGCTTTGTAGGTGTTGAGGAGTTGTTTTGCTAATTAGGGCATGGGGACAAGTGTCCCTATGTAATGTAGTGACTAATCACTTAGTCATTAGTGGGTTTGCTAACGGGTATCGGTTCGATCTCGCAACACATATAATACTTATTTATGCTAGTAATATTTATGTATAATAGTTCGTGTTTTAGTTTCGTACCAAAACATATGGTTTATTATTCACCTTTGATTGTTTAATATTTATATATTAATAATATTAAGCGAAGAAATCTAGGCCCAAAAGCAGGGGTGTTACAGTTAGGATGGGTAATTTTAATTCTAGGAAATAAGTAAGTGGGTCAGGATGAGTATGTCAAAAAAAAAAAAAATAAATAAATAAATGAGCCAGGATGAGTATTTTTAGATAACCATATACAAATCTGAATTAAAACTCACCTAACACCAAAAACGTTGATGCCTCATAGAAATCATTGTCATTAAAAACAAAAAAATATATCTTTTGCATTTGTTGATCACCCCAGTCGGTTCGAAGCCCTTCGGGTCGTTAACGGATGACAATGTCGAATCAACACGGGTTGTTAACGAGACCGACCTCATCGAAACGGTTCGAGTTGCTAGAGGGCTTGATCGAGTCCAAACGGTCTGGGTTGTTGACCGGCCCGTTCGGGTCAAAATGGTTTGGTCGTTGACGGGTCAGGTCGGGTTGAAACGGTCCGTGTTGCTAAAGGGATCGGTCAGGCCAAAATGGTCCGGGTCGCTAACGGGCCCGGTCGGGTCAAAACAGTACGGGCCGCTACGGGACGGGTCAGGTTGAAACAGTCTAGGTCGTTACCGGGCCCGGTCAGGTCGAAACGGTCTGGGTCTCTACCGGGCCCGGCCGGGTCGGTATGGGACGGGTCAGGTTGAAACGGTCTGGGTCGTTACCGGGTCGGTCGGGTCGAAACGGTCCGGGTCGCTAGCGGGCCCGGCCGGGTCGAGGTGATGTCAGCCGTAGGTCATCAGTGGTTTAGTTTGTCTATAAATAGAACAGTGCATGTACTGTTCTATTTATCACTCCAAACATTCTCTCAGACAAACAATCAGTGAGTGATCAGGCTAAGGGGGGAGTAATTGTGTAATCATTATAATCATTTGACTAATGAGAAGCTTTTTATTCGAAAACAATTATTCTCTTTGTTTTGATTTATAGTTTTACTATTCCACTGCACATTCCATATTTGTTTAACTTCATTCATATTTCATTTATAAACAATCAAAACAAATCAAACTCAGATCCTAACAAAGCTTAAGTCAAAAGGTACACCAAGTCGTGTTTATACTGACACATATATAAAATATTCGCAGGCAAAAAAAATAGTTTTTTTCCAAGTAAGGTACGAAAAAAAGGCTAAGGCGAAACGTAGACAAACTCGCAGTTATATCGATATATATAAAACATTCACACATAAAATAAGTTTTTTTTTTTTTCAAGTAAAGATGCTAAAAATGAAAAATGGCAAAGTTATGGGGTTAGATTACGTAAGAAATTTTTTTTTTCAAGTAAAGGGGATAAAAAAAACAAAAAATGACAAAGTTGAGGGGTTTAATTTGTCGGTGGGGAAACCCCACCCACATAGCCTTTTAAGATAGATATTATAGAGCTTTGAAAGTCAACCTCAAAAGTATTGAGGTATGATAATATATTTATATACAATAGGTACATAATTATCTCCAATGAGGAGGTGAAAGACAAAATATAAGGAAAATAATAAAGTACAATGAATACAGCTGATTACAAAAATTATTTACTTAATACCCCCTTCAATCGAAACGATGGCGGTCCTAGACAAAGCTTCGAGCGGAGAACATCAAATTGAGCACGTGGAAGACTTTTTGTAAAAATGTCAGCCACCTGAAGATTGGTTGGGACAAACTTTGTTTAAAGTTTGCCAGAATGTACCGGTTCTCGAATAAAGTGATAATCCAAATCAATGTCCTTTGCACGCTTGTGTGAAACTAGATTTTGGGTCATGCATAAGGCACTTTTGTTGTCACATAAGAGAGTCAGGCGATCAGGAGGTAAGGCATGCAGTTCTCGTAACAAGTGGGTGATCCATACAATTTCTGCAGCAGTATTAGCCATAGCACGATATTTAGATTCACAACTTGATCTAGAAACCGTTGGTTGCTTTTTAGCGCTCCAAGAGACAAGATTTCCACCTAGAAATATAGAATAACCGTAGGTGGAACGACGTGTGTCCAAGCAACGTGCCCAATCGGCATCAGAGTAGCCAATAACAGAGTAATCATGAGGATGACTGTAAGTGAGACCAAAAGAAAGTGTGCATTTAACGTACCGTAGTAAACGTTTGACAGCCCGAAAATGATCAATAGTTGGGTGCTGAAGAAACTGAGAGAGTTGATTGACAGCATATGATAAATCAAGCCTGGTAATGGTTAAGTATTGCAAAGAACCAACTAAAGAACGATAAAGTGTAGGGTCAGAATATGCAACACCGTCAGTCGTAAAGGATTCATGAGGAGAAAGTGGAGTACTAACGGGTTTGGCATCATATAATTAAGTTCACCCGGAGAAGAATATCTTTGGCATATTTGGCCTGCATAAGAAACAAACCAGAAGTAGTGTATGCTACTTCAAGACCCAAAAAATAACTCAAGTCCCCAAGATCCTTGATGGCAAACTCACGATCAAGATGAGTAATAAACGTACGAATCAGATTTTAATCATTACCTGTCAGTATAAGATCATCAACATAGACAAGAAGGTACATGATGTATGAGTCTTTTCGAAAGACAAAAAGAGATGTGTCAGCACGACTGCATATAAAAACCATATGAGGTAAGAAACGTGCTTAAATGTTGGAACTAAGCACGAGGGGCTTGCTTTAAGCCATAAAGCGCTTTGGATAGCTTGGACACATGATTCGGGTATGTAGAGTTTACAAAACCTAGTAGTTGCTCCATAAAGACCAGTTCAGTGAGATTGCCGTTCAAGAAGGCATTTTTAACATCAAGTTTATGTAACTTCCAGTTATTTAGAACGACAAGAGATAAAACAATTCACACTGTTGAAGCTTTCACCACAGGACTGAAAGTAAGGGAATAATCCAAACCTGGAATTAGTGTAAAACCCTGAACGACCAAACGTGCTTTGTATCATTCAATAGTCCCATCCGAGTGATATTTGACGCGAAATACCCATTTGGAGCCAACAACATTTGTTGAGGAAGGACGTGGAACCAATGTCCACGTATGGTTTTGATGTAGTGCCTCAATTTCTTCGACCATTGCGACCATCCATTTTGGATCCTTGGCTGCTGTGTTTAAAATTACATAGCTCAGCAATGGCGTGTAAAGCAGCATGAAGAGCATAGGTGTGAAGGGTAGCAATATTGGCATGGTATTTAGGTTTAAAAATTCCAACCTTGGCTCTTGTAGTCATTGGGTGAGAGTTGTAGGAGGTAGTAGTGGTGGTTTGAGGTGGGTCTGGGTCATGATGGGCGATAGGGTCAGGATCGGGTAGGTGGAGGTTGGGATGAGGTTGAGTAGCAGATGAAGATGGGTTGTTGGGTTGAGGGATGTGTAAGTCCCAATATTCTAGATCTTTAAGTGCAACCGATTGTAATCACTCAGAAACACCTATTGATTAGGTGCTTTGAGTGATGAATCTTTATAAAACCAAAAGACACTAGATAAACAATAAAGCACCGACACACAAGATACTTAAAACAAAGATTTCCATTGATGATAAACGTTAAGTACACACTTGAAATAAACAAATACGCACCAATAACTATCTTGTGCTATCTTGACCACCAAAACCCTAGAGAATGAGCTGCACATATGCTTCTATACATAGGCTGACATAGTGGGCCTGTGTACTTAAATAAGTACGCAAGGCCCTTACAATAAATACTCAACAGCAGCTAAAAAACCTAGGAACTATATAATAATTACAATTCTAGTCCGTTGACTAACAAAACATCATATTTAACTACCAAAAGTCTTTGTTCTGATAACTGTGGTCTTAGTTGAACCCAACAGGATGGGTTGGGTTTCGACTGGTTGTTGGGCTGGGAAAGGGATGGGTTGTGTTTTGGTTGGGTGTTGGGTTGAGGGTGGGTTCGGTTGGGAGGATGATGTTGAGCCATGTTGTTGTGGGTGAGTAGGAGGATAATGGTTATGAGTAGTTGGGTCAAGGGGAGTACATAATGGACAAAGATGAGATGGATTGGTGGTATGAAATGGTGGAGAAGGTGTTGTGTTTTGTTGTGTAGGTATGGACGTGGTGGGTGATAAGCTAGAGAATTCATCACAAAAAGTGGTAAGATCAAGGGTGCGGAGGTCCATTTGATCAAAGGAACCTTGAAATGGGAAGGATTGTTCGTTGAACCGAGCATGTCGTGAAATAAAAACCCTTGAAGTGGTTGGATCCAAACAAAGATAACCGTTGTAATGCGTGCTATATCTAATAAAAACACAAGGGAGGCTCCTCGGCTCATGCTTATGTTTGGCGTAGTCACGTAAATAAGGGAAAACTCGACACCCATATACTCGAAAATTGTTATATTGAGGCGTTTGTTTGAAGAGTACGTAGTTCAAATGGCGACACACTTTCTAATATGGGAGATGGCACACGGTTGATTATGTATGTTGTCGAAGTGAAAGCATCAACCCAAAAATGAGCCGGGACACGTGCATTGAATAACATTGCAAGCCCAGTTTCAACAATATGACGATGCTTGCGTTCCGCACACCCGTTTTGTTGAGGCATATACGGACATGAATAACGATGAAAAGTGCCATTGTCTTCAAATTTTTTCCGAATAGTGTGAGTAAGAAATTTCGTGCCACCATCGCTCTGAAAAATTTTGATCGTTCTTGAACATTGGGTTTGAACAAGTTTGATGAAGGCGGGTAAAACCGTATATAAACCTGTTTTTGTTTTGAGTGGATAAAACCACATAAATCTAGAATAATCATCTATAAAAATAACATAATAACGATAACCATCAACAGAAGCAATAGGGGTAGGAACCCATAAATCACAATGAATCAAATCCAATGGAAAAGAAGCACGCTTTTCATTAGTATGAAAAGATAATCGTTGTCCCTTAGTAAGTTGACACGAAGTGCAAATACCAGGTTTCGGTAATAATGAAGTAACTCACAAAAAACCACATTTGTTTAAAATAGAAATAACATCAAAAGAAACGTGGCCTAAACAAGCATGCCATAATTAGTAAGAGGCCTTATTGGAAACATCAGCATCAAAAGCTATAGGTCCATCTTTGAGCACATAGAGTCCATCTACAGATGTTCCTTTAGTGAGTACCTGTTTTGTTTTCCGATCCTAACTTTGAAAATAATATTGAGAAAACAATACATCAACAGGATGATCAGCAATCAACTTGCTGATAGATAATAATTTCTTGTGAGGTTTGGGACCACAGTACATTACGCAAGTGAATATTATTAAAAAGTTTAGTAGATCCCGTATGAGTAATGGGAAGTTGTTTACCATTACCAAAAATAACTTTATGATTACCTTTGTAGGGAGCGGAATGATGAAGACATTTCTCATTAGGGGCCATATGATCCGTAGCCCAAGAATCACCAGTCCAATCAGGAGTGTCATTCGTCACATGACACTAAGCATGAAACGCCTTTGCTAAGGAGTCATCCTAGAAAGGAGCATGAGTAGCATATGTATGCAAATTCGGACAAGCCGATGCATAGTGGCTGTTGGTACGACACAATTGACAATGAGGTGGTCGACGATTGTCACCACGACCGCGACTAGAAGATCCACGTGAATAGTAACCACACGAAGAACCATGACCCCATGCAGCGGTGAAGATCCATGTCTCTGTTGAGAATGAAACTCCGCCGGGGAGTGGAAGTGTCGTGCAGCGACTGTAGAAACAACTCATGGCTTTCAGCTTGCGCCACCAAATCCCGAAACAAAGGCGCGGGTTTGGTTGCCCGTAGAGCAGTAGAAAAAACCTCAAACGATGACCAAGACCACAAATAAACCAATGCAGTTTATCGATATCAGCAACCGGATGTCCGATGATTGCATGTTATTCACACAAAAGTTTGAATCGATGAGAAAAATCAATAACTGTAGATGTACCTTTCGAATTTTTTTTGGAGGGAGTCGCGTAAAGACTGAACACGTTCAACCGATGCGTTACTGTAGGCAGTCTCGAGAGCGAACTAGATCTGATGAGCAGTGGTAAGGCCAAGCACCTTGGCTGCAGCCTCCTCTGTCAAGGAAAAGAGTAGGAGAAGGGCCGCTTTTTGATTGGAGGTAGTCCTGGCAGTAAATGTTGGATTCAGGCTGACTTTTTCATCAACAGTAATGGTTTGCGGTGGTGGAACATAAGTGCCGCTGATGTGGTCATAGAGACCATGGATGCCGATAAGGATTTTCATGTGGTTACGCCATACAAGGTAGTTTGAAGATGTGAGTTTGATAGGAGAGAAGTGAGGAACAGTGGGAGAAATAGTATCTGTTAGGGCTGCCATGGGAGAGGTGAGGAAGAGACTATAGGCTGAAAATGAAAGAAGAAAAAGAAAGGTAGGCGATGAAGGGAAATGTTGGTTATGACGCTCTGGCTCATACCATATAGAGCTTTGAAAGTCAACCTCAAAAGTATTGAGGTATGATAATATATTTATATACAATAGGTACATAATTATCTCCGTGAATGAGGAGGTGAATGGCAAAAAATAAGGAAAATAATAAAGTACAATAAATACAATTGATTACAAAAATTATTTACATAATAGATATAATTAGGTATCATTTTCAGTTCATAAAGAACAATTTACATTAAGATAGCGGGTAGACAACCAACAAGCTACGCCGCCAACCCTTTGTAAATATATCAAAACTTAACCTACTAAAAACAAAACCTTGGCTCTTGAGCAAAAAGTATAGTGTCCGGCGCCAGAGAGCAAAAAGTATCAAAGGCTAAAGGAACAAAAACATGTTGATACACCCGCTAGTAGGGGGCAAACGACTCGAACCGATCCCGGGATCGCTTAACTTACAAAAGCTCAAGCTCGACTCGTTTATTATATATAAATTAATTTACATTAATTATAACTATTATTTTATATATAATTTAGTTATTTTTCACAATTTTACAAATATTAGTTATTATTATTTGAATATATATCTCATATATTGATTAAATTTTTTTATAAAAACTGGGCTCGTTAAGGCTCGTGAGCTAGCTCGAGCTCGTTTCCTAAATGAGTTTGGTTTTAGGCTTGGGCTTAAGCTCGAATAGTTCGGCTCGTTTGCACCCCTACCCATGAGGTTCACCGCAAGCGTGTTTCCCACTTGCCTAGCCAAACGCAAGCACATCCATTGGGCGTAAAGTAGACATCCCCTTAGCTGGGTCCATTAGGAAATTAACCGGAGCATCCTTTTTTGCCGAAAACCCGGCCCGCCTGAGTATGTCCCATAAGACAAACCGGGCTTATGACAAACCGGGCAAGATTCGTCATCTAGGAACATAGGAATCGTCAAGCGGTATCAAACAACTCATGTACATACAGTGGCGGACCCAAGATTTTTTTTCATGGGGTGTGGAATCATAGACCTTATATAGGTCATTTATTCATCAGGTGGCTCGGGTCGGTTCGGTTCGGGTCGACTCGTATACCAAAAATAATAATACTAAAATGCTGCTGGTGGGTCGAATTTTACCGCAGTGGGCCTTCGGGCGGCGGGTTTCCCCCGGGAATTGGTGTGAAATTACTGGTGGATCCGAATTACTCTCGGGGTACTCCTTTGTCCAGTTGGCACTTTAAAAGTGCTCAGGATTGATTTGTTGGCCGTTCAAGAAAAATATTCACATAATCACATGTACCTACTTACCTTTTGGAGTTTTGTTGTATTTGTTCAATTGTTTGTGAATTGTGACCGGTCAACGTCCCAGGTTCCTCTTCTTTGTTTAGCGATCGCCGATCAGAAGCAGGGAGGGAGATAGACAACTTTTTCCTTTTGTTTTTCCTTGTTTAGCACTCTTCTGGCTTTAGGTTTATTTTTTGTTTGTTTTTTCATTTTAATCAATATTAAAACACATGTCGGCTTATTATAAACTTTGGGTTTGGGCTCATTCTTGAAATTGGGCTACTAACTAATAAAATAGGCTAACTCTTAACATATAATTATATTTTTTTTCTTGAGGTCGGTTTCAAAACTCCAAGGGGTGCGGCTGAAAATTTTCATGGGGTGCGGACGGGATGAACGCGCGTATATAACACTAATTTTTTTTCCAAGGTGGGCGCCCGCACCCCTTGGGCTTACTTTAGGTCCACCCATGTGTACATACACTATTTAACGTATAAATATGTTATATAGTGAATAATATGATACAAACAATTTTTTTTATAAACCACTTCTTTTTGCATATTATGTGACGTCCAAGAATGAATGGTCTAGAATTAAAGACATGTAACTTTAGCTGTGCCTATTGACCCGGTCTTCCCGTTCCCATTTGATAAGTCAACATTATTATTGTTTTAAGTCAACATTATTATCGTTACAATTATTACCGAAGACTTTATAAAGGGTGTTGCTAAATGCGCTCTTTTTTTTTTTTTACTGCTTACACTCCTCCCTTAAAGTTTTTAAATAAATACAATATAACCTTACATTTTCTAGGTTATTAAAAATTGCATTAATAGGTATTCCTAATTATTCTAGGGGTTTATCCACATTCAATAACATGACTTTTCAATATATATACTATCATACATACCATCACGTTCCATAAACAATTTTTGGCATCTATAGGTTGTTACAAGAAACATAGAATTCAACTTTGAAGAATATACAACACCTTTTGATTGAGTCTTCTTGATACGTAGAGTTACTCGTGTGAAAATGCTCTACTTTTTATATGTGTATGTATTAAATATATGGAATATCAAATAATACAGTGACAATCGCTTGATTGAACCTAATTAATTTACGATATTCTTTTAAACATATACGACTTTCCTATAAACATTTTTTTAAATCTATTTAACAGTGTTAAATCCATTTAGCAGTTTATAATTTAAATATAATCCGAAAATAAGAGTGTACATTTATTTTCCTACACTTTTATTATTCTTTTAATCATAAATATAATTCAAATCTATTTAACAGTTTCCTAAAATATATAATGTATTCAAGATAATTTTTAATGCTATTACTAATATTACGACCTTAATTTTAATATTGTTGACCCAATCTGAGTAAAAACTTTTTACGTTTTTGTTAATTTGATGGAGGTCAATTTTTTGACTTTATGTCTTTGAGTTTGATTATCCTAATTTTAAGTGTTGTTGACCAATTCACGTCAATTACCAATCCTTCCATTTTTTATAATTCAAATATATAAATAAATATTCCTACTCGATCACGTCAATCGAGGCACAATATTTCCGATTTTGTAGAATTGTCCGAGATACAACAATACTATATAAACCTTAACAAATAATAAAATTATTTAATTGTCATACCAATTTAAAAACGAAATTAAATGGTAATATAAATATTCAAAAAGTTACTTTCTATAAATTTTCAAAATGTTACCAATTTTAACAACTAATAATGATTACTAAATATGTCAATAATAAATTGTATATAATGGGTAAGGCAATTTGAGACGCGGATGATTTTAGTGTCATTTATTTGATTGATTGATTATGATTTTTATGTTATTTATTAAGATTTTTAATCTTATTTATTGATGTTACTAATATTATGAATTTCATTTTAACATTGTTGTCCGACTTTCATTTTTACGACTTTCCTTTAATCATTTGTCACTAAACGATAATCATCATCTTGATTTCAATAAGTGTGCTAATTTTAAGATGTTAATAATAATTTGTATATAATGGGTAAGGCAATTTCAGACGCGGATTATTTTAATGTCATTGATTTGAATGATTGATTAAGATTTTGATGTTATTTATTAAGATTTTTAATTGTTAAGTAATATATTTACACAGTTTAAATAATAACGTTTTTTGGCGGCCTTTTGTAACATGTCAAAAGTTGCCTAAAGTGTGTGTATAATGGGTCATTTTGGCTACATTTTAAAATGGGTATGGGGTTGATCCTTTTGATGTCTATTTTTTTTAATAAAATATAGAAAATTTATATTACATGTGACATTGGACCCATTTTCTTATTAGTTGTTTTTAGCTATATGTAATCGGTTTGAACTATTAGAGAGATAACATGTAAAATTTAAGCTACCAATTCAAGTAAGTGGGTTAAGGATTGTTTCTTGATTTACTTATCACCGTATCCATATCTTTACAACAACTATATTTTATGAAGAACACAAATATAGAATACAATGGTGGAGGTTTTCATAAATTATTGAAAATGAGCTGCACTCCGAGGATTGTGATGACAATGATAACAACTTCGAAGGTGAAAAATCAGCTATCAATGAGCAAGACATGGAAGATTTCGATTGAAGTAATGAAAATGGACCATTGGTTGAAGTTCGTTAAGCCCCAACTAAATGATAAGTATTCTATGCTTAAGCTTAGTTATGATTATAATATAGATATTACCCAAATGATATAATGTGTGATATTGGTTGAAGTTCGTTACGCCCCAACTAAATGATAAGTGTTCTATGCTTAAGTTTAGTTATGATTAGAATATAGATATTACCCAAATGATGTAATGTGTGATATTGTGATAGTATGCTATGTAGTTTGTAGTTATCAAATTAAACTTTACTTACTCGATATATCCATCATTTCGTTACATTAATCTGTTAGATGACATTTTGCATTTAACATCAAAATTCATACATATTGCATCATCAGACATTTAGTAACAAAAGCAAATTGCATAATACAATTCTTATTTTCCTACTTTTTTTTTTCATTTTACTTTCGGGTGAACCGTGGGTCCCCACGGGACTCTAACCTAGTATAGTGAATAATATGATACAAACAATTTTTTTTATAAACCACTTCTTTTTGCATATTATGTGACGTCCAAGAATGAATGGTCTAGAATTAAAGACATGTAACTTTAGCTGTGCCTATTGACCCGGTCTTCCCGTTCCCATTTGATAAGTCAACATTATTATTGTTTTAAGTCAACATTATTATCGTTACAATTATTACGGAAGACTTTATAAAGGGTGTTGCTAAATGCGCTCCTTTTTTTTTTTTTACTGCTTACACTCCTCCCTTAAAGTTTTTAAATAAATACAATATAACCTTACATTTTCTAGGTTATTAAAAATTGCATTAATAGGTATTCCTAATTATTCTAGGGGTTTATCCACATTCAATAACATGACTTTTCAATATATATACTATCATACATACCATCACGTTCCATAAACAATTTTTGGCATCTATAGGTTGTTACCAGAAACATAGAATTCAACTTTGAAGAATATACAACACCTTTTGATTGAGTCTTCTTGATACGTACAGTTACTCGTGTGAAAATGCTCTACTTTTTATATGTGTATGTATTAAATATATGGAATATCAAATAATACAGTGACAATCGCTTGATTGAACCTAATTAATTGTGCCCCATATAATCGACGTAATCATTTGGGGTTTTTTTGTTGCTGTTCGATGAAACATATATAGGGGGGCAAGAATGAAACAAATATAAAATATCAAATTATTTGTTTGAGTTTTTGTTGCTATTCCTGTGTTGTGCAAATAGAGTTGTTTTGTCACTTAAAAGATCAAAAACAAAGCCAATGGAAGAAGAAAAAACTCATGAAGCTGTGGTTCCATCAACGACCCTATCTCCAATAACAAAAGTATAATGCTTTAATTAATTTGTTATATATAATTAAAGGGGTGAATTTTGAAAATATGTAAAATGTTTATTTTGGAAAGGGAGTGCAAATAGTAAACAGAGGGGGTGCATTTAGCCAACCCCCTTTATAAATCAAAATAAAAACAAACGATTGAATTCAAATAAATCTTCTAGGATTAAGAAGTCGTAGGAATGAAATTAAACGGATTCTGGCTAAACTCATTCTAGCGGCGTCTCGTCAAACACCGGGATCTTAGGTTTTAGGTTTTCGCCTTTAGATTTTAATTCTTGTAGATTTTAGATTTTTTTTTTTCATATCATCGTGTCTTTTCATTTGTCAATGTGTTTTTGTCCGTCACTGTGTCTTTTTTCCTTGGCAATATGTTATGTTTTGCTCGACATTATGTTATATTTGTGATCCATTGTATCTTTATACACTTGAGTTTGAGAGACTATGTAGGATAATTCAACTCGTAAGTTATACATATTGGAAACCTTCATGTCAAGAAATATATTGGCTATATATATTCTCTCCTTTCCACGCAACTGGAGCTGAAATAGAAAGATGGGGAAGGAGAGACTTGTGTCTGTAATGATCTCCATTTGGTTCGTGTTAATCATCTCTAGATCAACTAAGTTTGTGGATATAAGTGACACACACATTTACATATAATAAGTGTAAACCTTTGAGGACTGATGTGTTGCCAAATGGATCACAATTATTCGTTGGTTTCGTATAGTTTGAGTCGTTTGTCGTGTAATTTTAATACATCTTAGATTCTTATTCATGTACATGTCTGTAGCAGGTGGTTGTATGCTTATTTAAGGAGAAACGAGCTTAATTGAAGATGAAAAGAGTGTACTGATGAATCGTAAATAAAAAGAAAATAAGATCTCGCATAGGAGTTGTTAGCGCTCCACTAATTTCACCAAGAGTTGTTAGCGGGGAGCGAATTACAAAAATGGGTGCAAAAGACCATTATGTCCTTAATGAATCAAGCTATTTACCCTTATTGCCATCTTGACCTTTTGAGTTGTTAGAGGGGCATTAATTCCCTGAGAAGTTGTTAGAGGGGCACTAATTTCATGTCAACCCACAAGAGCATATTGTTTCTATCAAAACCTATTGTAGCCATGGGGAATCAATTTGATCGATTTACAATAGTTTCTGGACGAATTTTGAGAGCTTTTAGAGACCTGAAGCAAGAACCTTCATGCTAGATCGATTCGAGAAAAATATTGAAGCTGCAATGATGAGCATGAGCAGCTAAACACTCTGTAACTTTCCCTTGGATGAACGATTATTACATTTTACACATTAAACTATGTTTATGTTTTGAACTTGTGTATGTTGACTACTTGTGTTTGGATTGATGAAACAATTGCTTATATTTGAATTATTTGTCGTTTATTAAACGTATTGGCTAGTTGTTGCATTTTAGCGGGTTGGTAACTTGATGGGTAATTGTTATTTGTGATTGGGCAATTAGATTGCATTGTTATTATTAAAAACTATCTTTAGTTGTTAACTCAATTCAGAATTCCAAGGCCATGTATATGTGGTGTTCTAATAATTGAACTGAGTTTGTGTTGAAATTTGTAATTTGGATCCTGGGTAGAAGTTGCTTTCCCAATTCTGATAAATTTTCTTATTCACGTAACCCATCGTTTTAGTTAATTGTCTTAGTTCAATCCAAGCAAAACCCCAATCGAGATCAGTAGTTATTAGTTTAAGTTTCTTTTCAAACAAAAATGATCATGTGTTCCCTGTGGAGACGACCTTACTTACCCATCCAATTATAGGTATTTAAGTCATAAATGCTTGTTTTTAATTAGCTCACGACAACTATATCAAGGACTTATGCCTCGTCATCCTTATTAAATAATAATATTATATCATATTTTTTCCGTTTCTCTCTACTATTAAATAATAATTTTCTCACTTTTTGTCTTATTTATAAAATATTTTTCCCTATACTCTTAATTTTTTTATATGTTAATAACCATTTAATATCTTATTGATCCAACCACGTGTCAAAGACATATTTCTAACCTAATAATAATTAAAAATAAAATAAAATAAAATGTTATAATAAATAAATAGTACATTGAAGTTCATTTTCTTTAAAGACATATATATTGACTAATATATTTGGTAACTGATTAAATTATATTTATTCAATCTGTTTATTGACTTATTCACAAAATTGTAAGCTAGAAAATATAGTATATTACCGCTAAAAAGATTTTTCATAAAATGTTTTTTTCCTTATTACGTGACGTCCAATAATGAAGGGTCTAGAGTACCTGTAACATCCGGTTGTACACAACTACACATTGACTAACACTACTACTATTGCTATTATTATACAAGGATATATAAATAAAAATAAAAATGAATAGTTGGTTAAAATACATAGTCTTCTAAAACTAAGAAGTTATAGGAAGACTATTAAAGGTAGTATTCTGATTGAACTCATTCTAGCGGCGTTTTGTCAAACTCTACGATCTTATATTAGGTTTTCGCTTTGGAATTTTTAGCTTGTACCTTTAAAATTTTCGCTTCAGATCATTGTGTCTTTTTATTTGGTATTGCGCTTTTTTCTGTCATTTTGTCTTTTTCCCTCGTTATTGTGTTATATTTTACGATTCATTGTGTGTTTGTATACTTCCAAAATTTAGGATAGTGTGTAGGATAACTCACTCCACAAAACAAAGTATAAATATCAATTAATAATATGATGATGATGTACATGTGTGTATATATATACACCTTCTTGCCAAATAATATATAACTCACTCCAGGCAGTTGGAGGTTTAATAGAAAGATGGGGAAGGAGAGATCACATGTGGCTGTTCTGATCTTCATTTGCTTCCTGTTAATCGTCTCTAGATCCAGTAAGTTGGTAAATATAAGTTAACACATACATACAATATTATACAAACATACATGATTAATTTGTAAATATATGAAATCTGCATCATATTATTTTTTAAACAGACGGAGCTACTAATTTAGACCACCTGGTATACGGGACGGAATTAGAATCTCCACCACAGAATACTGCACATAGAAAATTGGCCGATAACCCACCAGTAGGTGAGGAATCACCTCTTCCGCCAAAGAGAATCGCCGTTGAATCACTGAAGCCTAATCGATTATGCTGCAAGGGGTTGGTTGTATCATTATGCACATGCATATTGTGTAATTCAGTGCCTTTGTTTATTTTTAGCTGACAATAAGATGGAATAATAAGACTGTTCTAGCCAATTCTTCCATCTCCCACTTCATTGAATAATTGCAACTACTTATTAAATAAAAATGTGAAAAAAAGAAGAATATAGTGATTGGATGACAAACAGAGAGTTGATTTTTGTGAAAAACGTATCACGGCCTCTTTTCTTTCTGTTGAAATCAATCTACACAAATTATTATAAGAGGGACGGGGTGCTCCACTTGGTTTTTTTCAACTTCACTGATTTTTACCAATCCTGCACTGCCAGATCACTTTACTGAAATAGTTTTTTTGGAGGCAACACTCCACTGGAAATAAAATAGAGAAAAAGACAAAAGGGGAGACAAACTCACGGGTACCCATCTGTTAACAATCTCACGAAAACCCTCCATGAATCCACTACCAGCACTACTGATGACGGTGTTACCGTGCTGGTAGTAGGATACCTGTGAGCATTTCTGGTTGTGCCCTGTCCTCACTAATATTATTCACCCGTATGGTAAACAAGTCACATATCATATTTAAATTATAGATATTAAGGTCAGTGGTAAGTGTATTTACACCATTCAATAAAAAAGTTAGATTAGTAAATTTATACATCTAAGAGGGGGGGGGGGGGGGTTGGGATTTTGACATGCATTAAGTACTTTCCATTTCACCTGACATGAAAACTTCTATATATATATATATAGAGAGAGAGAGATAAAGGTTCGGTACAAAAAAGTGTTTTTGTGAGAAATGTAAGAAATAAATGTGTCAATTAGATCACATAGATAGATGGATGGGATTAAATGAGTGGCAAACTTATAAATAATGTTATATTCTAATTAAATTAATATATGATGTAGGGGTATATAAGTAAAAACGCTTGATTTATATTAAAAACTCATTAATTTCTCACCCCTAATTTTACAATCTTCCCCACCGGGTCTCGTCTCTTTTTGCTCTCTCTCTTTCTTCCCCTACAATTCTCTAGTTCATTATTTGCAGACACGATTCATAAGTGGATCTCATATATATATATACTAGTAAGAAACCCGCGCGTTGCGGCGGCAACGATAATTTACAATGCTATACTCATTTTAAGTTAGTTTATCAATCGTTTCGTAATATATTGGGTAGTAATTAATCTAGTTTTCTTAAGCCGGATAGTGCAGCCATGTTCCAAAACTGTGCTTTTTATTGACGGAATCTAGTCACAAACCGTGTTTCAAAACTGTGCCGAATCGTCATGTCCAGTTTCCTCAAATGTGGTAATCTAAATGTTTGAAACTGTTAAAACATTTAAAATATAATAAATTCAAGTGGAGGGTAACGCGATTCTTGCACCGGGTAACCTTTTTGGTGTAATATGTTACAACTCAATTAAGTTAATTTATGGATCCCCACATTAGGAAGCATACGCATCTATACTATATTATAAAGCATTTAACAAGGAGTTCTTAAAATTTAAGAGGTACAAGTTAATTTGCTTATGGTACAACATACAATGCACATAATAACTAAATTTAGGGGCAAATTGGCCTTTCAAACACCATATTTAATCTAAATGAATTCAAGAGTCAATAGATGTTTATGATTACTAATGACATTTATTTCTACAATTACTTTAAATATATGAAATAGAAAAAACATATAAAAAATAATTTATAATACTATATGTTTTGTTATAATCTTTTATATAGAATTAGATACTTTATAAAACTTTGAATAATTTGACATCATGGGAGCTTACCATGCTAAACAACATAAAGTTACACTGTTCATAGAATAGCGCGCTTCTATATTTTTTTAAAACTTTTATTTGACATAGGTCAAACTTATTGTTTTTGTTTTTTATAATATTATCTTGTGTTTAAAAGAAAGAAAAATAAGAAGTTCCTGTTTCAATGTAAGTTTCGTCTAAAACAGAGTTGCGTGTGATAATGTATAAGTCATCTAAGCATAGTCGATCAAGTCATTACAGTTTTTTTAGTTTGCTATTTCCTTTTTATGTGGATTTGTTACGGTTTCGACTTACTTAGCTTTTCCTACGATAATTTTCAACCTTTTTAGTATGGCGAATTTAACAGGCACGCCGCAACACTCGAGTTTCTCACTAGTACTGCATATGTATGCATATATAAATGGCATGCTTAAATAGTAGCAACATTTAACCATAGAAAATAGGTGTGAATCAACAACATATGTACACCTGCACGGCTGAGCAAATAAACTACTCTATTCATGGGCTTTTTTATAGTAATAAAAATGTATACGACAAATCATTCGATTGAAGCCAACAAAACATTTAAAAAAATGAATCTTGAAACAAAATTAATAAATATTTATAATTTAAAAAAAATACAACCAATTAACACACACTACTTGGCACACATACCACACCCACATCACACACACTACACACACATACATGCAACAAATATACACACTATATTTTTGTTTAAAGTTTCTTGCGCACATACAAACAACATAAAAGCACTACACACAGACCCTATTAAAGCACTATCATAGTGAGTAGTGTGAACATACCATTCCTTAGTCTACAACTTTCACCACTTTAGGAATTCAATGTGTAGCGACCATTCCTCAGTCTGCAACTTTCACCCCTTAAGGAATTCAATGTGAAAGGACCATTTTTGGAGCTTGCATGCTTTGTACATTGGCACTCTTTCACCATTTCGTATCTTGACACTTTTTCACCATTTCTACCATCTGAAATGGACTCAAAGTCAAATGTCAACTAAATTTGCTGCTTTATTTAAACCATAAATGATAAATGACAGCCATTTTGCCACTATTTTAAATAGTGATTTTTCCCAAAACAAGACAAAATCAAACTACAACTAAAATAGAAAATTTCAAAAATACAATATATCAAATTACATTTTTTTTCCACTTGCAATGGAAATCAATTACTTCGATGGCCTGGGATGATTAAAGTAATACACAAAATCAAGAAAAGGAAAGGTGCATAGATAGAAAAATGACAGTTTTAAGACAAAAAATAAGAAAATAATAATGATTAATTATAAGGGAAGATATCATACCATGTTCCTAGCACCTGTTGTACAACTTGCGGGTTATCAAACATCGGGCATGTAAACTTTGCTGCCACATCTTTAGGGGCTTCATTAGCATTTTGTGGTACAACTTGCGGGTTACCAAATAACAATGCTCATCAAGATCGTTAAATATGTTATCAAAAGAAACTCTGCTTGCATTTGTGATGTTTTCTTGCTATCATTAAGCTTGAGGCGATACATGCAAAAGCATCAATAATGAATCAAATAAAAGAATGCCATAATTATTCAGGAGTGAAATCACTACATCAAATGTATTCCGAAAAATCTGCACATACCAATTGGTAGGGCTGTGCAACGGTTCAAAACCGGACCGAACCGAACCGAACCGGACCGAACCGCGAACCGTTTATTCCAAAATATGAGAACCGGAACCGGAACCGATAATTACTAAACGGTTCGGTTCCAGAACCGGGTGAAACGGTTCTCATGAAACGGTTCTAGATCAGAACCGGTTGTCAATAAAATCCTAAAATTAACATTAACAATTAAATAAAAAAATAAACAAAAACAATGATTTTTCTTAAAAAAATTATCAACAGTTTGTGTTAACCATGTTTACTAAAGGTATAGCAGTCTACGTATCAAAAAATGTTTTGTTCGGATCAGATCATTCCTTTTATACAGATTAAACGGATCAGAACAAGTTGTGCTGACTACTGACCATCACATAAGGCAATACTCTACATTCCTACCAAGTAAAAAAATTCAGAAGTGTTAAGAACTATAAAGAACGAAACATTACATTCTATTTCAAACTAATAATAGAATATTTAAATATTTAATTTAATTCAAAACGGTTCTAACGGTTCTTAACCGGACCCGTCGGTTCTAACCGGAACCGAACCGGGAACCGATTATGCCAAAATATGAGAACCGGAACCGGAACCTATAACATTAATTCGGTTCGGTTCTAGCGGTTCCGGGTCGGTTTCACGGTTTTCGCGGTTCAGAACCGTTTATTGCTCACCCCTACCAATTGGTATTAAATAATTGTGACAACTAAAACTCATATTGTGATTTCAAGTCTCAAAATTTTAATAAGGAGCTAAAATAGTTCTTGTAAAAAAACCAAAATAACCTCATGGCCACCGTTCATGGTATCACGTCTAATCTTTCTTCCAAATATTTTAGTGAATTAGAGCATAAAAGAAGAATTGGGCCTGCAAAGAATTGACAAAAAGGATTTGCAATAAAGCAAGGTAGCAAAATATTTGAAGAAATTTGGCAGATTTTAACGATTTCAAAACCAAGGGCAATAGCCTCTTCACATACCAAATCTGACCAATAATCACATGATACTCAGCTTGACATGGAATACACACAATTAAAAAGTAAGCATATGTTTTGCAAGTATTTAATATGCTAATAATATTTTTACCATGATAATATAAAGGTTTGAATTAAAACGATTTAAGAGGCTATAGGCATCAATAATATATTTTAGGCGACTTTTAAGTTTTAACCCATCTGACCGGGTCCACAATTAGTTCAACAAAACTACGAATCTCAATTGTTGGAGTTTGGTAACATGAATAATCAGCCATTAGGTGCTTTTTCCTTTTGCTGGAGCAGCTTCAACGCAATATAACTCTTGTTCCTCGCAGCCCGTGGAGCTAAATCTTCCTACATTTAGAATACGATAATATAGATAAATATTCATATATATGATAAAATAATCAATTTGGAGCCGCAATTATAGATCCTAATAAGTTGTTTAATAATTTTTACAACTATAAATAATCCGTCATATGTAGCTTCAGTTTCTCACACACCTCAAGGTACATAATCGGAGTTGCAATTTCCAAAATCAGTACAGTTTCTTTGATTAGCCAACCATGTTCAGGTTTGTTCTCAAATGTATTAAAATCTTGTTATTATCTTTTGAGGGTTGGATTTCTTTAAAGCTAGAAAACTCAAACTTGCAATAAAAGACCAAAAGTTTTGTGAATTCAATTTCAAAATCTCAATTAAACCTGACCATCAAATACACATTCCATGATAATCCTATGAAAAATAACTAAAATCACAAATAGTCATAATAGTCAACTAACCAATCCATAAAAGATGATACAATGTCTGATCTATCCATAGTGACGCACATGACTTCCATTTTATGAGCTTTCAGTGTTTGGACTTCTTTTCTTGTCACTAGATCCATACCAAATCAAGTGTGTTTTAGGACATGTAAACTTCAAATGCAATAACATCAAAAGATATTAATAATGGTATAAACTTAAATTGAGAGAACTTACATCACTAATTGGAACGGCAACAAGAAACATCCTATTGCGAGTGAGCTGCTTGGCACCAAGACTTGATTAAACTAAGAACTAACCTGCAAGACATCAAAATTGCTTCAATTTATGTTGTTTCCCTGCAACAACATATCTGGAAGTATTAATAAGTTCCAAACAAATGGATACAAACCTAATCACTATCACACACATAAAACTTTTATCGATTAGTAACAAATGACATACAAGAAAAAAAATCTAGAAAAGATTAGGAATGGATTAGGTAGATGATATTAAATGTAAAATTCATACGCAAGAACTTCAATATTTCTTCAGTTTATGTTGTTTCCCCACAAAAGCATCATTTGTAAATATGAGACTATGAGTAAGTTCCATCTGCAAAAATTGATGATATATTTTAACCCCCCCCCCCCCCAAATTAATAAATAAATAAATAAATAAAATAAATATATAAACCAAGAATTAGCACCTTTAAGTGTTCCTAATGCTTCGATAACGCGCTTAAACTGCAACTACATGAAAGGAAACCCTAAGCCACACAAATTTATTTCTACAACCACAAACAGAAATCTAATTACTGAAAAAACACTGACAATGAATAACAACAGAGAAGAAAATAAAAAAAATCACTTCGTAAGCCAAAACTAGAAAAATATATTCAGAGGAACAAATTTATTACCTAGTTTTTTTTGTAACGAACCAACAACGTTTGGAGCTTGCAGTGTGGATTTAGTGTGGTTGCGACCAACGAGTGTGTTGCGGAAATCGAAGGCAAATGAAGTCTTTGAAGAATCTCATATCGCCTCTGAACAGAATACCGAAGAGAATTATCGCAGAGTGGGGGAGGCGGCAACAATGGTGGATTTAGGGTTTCTCCAAAGAGAGATGAATGAAGCAGGAGGTGATTGTGTTTAGGGTTTTTTTTTGTTTGTTAGCATGTGGGTCTTTGAAGCGGGCTATTGAAGTTTAAGAATACTTTTCAACATTGCATCCTTGAAATTGTTGTACAAAAAGCTTAAAAGGTTGTACATGTTGAAAAATGTGTAAAATGACTATCTTGTCCTTCTAATATGCTTTATAATATAGTATATCTATACTATATTAATAAGCATATAGGAAGGGCAAAAATGGTCATTTGCCACTTTACAATACTTTAAAGCTTCTTTTACAAGCCTTTGATGCACAAAAACTTTAAAACTCTTAATGAGTGCAAGTTGTGTTGCATCATGTACAATCCTACTAAGCCACAAAAGAAAAAGAAAAAAAACACGGGATACATATCTCATTAGGGTATTATTCAATCTGATCTCACATCTCAAAACCCTATCCGCCCCCTTCTCCCTCTTTCTAGAGATTCAGAACATCTAGCAGACTCACCAGGATTTCACTAGATCTATGAAGATTGCGACCTTCGCCAAGGGTAATTGACACCATATTTTGATTCTGGACATTATTTTGCTGTTAAATCATAGTATTTCACTTACATTTGTTTGTGTTTGGAGGTGGATGTTCGTTTTTGTAGGTTATGATTTAAAGAATAGGTCATGGTTTGAGAAGAGTTCAAGATCGAGATGTTGCTTTGTAGTTTGAAGGTATACTCTTCCATTTTCTTTGAGCTCCCTTGTTCTATTTGTTTTTTAGACGGTTTCTTTGATTAGCCGTGAGACTGTCTGATTGCTTCAGGTTTAATGATGACCCATCTGCTTATGACCGGGTATGTTCAGGTTATATATAACCTCTAATGGGTCAACTGAGTAAATTTGAAAAAATATATAGCTAAAAAAATGGGTCAAATGGTATGAAAGGCACCAAAAGTGTTATAGTTCTTATACAGAAAAGGTGAAATAGAACTTTAGATTGACATGTTATATTCTTATATAAAAAATATAAAAAAATGTAGAAATAGAACTTTAAATAAAAAGAAGTGTTTTGGTTCAACCCAATTATAACTACAAAAAGGGTTAAATACTTAAATCTATTACATCTAATTAAATTTTTTTATATATTTAAATTCAGGTTCCAGTTGGGAGAATCCACCGCCATCTAAAGTCAAGAACATCCGCGTAATGTATTTGAGTAAAATTGGTTACAGATTGTTTTCAGTTGAGTTGTTAGTTTGATTTTGCACGTTAAGGCGTTATAAATTTGATAGGTCAACTTTTAATATGAGTTATCAAACTTAGAAGAGAGATGTTCTAAGCTTTAAGGTTAGTGCGTTTCTTGAAAGATTTTTTGAGCAAAATGGTTGACTTTTGTTCTTTGAAACTTGGACTTTAATTCACTAAATTGTCAAAATTTTTAGATATTTGTTTAGTCATCGGCTGTTATGCATTAATATAGAGTTTATATCTTGGTTTTAAAAAGCGCGAAGCGCACTAAAGCAACGAGGTCCAAAACCGAGGCGCAAAGCGCAAAAGCGGTGGGAGTTTTGTACGCGAAGCGCAAGACGATTATATAATTTTTTTATATATGCTATAGGTTTTTAGCATCATTTACCCAAAATATAGATACAAATAAGGTTTATACATGATTTAACAACCCTTTTAGCTACATATATAACAATTTTAATCATAAAAACACCTCCCGTACAAAAAGCGCGCGCCTCAGGGGATTTTTTTGGCAAAAAATCGCGCTTTTCCTGCGCTTCTTGTACAAGGTGCGCCTAGGGTTACATAAGGCGCAGATCCTGGCGCCTCAGTGCGCCTTGCCCTTAAGCGCGCTCAAGGCACGCTTTTTAAAACACAGGTTTATATGCTAATTGATTGAGGGAAAATGGAAGAGGGTATGCTAATTATTAATTGTTGTTTATGCAGAGTTGCTGAAGTAATACTTTGGGGAAACAATGGCCTCTAAAGGCCCGAGGCTAAACTTGATCACAAGTCTAGGGCCACACGACAAATGGTAACCTAATTTATATGGTTTTAGGGTTTAAATCCTTCTCCTGCTTATGATGTATGTCCATGTATATGGAATTATGAGGTAGAATATCATATTAATTTTGAAGGTGGCCATTGACGAACATGATGACCCTGTTTGTGGCGTGCACTTTCATTAGTCACGACTATTTTTCGATACCATTGAGTAGGCTTTTAAATAGTATGACCACTATGTCAGATTTTACTTAACCATTTTGCTTCAAGAAAACGGACTAATTGTGTCTTATAAATGGTAAATGCAGATCATGAGGTTTATTTGAGTTGATATATAAATGGGCTCACTTTCACTATGCTATTGCATGACATGTAGCCAAACACTATATCAAGACATAAATAGTATCAACAGCACCTGCTTCGAAGATAACTAGTGGAACACGACGTCATCAGCCATTAACCGGTAATCTTTAACACACAATCTGAAAATACAATAGGAAAAATAACTGCACGTTCTCTATTAATTTTCATTTAAGTTGCTGTTCATTTTTAGGCCTTACACTACAAACTAATATTTGTTTGGATTCGAGATCTATGACAAACCATAAGATTTAGGACATTTAGTAGTGCATTTAGATGTTGAGTTGTCCTGACGACTGCTCAATTTGTGATAATACCAGCCTCAAAGAAGACAAATATATGGCATCAACAAAAGTTCCTAAAATAATTAGTATAATTAAAATCTCTCAAAAATAGTAGTTTAAACAGGTTGAAAATGGCCTTGAATGGAACTAAATGCTTGAATCTGCCTTATCCTAACTGGCTGCTCCATGGTTTAAAAAAATGGGTGAGGCGAAGGCCTCGAGGCGCCCCTTAAGGCGATTTCATAAGAAAACGAGTTTGAGATGTGCGCCTCATAGGGTTGAGGCGGTAACTAAAATTGCTTCTCAGGTGCGCCTCAGGGGTTTTGATGTTTTAGACTTTTTATGTCAATTTCAAGCATTATTTGTCATTTTAATGTGCGTTTTTGATGAATTTGATGATTAAATTAGTTAGCATTTCATTTTGTATAAGATATAAAATATTTATATTTTAATTCCGCCTCGGGCTTATGCCTTTGTTCGCCTTGAGTCATACGCCTCGTGAGACGAAGGGAAAATGCCTCGAAGCACGATTTTGTACTTTAAACCTTGGGTTGCTTCTCATTTTTAGGCTGTTTGTTTGAATTCTAGACCTATAGCAAACTGATAAGGTTTAGGACAATGAATGAACAGGTTGTGATATTACAAGCTATAGAGAAGACAAATATATGATATCAAAAAGTTCATGAAAGAATTGGTATAATTCAAAATCACCAAAAATAGTAGTTTAAACAAGTTGAAAGATGCATTAAAGGTTACTCAAATGTATCAGTAGCTTTTAGTGTATGCAAGTCTACAGGTGATCAATATAAGGATGTATCAGTAGGTTTTAGTGTATTGACAGAGACACTTGAATCCTCAAGAATTACCTACTTTTCAAATATATATTTTTTTTCTTTATTCATAAACGTATGTTACTTTTTATTGTTTATACATATATATTATGTTGGGCATAAGAAGGTGGATCAGTTGAGCCATAAAATAGGTAAACTCATAGCACTGAGCTAAAGTAGAAAATTATTAAAGGGTCAAGATTTACCGAAAATATATCCGAATGGATCAGTTTTTGTTTTTTACCCTATCTCACCCTTTTATTCACTTTTCTCTTTTGATGCAACTTCTGAACTATTTTTTGTTTTGTTGAAATCAACACACCTGCTACTTTTCCTTGTTTGGGGAAATTATATTTAGGTAAGTCAAACCTCTTACTTTTGACAATTCAGCTTTTCTTTACAATTCAGCTCTTTTTTTTTCTTTGTCTTTAACCAAGGTTTCACACTTTTACAGTTGGAAAACTACATATCCTGTTCAAATTGCAAACAAGAAACAATGTTTCCCGACAAGAAACAATGTTTCCCCAATGTACCTTTTGAATGACTACATAACCATGAGGAAGTTTTTACTTTTTTTTTGAATTTGCAAAATATTTTGTTAAAGCGTTTAAATCTGGTCCTCGATTGACAAACAACCTAAACAAATGTAGTTCTTATTCAACTATAAACAAATGTACTAAGTTTTGGACATTTTATTCCACACATGGAGGCTTGTACCCACCCATTCTTTGATGACTTAAGGGACCTAACCACAACTCTGCCAAATGGCAAAGCCTTCCATCCCCTTTTTAACTTCACACAAGGTACAACAATCTTTCGATACCTTGAATTCTTTGATTTTCGCGTATAAAGTTATTGATGATAAATTATATTTTTATAGAAATTGCTCACGGGCCTCCTGAACTACAAGGCTGATACCTGAACACGCCAGACTTCAAACAAAGTAATTGTGTACTGTCCATAGTTGTTGGGTTTTGAGCTTTGCCCATAATACTTACCATTTATGTTATTTGGTGAGCTACATTATAACGAAATGGGAATTATCACATGTAACTCCCCGCATATAGATGATGTGTAATAAAGTTCAATTCGCTATCAACATATTGCTTACAAATAAGGAAAGTTACTTCTATTGAATTTGATTAATTCGTTTTTCTTATATATGTGTGTTCTCTTTAGCAGAAGTATTACAATTAAAACAAATTATCAGGCGTTTGGTTTCTTTGAGTTCAATATAATTGGTGAAATATGAATTCTATATTTACCTAATGGAATCGAATATTCCTATCTCGCCACCATTAACCCCGTTGATGCAGTTGCTACCCAACCACCACAACATTCCAACTTCTTTGATAGATTTATAAACCAAGCATGTTAATACTTTCCAAGCCAAATATACCATGACCTCAAATTCCTTTGATAATAAGATTCATAGTGATTTAGGGCCAACAATATGAAGATTATTATAATGTATATGCAGTTAGTAAAGCAAATGCCTAATAACACAATGACTTTAGAGGCATGTAATTAATTAAACTTATCAACTCATGAATATTGAACATACTATGACTTTAGAGGCATGTAATTAATTAAACTTATCAACTCATGAATATTGAACAGATCTGCTACTTAATCTTTGCTGTCAAATATTACTGAAAAATAGTTACTTTAATGAACGTTTTTTTTTTTTCAAAACTTAAAAGCAGAGAGAAGATCAAGTATCAATGGTAACACTGTTAGGAAAAAATACTTGATATATTATAATCTTACAAAAAGAGTGTAAAATTAATTATGTAGAAAGTTATCTAACTAATTCGTGATTGTGGGCTGTTGAATATATAAAACTTTAGTGCCTCGTGATTTATACCGGATATTCCTCCAACATAATGAGGGTAAACATAAGCTACTTCTTTTGGTTGTTGAACATTTGTAGTAAAACATCTAACAGCGTATGAATTTATTATCGCGAAATGTATTTTCTTGCTTTTCATGATTATTGTCAGTTATACTTAGGGGAAATATCATAAAAAACACTAAACTTTTAGTTTTTTCTCATTAAAGTCACTCAATAATTTTTTTGCATATAAAAAGCACTAAACTTTCAGTTTTTTCCTACAAAAGTCACTCAACATTTCTTTGTACTTAAAAAAACACTATACTTTCTGTCTTTTCTCATAAAAGTCACCCAACATTATTTTTTTTTGTCATGTGTTTTTTTTGTAGTTTTTAAGATATTTTGTAATTATATATTTATTTTTGTAACAAAGTATATGACAAAAAAATCTCTTGTTGCAATCAAAGTAATATTAGTTCCGCTAATTTAAATAGCCATACAATTCTTAAGTACAAAGAAAAAAATTATATAACAAATAAACATTGTTTTTTTAATCGATATAAGACGCGTGAAGTACTTTACGTTCTTAATCAACTTAATCAGTTTAAGATATTTTAAGGATACAAAATATATAGACTACCTATGCAACACGTAAGCAAACACAACTAAGTGTTCTGGTTCCATGTTATTTAAAACAAAAACATCAAAAGTTGTTCGAAATTGACATTTTAAGGGGTTTTATGCGAAAAAGAAATGTTCAGTGACTTTTATGAGAAAAAATAGAAAGTATAGTGCTTTTTAGGTACAAAGAAATGTTGAGTGACTTTTGTAAGAACAAAATGAAAGCTTAGTGTTTTTTTATGGTATTTCCCCTTATACTTATGAATAAATGTAACATTTTAATCATTTTGGATTTACACGTGGGGATTGATAAATTATCTTAATTGAGTTGCAACATGTTATACGAATAAGAAAACTGACTTAAGTTGTATACATTATATAATAATATGATTGATAAATAGCCGAAAACGAGAACCACGTTGTAAGCCCCTGCATCTCTCGCGTTGTAAATTATCGCCGCCGCATCGCGCGGGTACCCTACTAGTATATATATATATATATATACACTTACTATAATAGGAGAGTCGTGAGTGACATAAGAAATGAATTTATCGGTGGAGAAACCCCACCCACATATCCTTTTAGGATAGATATAATTAGGTATCCTTTTCATTTCATAAAGAACAATTTACGTTAAGATGGCGGGTAGACGATCAACAAGCTGCACCGCTAACCCTTTCTAAATATACGGAAACTTAACCTACTAAAAACAAAACCTTAGCTCTCGAGAGTCGAAATATTGTTGTGAACGGCCTGTTGTTCTCTTTAAAGAAACCGAATAGTGTCCAGCGCCAGAGAGCAAAATGTATCAAAGGCTAAAGGAACAAAAACATGTTGATACACCCGCTAGTAGGGGTGCAAACGACTCGAACCGATCCCGAGATCGTTTAACTTACAAAAGCTCGAGCTCGGCTCGTTTATGATATATAAATTAATTTACATTAATTATAATTATTATTTTATATATAATTTAGTTATTTTTCACAATTACAAATATTAGTTATTATTATTTGAATACATATCTCATATATTGATTATTTTTTTTTTATAAAAAACTGGGCTCGTTAAGGCTCGCGAGCTAGCTTGAGCTGGTTTCCTAAATGAGTTTGGTTTTAGGCTTGGACTTAATGTCACACCCTCAAATTCCACGTGCGGGGTTTTACCGCAAGGCGCGTGACAAACCAGGATCTAAGTCAACAGTCACAATAAACGACACTATATGATACGTAAAAATGACATAAACAAACCATCAAGTTTTCATAAATCTATCGCTGCGGAAGCGTAAAACTTTACTACAAACCAAAATGTAAAAGTACGTAAGTCTGAAAAAGCTAAGTAAGATGCATATGAATCCTAGACGCCGTGAGACTCCGTGCGCCTATGATAAGCTGCTACCTCAACGACCTGATAAACATGTCAAAAGATGTCAACATAAAATGCTGGTGAGTTCACAGGTTTTATAATAAGTGTTTCGTAAATCCTTTAAAAACCGTTACAGTTACTACTATGCTGTGTGAACGCTAGCTAGGCGTTAAGTTAATTACTACTACGGTTGAAACCATTGCTGACTGTGTTTGTTACTGTGTGGTACCCCTCGGACTACCGTCATCCCCGGTAGGCGCTGTGTGTTTGAGACAATATGCACCCGCCCGGCCTCCGGCCGTCGAGTGGGGTTTGTCAGGCCCAATAGCGCTATCCACATTTCCCCGCTACATACCCATATTAGTGGTTTCCTTGGGATTTAGATGAGCCGTATAGTAATATAAAGATAGCCATAGTATAACTTGAAATCATGTGTTAAAAGTATGTAAACATGTTTCTCCCCCGAAAACAAAACTAATAAAAGTGGGGCCGTGAACTCACATTAGAATGCGTCCTCTGTTAGTACAAAAATCCGATATGTGTGTGATAGCCCCTACTAGTGGCGACCTATCAACGAGTTTACATAAGTGTGATGACTACTAACCCGAAGGCTAATCAGTCCCCCAGTTGTCCAGACCGTGACCGTGTATGTTGAAAACATGTTTAAACGTTAAACCGACCAACCCAGACAGTACCCGGCATCCCATTGGTGACCCGACATCCCACGTGTTAGCCGAAAGCAAGATATCATGCAACTTATGCAATTAAACTCTTAGCATGCGCAAACATTCACCCTATCTAGCATAACGCCCAATTAACGCATAACAAAGTCCGAACATGTGTTACCAAGTCATTAGACATGTCCTGGGGTTCCTAACATGTTCCTAGGCGTCAATCCGTGTTTTGGGATGTTAAAATATACATACAGCAGCATTACACGCGATTAGGGATCAAACTAGCATTTAGGATTGTAATCACTAGTAAAAGTGGTGATTAGGATTGTACTCGCTAGTGCTTGGGGCGAATAGGCTTGTATTCGCATGAACATCAGGTGATTAGGTTCCTATTCGCATGAAGCATCATGCGAGTAGGAGCCTACTCGCCTCTGCACATCTGTAGTGCATTTTCGCGCGTCGAACACTCCAAATCAGATCTGAAACATGTAAAAACACCCAATATCCAACCCAAAACATTAACCCAACTATTTCAAGCAAAAACCCCTAATTTATCATCACCCTAGCCGTCCCAAATGCACGTGGTTTCCCAAAATAGCATATCTTGTATGTAAGCATCACATCAACATGTAAAACTTACCCTAAATAGCAAATACTCATATTTCATCACATAACGACGTTACCCGACATTATCCTACTGTTCTAGCATCATCCTAGAGGAAACCCTATCCTCAAAAAATCAACAAAACACAACATATCATCATCAATCCACCATAATCGCCCAAACGGGTCAAAATGCCTAATATCAATATCACACATCTATGAACCTTCAAATCCCTAGATTATCATCATATTAACTTATCTAGATCAGAAACATATCAATAACACAAGAACAATCATGTTTAGACGATAAAGATCCTATCTTGCATGAATACATCACATAAAACATGTATAGATGTGTGGGTTTGTTTTGAAACCGATTTTAATAAGTTTTCAAAGACACGAACGTTTATAAATCAGGTCTGGACCTTTAGGGATCAAAACAATACTATTATAAAGGTTTGGGATGAAGAACACACCTTGAAATGGTGAGATTATGGGTTGTAAGACTTGAAAATATGATTTCTTGTTCAAAAACGTGTTGCAGAGGTTGGATAAGGTGTGGGGTGGCTTTGGGGTGTATTAGGGTTTCACAAATGATGTTTTGAAACATAAGGGTGGTATTTATAGGCGTTTTTAGTAGTGACCTGGTGTATAGGTGAGTACGCAGATGTTATTGGCGAGTAGGATCCTATTCGCTAGTAACAACTAGCATTTAGCCCCTAATCACTAGTAATAACTAGCATTTAGCCCTACTCACTAGTAACAACTAGCATTTAGCCCCTAATCACTAGTAACAACTAGCATTTAGCCCCTAATCACTCCAAGGGGCTTCCTACTCGCCTATAGCCTAAGTATCCGAGTTTTTGGCGCGTTAAACCCTATTTTAACATATATAAACACGTTTTCACATACCGACAAGTCACATAATGATTACCAACATATAATGCACGATAAATAACACGTTCCCGCCCGATCACCAATTCCCGGGACCCGAGATTTACGTGTGTGCGTTAAACCCGGCGATTCTACAGATCACCTATTCGTGTTCACGTGGTTATGGACCGACTCCCAATGATCCCGTGGATCATCGTAACGACTCCCGATGATTCCCGGAACCATCGTAACGACTCAACTTACCTAGTTAAGTATGTTTCGAAAACGTTTTTCGCTAAGGTAGACTTATGTGTTTTATAAAATGTTAACCTAAACGTGCCGGGTGTCACACTTAAACTCGAATAGCTCGGCTCGTTTGCACCCCTACCCATGAGGTTCACAGCAAGCGTGTTTCCCACTTGCCCAGCCAAACGCAAGCACTTCCGTTGGGCATAAAGTAGACATTCCCTTAACCGGGTCCATTAGGAAATTAACCGAGCATCCTTTTTTGCGGAAATCCCGGCCCTCCTGAGTATGTCCCATAAGACAAACCGGCCTTATGACAAACCGGGCAAGATTCGTCATTTGAGAACATAGGAATCGTCAAGCGGTATCAAACATCTCATGTACATACACAATTTAACGTATAAACATTACTTAGATTAATTCACCCTTACTACTTCATTAAAATAATTCAAACTAGCAGATTACCCGTACCAGTCGGGTAACAACAAAAAATCTATACATAATGAATTATTCTAAACATGCACAATAAATGGTTAAACAAATATTATATTTTAATACGTCAATTGTGTATAAAACATTTAGATTAACAGCTGTATTTTTAACAAACAACTGATTCAGTTAAACAACTGATTATATTATATTACTGTTGGCTAACTACTGAGTTACAAACAACTGAAATGCACTTAAATAAACAAATCATGGTGTAAAACTGATGTAAACAGAAAAACAGTAACACACGAGATAATTTAAAAAAACAAATGATAGTAGCAATAATAAACCAAAATATATACAAAAGTTTTCAGTTTGAATACTCAAAACTTAAACTATAAATCTACATATGATGAACCATCTGCATCATTGATAGCATCACTTGATAGACCATCAAATCCACGTGCTCAATTACACCAGGTATCTAGCATAACATTTGCCGATTGCCACAATAGCATCTATTCATAAGCATACTATATAATGAAAATATACGTCAAACTAAAACAAAAATACATAATTTTAACATCACCATTAAACCACCAAAAGGTTTAGAGTTCACGTACAAGCTAAAGGCAATTAAAATACACCATTAAATATGATCACACAAAAGCAACATCAAATTACAAAAACCAACAACACGACTACCACAAAGACAAACTTAAATCCATTACATAGCATCTGGTGACAATAGAGTTTCCATGAAGATTTCACCGTTTACCGATTGCGTAAATATGATAGGTGTAAAACCCTTGCTCGTCTTTAGATCTATATCAGCAACGTCACCCCAGTCATGTATCACAAGACATTTATCATTTCCATTGACATAGTGCACATATGACATTAAACCCACTAGCAAGCATACACCATCAACAAATGAAAATACTTTAGTCCAGCTGTCATTCTCCAGCTTCCATAACTCAACATTAACTTGGAAAAATCCAATGGAATCAAACATATGGATGACGTCTCGTATTTTAACCAAATACCCCGACCCTCCTATAACATTGACGTTAGGGAATCCCATAACAAAAAACTCATTTGAATCGACATCTAAACGGAGTACCCTTGCACCACCCACGTTCCAGAAGTGGCTAACAATGAAATACAAACTATTTCAACAAAAAGTCCCAATAGACCAATCATATATACCAGCATTATATGGCCCGCCATTGAATAAGGTTGATGCAGACCAAGAACCTTGCCTTAAGGAATATATATTAATGGTCACCTTCACATGGTTTCGTATGATATGCACAATCTTGTAATCACCACAAGAGTCTAAACAAAAACCAAGAGAATAATCATCCACATTGTTGTATCCGTCAAAAGTAGGAGTTGAAAGCTTCTTGAACACTCGAGTTAACGGATTCCAAACAACCAGTTCCTTGGTTTTTTCAATACAAACACATACCATTCCATCCAAGCTTGGTAGGAATAAGAAAACACATGCATGTGGCTCAAAGGGAACACACACATTGTTGCTTGTAATATCCACATGACGAATAAGACAATTTGAACGATTAGTAGCAAGTATTCTCGTATCACCTGATATATGCAAGAAATGACAATGACGTATAGCAAACTCGGGCGTTGACAGATACTCCAACCAGGATTAAGAAACAAGAATATAACATTATATTAAACATCTGAATATGGAATTACGATGATGAGTAATACTGAAGTGGCAATATAAGAAACAACCTACATAAAGAACTGAAATTTAAACTACTGTTTGTTGTGAAACACATCCAGTATATTTAATTAAGCAACTGATACCAATTTACATATAACTTTTCTAAAAATATTAATAATTTATACGAAGTTCATTATACACGAATAAACTGGTAAAAATAAACGGTATAATATTGTTTTATGAGTTGCTCAATTAGAATGTTAAATGAAATTTTGTAAACAAAACACAGGAGTTGATAGTAACAATCTTTTGTTTATGGATGTAAATTGCAGTGTACGGTAGTCGGTAAATGACAGTAGATTAAAGCATAAAATTTAAGTAACACATAATATGATCCATTCAAATGTTTAAGTTAAAACATAGAAATAAACCGAAAAACCAAAAAAAAAAACAAAAAAATAATAATAAAACATATAACAAATAACTAAACGTCTGGTGATACAAGAGTCTCAGTGTAGACAACTCCTTGTAATCCATTAAACGAAACCAAAGGATAGTAGCAGTCTTCCCATGTCTTGTAACATCCAATTCATTAGCACTTCCAGAATTTGCAATCATAATATATTTGCCAGTTGACAAAACGTATGAAACGTTATATCCTACAATAAGAGGCTTTATAGAAGGAAAAGCCCATATATTCGTCCAACCTTGATCTTCCATCCTCCATAAATCAACAATGGTTTTATCTATTCCGTGAGTAACGAACATATGATGCTCATTGCGGACAACAACTAAATGTCCATAACCTCTACCATCTTGGATATTTGGAAAACTGATCAGACTAAACATTCCAATTTTGACATCAAAACCAACCAATAGATTGTGTCGCCGTCGACTATTATATCGCCAACGGCCATTTTTATTAAAGCGGCATCTTCTTAATGGAAAATATATGACACCCTTATAGAAAGTTCCATTACACCATTTAATATCTTCCATACTGTAACATCTGAAAATTTTTCCCCAAATTTTTATACATAAAAGCCCTCATTTTATACATCTTTATCATTAATTTTATACAAATGTGCCTAAGTCTTTTTTTTTCCTAACACACAACTTATAAATATAAATTTATATATAATAATAATAATAAAAATAATAATAATATTTCAGATTTTATTTAATGGTAAAAAAAATATAATTATGTATTGTATGAACACACTTGTGTCTAACCAAACCAAAACCCACCAAGTTTTTTTTAAAAACCCAACATCCCTAGCCCACCTGCAACCCATCAAACCCAGCCCAAACCTAAGGAGGATCCGGCCCAAACCACCCCTCCTTCCTGATGTGCTCGACACCACCATCAGACACGCGACCAGCCATTTTTGGCAACCAGGACTAAATTAAAGTGTCCTCATTAACCCACAATCAATTATGCTCGAACCCACACGTTGACAGCTCGTAAATTGACCAATCCAAACCGAATTCACGCGTTTTATACATGGATGGGTCAAAACTTTCTAAAAGGATTAATCCATAGGACTTTTATAAATTGAACCTAGTCATACAACCTAGATGTGCCGAAAATCAATTCCAGACAATCACATTTCACTCTCCATCACTTGTTTGCGCCCATTGTCAATTGTTTGACTTTTCGTTTGACTTATTCAACGTGAATCATCGAGCATTGTACGTATTAATTTAATACGTGGTTTTGATCTACATTCCTAACCGATCAATAACCCTAATGTTTCTGGGGTTAATGTTTGTTAATTGTATTACTTAGAAATCTAGGGTTCTTATGTTATTATTTGGGGAAGATGACCAATTCACGTATCTGATAAATGTTTTCAAAACTGAAACACATACAGATCTGCTGCCCAGATCAGATGGTTATGAGCACAGTGTTAAAACATGAACCGGCTTGTGCCTGGGTTCGACTCCAGGCATCTTTTTTTCTTTTTTTTGATAATTTACGATTTAATCTAAATAGTCTATATAATCAATTGAAACCAAGAGTTATTCGTTCTCAGGGTCAGACCAGTTGGTCTAGCTTGTGATTTTAAAACCAAGGAACCGGCCAAGGTCTCGGGTTCGAGCCTTGGCACATGTAATCATTTTTTTTTTTGATTCTTTTATACCTACATAATCAATATTATTTTTTTTAAAAATAGATTTTAAATACTAAACATGGTTTATAAATTCTACAAAAGTTATTTTAAGTTATTCTTATGATAAAGGTTATTATCCAACTTTTAGTTTTTCAAAAATTATTTATTTATTATATATTATAAATATTACAATTTTATTCATTTATAACTTCAAAATTCTATAAAAATATCAAAAAGACTTTATAAAATCCCACAAAAATTATGTTAAACTTATAAATCAATAAGCATTTCAGTAATAAATTTTATTTCAGAAAAATCAGTTATTTAATATTTTTAATCGATTTTTGTTATTTTAATCATAAAGAAATCATAATAAATTCATTTTTCATTATTTTTACATCAAAATTTCACATAAATTATTATTAATTATTTAGATCAAAAATATAAATTTTTGATTCGAAATTTATAATTTTTAATATTTTTAAATATTAAGTTTATATTTTGTCAAATAAGTATTTATATACAAATATTCATTAATTAAGAAAATAATTTTATAAAAATTATTTTCACATTTATTACATTATAATTCAACTACTTTTAGTTAATACTGGTCAGAAAACATTTTTATTAATTATTTCTTTATTTATTTAAATTATTCATATTTAATCATAAATCAATTATTAATCCCCAAATTAGGAACCCTAACACATTTTAGACTAGAAACTTAGACTTATTAAGTTTTCCCCAACACTTATTTATTACCTTGAAATAGGGTGATATTTGGATACACACGAGCCACATTTACTTATATAACAAGGGTCTTCATTCCAACACTAAGGTGAGTTTACATAGCCCCTTTTGCTGTTTTTCATTTTGGGGTGAAACATGTTTAAACATTTTATACACTATCATTTACTCATTCTTACTTGTGATTCAATTACACTATCATTTACTCATTCAATCATTTCACTGTAACAAAAAGACACAGTACAATCATTAACATTGATCAAGCCGCCTGTTTAGATTATAGCGCTATAGATCTGACAAACCCATCCTCCGCATAAATTCAGGGATGATCGATAACATTTACACTTTTACTAACTTGCGAGTTAGGTCTCAGTCGACACAATGTTTGATTGTACAAAAGACGCATTGTTACATGTCGGACTCATATTCTATCATTACTCATTATTATACTTCAACTATGATTGTTATACAACATATTGTTTTTAACTATATACAAAACCTATGTATTCTCACCAACTATTTATAGTTGACCCCCACATCTTTCCAATTTAACATGTTTCAGGTTTATTTGCTATTGGAAGTTGTACAAGTCTTGGAACACATAGGAGCTTTGGACCTAGTTGTGACATCCGTCACTTTTTCATTATATATATATAATATATATATATATAGATTTATAATAATAATAATAATAATAATAATAATAATAATAATTTTAACATATACTAGATACTTTTAATTGTGATTGTTTACCCAAACCATCCCAGCCCAAACCCTTATAATTCTGAGCCCAGACCCCATTCAGAAGCCCACCAACACAGGCCCACTAGACCAGCTCTCCCTTGTCTGAGCTATTGAAAAACAAAACAAAATGATGTCTAACCGGGTATCGAACCCGAGTCACACACCCACATACGCGTGCTCCCACCACTAGGCCAAGGCTTGTTTGTTGTTTTAATCCAGATACATAATATATATATACACACGCATAACAGTTCTCTTTCCTTTCTTCCTTTCCACGATCAACAGCAACAGACATATGTTTTCCTTATTTCATAAACCTGCTATAATTAGGTGATTTTTTTTGCCATGATTAATTATAAGTTTGACCACTGAGACGCGTTTACCGGCCCATATTAACTCACCAACGCGTTGATTATCAATTGATTGATAATCAATTAGCCATGTACGCGTATGATATTAATCGTGGTCAACCTTCCAATTAACCAAACCCTTTGATCCTCTGTATAAATAGACCCTCTACGAACCTTGGATACTCGCTCACAACTCTCTCTTAACCTCCAATTATTCTCTAAACACTGATAATTAAGATCTTGGATCAAACGTTTGACTTTTGCTTTGACCCGGCAATTATACTCAATTCATCACTGTGAGTTTGATTATTTGTGTGGGTTATATTCATCGGCCATCACACATCAATAACCCCATGGTTAATCAGGCTATTGATGTGTGATTTGTCTAATTGCAATTTCTAGGGCTCGTTACATTGATTTGGGGATAAACAACGATTCACGTTATGTATTTATTAAATTTTAACCAGAGGATATCACAACCACTGGCCTAGGCCAAGTGGTTGTGACCTTGGCTCAATACAACAGTCACCCGGGTTCGAGTCCCGGCACAGCCTGTTTTTGTTCTTTTCTTTTCTTTTCTTTTTAAACAATTATATATATATATATATATATATATTAAACCTTTTAATCTTTTAAATTCATTTTAAAATATCAAAACTATTTTATAAATTCTAAAAAAATTATATTTGTTTAATCTGAGATAAAAGTTTTAATTACAATTTTTATTTTTCAGAAATTCATTTATTTAATATTTATAATAATTAAATCATTTTTATGCTATTATATTTATAAAAATCCATTTATATATCAAAACAACTTTATTAAATTCTACAAAAATTATCCTGAGTTTGTATTAAGTGAAACTTTACTGAAATGATTTTTAATTTTGAAAAATCATTTATTTAATATTTTTAATCAATTTTTGTTAGTTTTAATCATAATTAAATCATAATAAATTCATTTTACAATATTTTTGCACCAAAATTTTACATAAATTATTTCTATCCATTTAGAACAGAAATATGATTTTTAAAATAATAATTCTTTAATTTTAGTATTTTTAATTATTAAAGTTAAAGTTTGTCAATTTGTAATAAATAGATTTAATAATCTATTTTAAAAAAAATAATTTTATAAAAATTATTTTTACACTTTAAACACATTCTTGTGACCATCTTAAATTTAAATTTCATAAAAAGATTTTTGGTTATTTATTTACTAAATTTCTCTCAATTGGCGAATATTTTAATGATAATCAAACAAACATTTATCCCCAATTCGAAGCCCTAGAAATACATGTATCCTAGAGTTATTCCTTACACATTATTAAAATTCTTTAGGTTGATTCTTTGGAATATTTCCAACGCACACTTCGTTGTCCAGTTCAATTACAAGCTATTACGTATACAGTGAGTATTCCTACCCCTTTTTGCTTTTATACATTTTTGGGGTGATACATGTACACTATTACAATTTCAAATACAAGTTTACATTTTTACAATACAATTCTAGTACTATGTGCATTGCTTACAACGTGCTTTATGCTTAGACAATACATGTGGATTACATTTGTACTTAGTGAAATCATTAACATGGTACAAGCCGACCTTAACATTGGATAGCGCTATTTGGATTGACAACCCGCCTAGATTGATTCTCCCCCTTTTTCATCGGAGAATCCGTGGCCAGTGTTAAGTTATCATCCATTCATTGGTTGAGTACACTACAGTTCATACAGTACATTATACAGTCACAGGGTTGATTTCGCTCATTTGTTTGATACATGGTTTACATATTTGCACTGTAGCATGCACTTGAATTGTATATCTTTTAACCTACTATATATATATATCAAAACTAGGAATGCTCACCAACATTTCATATGTTGACCAAATCTATTTGTACATGTTTCAGGTGCAGTTTGATCTAGTGCATTAGCAAGGAACATTTAGTGCTTATTTTAATCCAGTTATTTCAATATTTACATTTCATTTAGACAATGTATTTTCCATTTCCATGTAAGACAATTTTGATTATTCGATAATATTTACATTTTAGTACCATGAGCTTTTGAACAATCGTCACTACGTGGCACCTCGATGATTCCGCCATCGGTTGGGGTGTTACAGATTGGTATCAGAGCCATGGTTATAGGGAACTAGGTTATTAGATAAAAAGGCCTAGACTATAACCAAACTTTCATGCATAATATTTCCTAAATTGCCTTACCCTCATTTCCCTCTACTTTCCTTCCTCTATCTTTCTCTTCTTCTCCATTTCTCCTCATCTTTCATCCTGGTGCATAGAGATGGTGTCCTATAAGGAGTGGAAAGCCTACATCACCATGGAACAGGAGCAGTACCTTTCATGAAGACACTCTTAGGCATAATGCCTACTCTTACTTTTGCTCCTTCAAAGTTGTTGAACTTTAATGAGTGTGATAAGGACACGTGCAATCTGGAAGGGTGGACGCCTGTACACTGGGTTTTCTGGCATAGGCAAGCATAGCGCATAAATCCATTTACGGACCTGTTATGCTTACCTGGGGATTCCTGGAGTGAGTGTCCACTTATAGGCTAAAGCATGTCTTCTTTGATCACCATTGGGTTCAACTCCTTTGAAAAGTCAACGTTCTTGTTGAGCTTTATAGCTAGACAAGGGTACTCCAAGCATTTTGTACAAGTTTTTCCAATAATACCCTCTCGTTTCATATACAATACTTTGCATATCATGATTGCTTACAAGATCACATCTTCATAATCATTTGTACGATTATACCCTTACATTTTCTAATCTCATGATTATTAATTAACTACCTTATAGATGTCTGCTCGCCGCATGCTCCGTGATGCCAGCCAACGCCCTGTTCGTGCTTCTGGACGACGTTCTGATCGTCGCCTCGCATCTTTAGTCGCCGAACAAATTGCTGCAGTGATCCCAAACCTTATCAGTGAGATAACCCAGAGTAGTAACAGTGCCAACACAGGGAGTACAACTCAATTTCGATGCACTTTCAAACACTTTAACTCCTGCAACCCCACAAAATTTACTGGTGAGGAGGGTGCTACTGGCCTCCTCCAATGGTTTGAAAGCATGGAGAGTACTTTTGTGAACAGTGAATGTCCTGATGAACTCCGCGTTCGCTATGCTACCAGTGTCCTTCAAAAGGGAGCGTTAACCTGGTGGAATGGCGAAAAACGCAATCGAGGAGCTGATGTCGCTTATTCTTTATCTTGGGCTGAAATTAAGGAACTCATGATCACCAAATTTTGCCCTAGGAACGAAATCAGGAAATTGGAGGAAGAGTTCCATGGACTGAAACAAGACAGTGGTGAGAATCTTGCGTATAATACTCGATATCACGAACTTAGCATACTGGTTCCACACATGGTCACCCCAGTCTCTCGAGCAATCGAAAAATATATCGAGGGATTACCCGACCTGATTCAAGACGTTGTCACTGGAGGCAAAGCCACTACGGTAGAAGAAGCCATCCAACTTGCAGCCACATTAACAGACAAACACGTAAGGAAAGGAAACTTGGTTAGGAAGGGCACCAAGACACCTACTGAGAAAACCACCAATGTTGTCGAACAACCTAAGATTGTTTTAGCAAAAGTCGCCACTACTGCTTCGAACTCTAAGAAACGAATGGGCGATAATCAGAACCATGCTGTTGTTGATCCGGTGGCTCAGCCTCCTATCAAGAAAGCCTACACGGGAATCCATCCTCAATGCAACACCTGCAAATATCATCATCCTGCAAATCTTCCATGCCGTCAATGCACTAGATGTGGGAGGTTTGGACACCTTGTTACCACTTGCCGAGTAATGATTGGAACACAGAGTAATCATCAAACAGCTGCCCAGGGACCACTACAGATTACTAACGGTCGGGCATGTTATCATTGCAGAGACCCTAACCACATGCTACCTCAATGTCCCAAATTGAACAATGTAAACCTGGTGGCACATGGACGAGCTTTCAATAACAATATCAACGAAGCAGACGATCAGGATGACGTTAATCCCACTGGTTAAGCCATGGATGAAATCTTCCCAAGACTCGAGAAATCCAATACCCGTGTTTTCATTTTCTTGATTCTATTATCATTTTATACCCAACTTTGTCGCACTCATTAGCATACAACATCTAGAAATTTCCTTTCGTATTATTGTGTATTAACACCGATTGGAAATTTATTATATTGATTACGTTTATTTTAATCATACAAGACTCTACCTTATTTGAAACGTTTGGACTTGATACTTGATCTTACAGATGCTTTTCTAAGAAAACATCATTGGTTATTACATGAAACTAGATTTTTCTCTTAACTTGACTACGCATTAAACACCTAATTATTCATGATACTCGTAAACATTTAATTATTCAAGATAACACTTACACTTAATGGTTGTAGTACTTACAAACTTGCTTGCATAAACATGCTATCAATTTGCAATCTATGTGAATAATAATTGTTGCACTTAATAGAGGTCATCATGCCTTTTTCAACAGTCGGGAGAGGCCCTACAACCTACTCCACGACTGGTAGAGGCTATTGAACATACTCAACGATTGGTAGAGGTCGCTATGCCTTTTCAAACAGTCGGGAGAGGCCCTACAACCTACTCCACGGCTGGTGGAGGCTATCGAACCTGCTCAACAATCGGTGGGGTCATAGAAGGACACAAAACCCTAATGTAAGGTAAATTGATGATTCCGGTCCGGAACGTAATCATGAATTTACAGGTACGTTAGGGTAGTGTGAAATTCTATTAGAGTTTTTGGTAGGCATCCAGTACGGTTTCAACGTATCAAAGGTGTGGTGGGTTAGCTGCGGTACACCCTGTATACAAACACTAATGATGCATTGAAGGTGAGACTGGGAGTCGAATCAGGAACAAACTCTGTTTACTTGGTAGTTCATCTAGTCTTTTTATAGTCAATCAACTCATGCATTTATTTTAGGAGTCCTAAAACTTGAAGTAGTGATTTACTAGATTCTTACTCTCTTTACCCTTTCGAGACGAACCTAATCCAATCCTTAACTCACACCTATCAAACCTCTTACCCAAATCAATCGAATTTTCCAAACCACAGTTATCTTAACCCTATGTTTCCAATAACTTCGGGACGAAGTTTCTAAAAGTAGGGGATGCTGTGACATCCGTCACTTTTTCATTATATATATATAATATATATATATATAGATTTATAATAATAATAATAATAATAATAATTTTAACATATACTAGATACTTTTAATTGTGATTGTTTACCCAAACCATCCCAGCCCAAACCCTTATAATTCTGAGCCCAGACCCCATTCAGAAGCCCACCAACACAGGCCCACTAGACCAGCTCTCCCTTGTCTGAGCTATTGAAAAACAAAACAAAATGATGTCTAACCCGGGTATCGAACCCGAGTCACACACCCACATACGCGTGCTCCCACCACTAGGCCAAGGCTTGTTTGTTGTTTTAATCCAGATACATAATATATATATACACACGCATAACAGTTCTCTTTCCTTTCTTCCTTTCCACGATCAACAGCAACAGACATATGTTTTCCTTATTTCATAAACCTGCTATAATTAGGTGATTTTTTTTGCCATGATTAATTATAAGTTTGACCACTGAGACGCGTTTACCGGCCCATATTAACTCACCAACGCGTTGATTATCAATTGATTGATAATCAATTAGCCATGTACGCGTATGATATTAATCGTGGTCAACCTTCCAATTAACCAAACCCTTTGATCCTCTGTATAAATAGACCCTCTACGAACCTTGGATACTCGCTCACAACTCTCTCTTAACCTCCAATTATTCTCTAAACACTGATAATTAAGATCTTGGATCAAACGTTTGACTTTTGCTTTGACCCGGCAATTATACTCAATTCATCACTGTGAGTTTGATTATTTGTGTGGGTTATATTCATCGGCCATCACACATCAATAACCCCATGGTTAATCAGGCTATTGATGTGTGATTTGTCTAATTGCAATTTCTAGGGCTCGTTACATTGATTTGGGGATAAACAACGATTCACGTTATGTATTTATTAAATTTTAACCAGAGGATATCACAACCACTGGCCTAGGCCAAGTGGTTGTGACCTTGGCTCAATACAACAGTCACCCGGGTTCGAGTCCCGGCACAGCCTGTTTTTGTTCTTTTCTTTTCTTTTCTTTTTAAACAATTATATATATATATATATATATTAAACCTTTTAATCTTTTAAATTCATTTTAAAATATCAAAACTATTTTATAAATTCTAAAAAAATTATATTTGTTTAATCTGAGATAAAAGTTTTAATTACAATTTTTATTTTTCAGAAATTCATTTATTTAATATTTATAATAATTAAATCATTTTTATGCTATTATATTTATAAAAATCCATTTATATATCAAAACAACTTTATTAAATTCTACAAAAATTATCCTGAGTTTGTATTAAGTGAAACTTTACTGAAATGATTTTTAATTTTGAAAAATCATTTATTTAATATTTTTAATCAATTTTTGTTAGTTTTAATCATAATTAAATCATAATAAATTCATTTTACAATATTTTTGCACCAAAATTTTACATAAATTATTTCTATCCATTTAGAACAGAAATATGATTTTTAAAATAATAATTCTTTAATTTTAGTATTTTTAATTATTAAAGTTAAAGTTTGTCAATTTGTAATAAATAGATTTAATAATCTATTTTAAAGAAAATAATTTTATAAAAATTATTTTTACACTTTAAACACATTCTTGTGACCATCTTAAATTTAAATTTCATAAAAAGATTTTTGGTTATTTATTTACTAAATTTCTCTCAATTGGCGAATATTTTAATGATAATCAAACAAACATTTATCCCCAATTCGAAGCCCTAGAAATACATGTATCCTAGAGTTATTCCTTACACATTATTAAAATTCTTTAGGTTGATTCTTTGGAATATTTCCAACGCACACTTCGTTGTCCAGTTCAATTACAAGCTATTACGTATACAGTGAGTATTCCTACCCCTTTTTGCTTTTATACATTTTTGGGGTGATACATGTACACTATTACAATTTCAAATACAAGTTTACATTTTTACAATACAATTCTAGTACTATGTGCATTGCTTACAACGTGCTTTATGCTTAGACAATACATGTGGATTACATTTGTACTTAGTGAAATCATTAACATGGTACAAGCCGACCTTAACATTGGATAGCGCTATTTGGATTGACAACCCGCCTAGATTGATTCTCCCCCTTTTTCATCGGAGAATCCGTGGCCAGTGTTAAGTTATCATCCATTCATTGGTTGAGTACACTACAGTTCATACAGTACATTATACAGTCACAGGGTTGATTTCGCTCATTTGTTTGATACATGGTTTACATATTTGCACTGTAGCATGCACTTGAATTGTATATCTTTTAACCTACTATATATATATATCAAAACTAGGAATGCTCACCAACATTTCATATGTTGACCAAATCTATTTGTACATGTTTCAGGTGCAGTTTGATCTAGTGCATTAGCAAGGAACATTTAGTGCTTATTTTAATCCAGTTATTTCAATATTTACATTTCATTTAGACAATGTATTTTCCATTTCCATGTAAGACAATTTTGATTATTCGATAATATTTACATTTTAGTACCATGAGCTTTTGAACAATCGTCACTACGTGGCACCTCGATGATTCCGCCATCGGTTGGGGTGTTACACTAGTTTATAATAATCAACCTTTGTAATGTTTACATGTAAATTGTAAATTGTTTAATATTATTCAACTTTCATTTAGTACCATGAGTTATTGAACAATCATCAATACGTGACATCCCGATGTTTCCGCCATCGGTTGGGATGTTACAGATTGGTATCAGAGCCATGGTTATAGGGAATTATGTTATTAAAAAAATAATCTAGTCTATAACCATAGGATTTTAACTTGTACTTGCTCCTTTTACTTGCAACCTTACTTATTTCTATTCTCTATCTCCCTCTTACTTCTTATCCCTACATTAATCCCTACAAGAAGATTACTCTCCATCACTGGACCTACTCTTAGACTAATAGGACAAAATCCTCAAGTTTAGCCTAAACCACCTTGAGATCTCGTCGAAGTTTTAGATTTTAATAACGAACACGTGCAATCTGGAAGGGTGAACGCCTGTATTCTGAGTTTTCTGTCTAGGCTGGCATTGCGCATATATCCCAATCAGACGAGGGACCCGGATGCCTACCTGGGAATTCTCAAGTGTTCATTTATAGGCTAAAGCATGTCTTCACTATGTTATTAGAATCTAGAATCTTTGATAAGTCAACGTTTTCGTTTATTCATTTTAATTAATGGACAAATGATTACATTCCCTATATTACCTCATTCATTTCATGTCTCATTCATTGTGTCTCTTATAGATCATGCCTCCACGTCGCAGCACTCGCCTTAACAGTGGTGACAATCATGATGAATGGAGCAGCAATCACAACCATAACCACGACACTAACCACAACAATGGAAGTGATGCCTAACTGGCTGCAATCATTTCCCAACAAATGGCACAACAGATCGCAACTCTGGTTCCTAACTTACTGGCTCAAGTCATCCAAATGAATGGAAACGGCAATGGAAATCACAATGGGAACGGGAATGGTCTCCCAGTCTGCACCCTCAAACACTTTAATACCTGCAACCCTCCTAAGTTTAGTGGGGATGAAGGAGCTACTGGTCTCCTACAATGGTTCGAGGGTATTGAGAATATCTTCATTAACAGTGAGTGTCCTGATAACTTTAAGGTCCGTTATGCCATGAGTGTTCTTCACAAACGAGCACTCACTTGGTGGAACGAGGAAAAGCGCACCCACGGAGTTGAAGTTGCACTTGCTATGACCTGGGATCAAGTCAAGGAGATAATGAAAGCTGAGTTTTGCCCACGTAACGAGGTCAAGAAATTGGAGGACGAGTTCCACACCCTTGCTCAGGATAGTGGGGAAAACCTTGCTTATAATACCCGCTTCCATGAGCTCAGTCTGTTGTTGCCCCATAAGGTCACTCCCCTACCTGTAGCCATCGAGAAGTATATCGGTGGTTTACCCATGCAGATTCAGGACACGGTATGGGGAAGGAACCCTGCTACCCTTGAAGAGGCCAAGCGTCTGGCAGCTACCTTAACTGACAATCATGTAAAGAACGGGACCTTAGTTCGGAAAAGCGAGAAAGCAAGTATTGTAGCCGCGGTAACAACTGAGAACCAGAAGCATAAGACCAGGGATCCTGATGCAAACCTCACTGCACAAGCTTCTAACAAGAAACCTTATACAGGAAACTTTCCATTGTGTAACACATGCAAACGACATCATCCCACTGCTTCAGCGTGTCACTTGTGCACCAATTGTGGTAAGTATGGCCATCTGGTCAACACATGTCGTGAGACCCCAAACCCTAATACTAACCAACCAACCCTACTCAGGTTGCTAATCCTAATCGTCCTGGTAGATACAACTATGGTCAGTGCTATGAATGTGGAGACCCAAATCACTTCCGTAACCGATGCCCTAAATTAAACCGAGATCAAGACCCTCCAGCTACTTAACAGCAAGCCCCACCATTTGGATGTTATTTGCTTTCTAAAAATTCTATGTATTGACACTTATTGATCCAAGTATCGAAATTTTTGTCTTTTACATGAGAGTCATTTATCTAGTATGATCATAACACTTGGATGCATGCTTGTTTGAATGTGAACTAATTGCTATATCAGTATCTAAATCGATACGACTACAACTCACATACTATGCTTGTTTACATAAACATACTATCAATTTGCAATAAATGCTACATTTATCCGATAAAGGATGAAGTACTTGCTCAACAGTTAGTGAGTATCAAATAACCTACTCAACGATTGGTAGAGGTCATCATGCCTTTTCAACAGTCGGGAGAGGCCCTACAACCTGCTCAACGACTGGTGGAGGCTATCGAACCTGCTCAACAATCGGTAGAGGTTCCTACTCACTAACTGGTAGGAGTCTTTTTCCTGCTCAACAGTTGGACTCTTTAAATACAAAGGTTCAACCACATGATTATTTCTGCATTACTTACATGTGTGTTAGAGTAATAGAAGGACACAAAACCCTAATGTAAGGTAAATTGGTGATTGCGGTCCGGAACGTAATCATGAATTTACAGGTACGTTAAGGTAGTGTGAAATTCTATCAAGGATTCGGGAGATAACCAAATGTAAACTCTAGTTACCTGGTAGTTCATTTAGTCTTTCTATAGTCCATCAACTCATGCATTTCTTTTAGGATTCCTAAAACTTAAGATTCTTATTCTCCTTGCGATTTCAAGACCCACCTAATCCTACCCTTAAAACTCACAAATAACAAACCTCTTACCCAAATTATTCAAAACAGATTATTCTATTCATGTCGTGCCTTAACACAAAATTTTCCAGACCACACTTGTCCTAATTTCTACCCAATCACCTTCAACCCTGTGTTTTCAATAAACTTCGGGACGAAGTTTCCAAAAGTAGGGGAGACTGTAACATCGCAAAATTTTTCCCCAAATTTTAATACATAAAAGCCCTCATTTTATACATCTTTATCATTAATTTTATACAAATGTGCCTAAGTCTTTTTTTTTCCTAACACACAACTAATATATATATATAAATGTATATATAATAATAATAATAAAAATAATAATAATAATATTTCAGATTTTATTTAATGGTAAAAAAAATATATAATTATGTATTGTATGAACACATTTACTTGTGTCTAACCAAACCAAAACCCACCCAAGTTTTTTTTTTAAAAACCCAACATCCCTACCCCACCTGCAGCCCATCAAACCCAGCCCAAACCTAAGGAGGATCCGGCCCAAACCACCCCTCCTTCTTCCTGATGTGCTCGACACCACCATCAGACACGCGACCAGCCATTTTTGGCAACCAGGACCAAATTAAAGTGTGCTCATTAACCCACAATCAATTATGCTCGAACCCACACGTTGACAGCTCGTAAATTGACCAATCCAAACGGAATTCACGCGTTTTATACATGGATGGGTCAAAACTTTCTAAAATGATTAATCCATAGGACTTTTATAAATTGAACCTAGCCATACAACCTAGATGTGCCGAAAATCAATTCCAGACAATCACATTTCACCCTCCATCACTCGTTTGCGCCCATTGTCGATTGTTTGACTTTTCGTTTGACTTATTCAACATGAATCATCGAGCATTGTAAGTATTAATTTAATACGTGGTTTTGATCTACATTCCTAACCGATCAATAACCCTAATGTTTCTGGGTTAATGTTTGTTAATTATATTACTTAGAAATCTAGGGTTCTTATGTTATTATTTGGGGAAGATGACCAATTCACGTATCTGATAAATGTTTTCAAAACTGAAACACATACAGATCTGCTTCCTAGATCAGATGGTTGTGAGCACAGTGTTAAAACATGAACCGGCTTATGCCTGGGTTCGACTCCAGGCATCTTTTTTTTTTTTTTTTTTTTTTGATAATTTACTATTTAATCTAAATAGTCTATATAATCAATTGAAACTAAGAGTTATTTGTTCTCAGGGTCAGACCAATTGGTCTGGCTTGTGATTTTAAAACCAAGGAACCGGCCAAGGTCTCGGGTTCGAGCCTTGGCACATGTAATCATTTTTTTATTCTTTTATACCTACATAATCAATATTATTTTTTTAAAAAAATAGATTTTAAATACTAAACATGGTTTATAAATTCTACAAAAATTATTTTAAGTTATTCTTATGATAAAGGTTATTATCCAACTTTTAGTTTTTCAAAAATTATTTATTTATTTATATATTATAAATATTACAAGTTTATTCATTTATACATAGCAACAACATCACAACGATACCTGAATAAGCCACAATAACTTGAGCTATGCACGTTTTTATACATATTAGTTAGTGGATTCCAAATCACAAGCTCGTGGGTGTTACGCAAACATAGACACACGAGTCCATCAAAAGTTGTAAGAATTTTAACACAATAAAAACAGGCTTTGAATTGCATCAAAATTATTTTATGCGATAAACTTGCTTGATCTTCATCAGCAACTACATGTATCACATAAATTGATTCCTTCCCAATTACTAACGATTTCTGATCATAGGCAGTGGATACGTGACGGCAATGTTCCTTGACAAATTCTCGTGTCGATAGTAAAGACAATCATTGCTTGCAAACAGCTTTAGCTCTACCAACACACTTTGCCGGAAGCCTGATTAATATCTCGGATACAAGTACGTCAATACTAACATCGTCAATACAAGTAGAATAACGTAAATGTCCAACATTACGTTTTTCTTTTTTTGTGAATGATAGGAGTCCATGTGTTATGTACACTGTAATCCATATATTGAAACAAACATTAGTTATATATACAATTATATAGAAACATAATATATTGCGGTAGGGCTGCAAACGAACCGAACGAACACGAATAAGGCCTTGTTCGTGTTCGTTTGTTAAGAAAATTATGTGTTCACGAACAGTTCATGAACACTTACCGAACGAGATTGTTTGTTCGTGTTCGTTTATTAAGAAAACACTCGTGTTCGTGTTCGTTTGTTAATTTTGTTCATGAACGCATACGAACACAAACAGACATTAATGAACACAAACAAGTATTCATGAACACAAAGAAGTGTTCAAGAACGGAACCAAATACAAACGGACTTATACTAACTTTTGAATAACATCGAATTCACAAACATTAAGATAAATAAAAATAAAATAATATAAAAAAGTATAAAAATTAAAAACCTTACTAAACTATCCAACACAAACGAACATAAACGAACACGTTACCGAACGTTCACGAACATAAACGAACGAACACGACCTCTGTTCATGTTCGTTCGTTTAACTAAACGAACATAATTTTTTTGTTCGTGTTCGTTCATTTATTAAACGAACGAACACGAACGAACTTCCCGCCCAACAGTTCATGAACTGTTCGCTAAAAATTCAGTTTGTTTGCAGCCCTATATTGCGGACTTTGTTTTTTTATAAATACACATAAACTATTTTATACTAAACGACGAAACAAATAAAATAAAGTATAAACAAAAAATTATATATACTTGAGATGTTAGGGTCAGCATTTTAATTTATCAGTTGATTCTGTATATCAAGTGCGTACAAACATATACTATGTACAAATAGTTTATGAAACAGCTGAATGTTAACGATACCAATAAAAATCCAAGGTAACAAACTATTGGGCTTAGATTTATTACAGGTCCAGGTTATATTATTTTTTATAATAAGGCCCAAAGCGACTAAACAATACTAAAAAACAGTATAAGTCAAATTTTAACATCATCTGATTTGTTAAAAAGTTGAATACGTTGATCAGTTTACATAGAAACATGTATCCAAAAAAAATTATATTAAACATGACAATCTTATCACATAACGTTATACTGAAACCAGATGTACTGAATAAACTAACAAAATTTTTAAGATTTTAAATATTGTCACCCTCAATAAACAGTAACAGCAGAAAAATGCAAATAAATACATATTTTTCTGCTAACAAACTATTATTTAAAACAACATATATCTAATGTGTATATAATATGAATCATCACAAAACATACAGAACGCACAAATTGTATAAAGCTAAATGTGAAATACACGAAAAGTAAAATATATAAAGTAAATATAACTAACATAACAAATACTCATATCCCGCATTTAAATTAAAAAATATAAAAAAGGTTAACATAACATACCTATTAACCATGTAACATTACTAAATAACCCGGATTAAGCAATACACACAACTATTTTAATGGTATTAAAGTATGAACATACGAAAATATACTTATATAGTAAGTAGCACTTGCAGTTAATTAACCATCACCGAAATACTTGGACAAATTATTGAGAACGTGGGTATATATGTCATAACAAACCTCCCCATTTTGTTAACAAACTTTATAAAATCGTATTATAAAAGACGTTATGTAATTTGAGTATAAATATATGGATTATATATTATATCAAAGGGTATAAGGGTTGATCATGAACATACGAGTTACTTAATTTTAAACATTACAAAATAAATAAGTAGTTGGTAACGTCTATAGTATAAATAAGCCGTTGAAATAATGAAATATATAGGCAAACAAAATGACCACCACGTATGACATACATCATAATATATCCATTGTCTACGAGTTACTTAATTTTAAACATTACAACAAAAAAAAGGACAAGACGCAAATGCATAACCAGATACAATCATCAATTGCCCCATCCATTAGTATATACGATCATCAACGCCATTAACTTCACCTACCTGCAATAGATAAATAACATTACATTTTGTAAGTTAATATTACACTTTCATTATTACTTGTAACGTAGGCTCTACAATTATCATAAAACATAGGCTAATACAACCACAAACATCAAATATAACATGTAACAAAATTAAGATAACTTTGTTATATAGTATATAATATAGTATATAATATTAAAAGACTATAAGAAAGTAAACTTTTAATAGTATTATAGCGAGCATCCTATTACAAAAAAAAAAAAAACAACTGATATACTTGTGAACATCAATTGTCAATTTGTATTATTAAAGTATGATGGAATGTACTGATACTACTAAACCAAAAACAAACGTAATTCCAAATCAGATAACCATAAACATTTGCATTTTAACATAAACATGTAAAGCTTACCTTGTGTGATCATGATTTATCGTCATATAACACGAGCAGAGTCATCAGTAGTTTTTATTTGAACTGCTTAATGTCGAATCCGATCTCGTTGCATGGCCAGCATCAGCTAATTGTTTAAGAGGAATTATCTTCTCCTCCTCCAAATAATCATCTACTCCCAACCCAAATCCACCTTGCTCTTTCATTTTAGCCTTGTATCTCTCAATAAACTCAGGATCCAAGTACATTTGTGGGTTTCTAAAATCAAAACCAGTTGGTGCATTTGGTTTTTTCAATTATACACAATAGTTTGAGAAATCAATAGGTGCAGGAAACTTGTTGGGATTATTACGTCGTCCTTCCTCAAATTCTTTGTATGTTGTAACAATCTTCGCTTCTCCCCATTTGTTAACCTAATTTCTTGAAGCGATGCCAGCAAGAACCATTTCATTACGCATCCAACACAATTTAGCCCGAGTTTTAGGACTTTTCTTTCCTTTTCCATTGTTCTTCCAATTAGGACCAGTTATTTTAGCATTCGGATCGGCATTCATCTCACAAACTCTTGAAATCTCTTCCTTCAAACGCACAATCGACCAATTCTTATAGCTTTTTAATGGATATCTGGCATTACTATTTAACCATGAGATGCATTGCTGTCTTGTCTCATAATCTAAATGAGGATCATCTATCGTTACGATTTTCGACTTTTCTAATGATTCACGATATATTTTGTCTTCGTATACTTGAATCTCGATCATATCTTGCTCATACACTACAAGGGCTTTTTCTACACCTATGGTTTTTGTATTTTCCTCCAGAGCTTCTTTTGCTTTATCCTCCATTCCCTTAACTACCTCATCACTTTTTGGTTTTCTTTTTTCTTGAATAATATTGGAAGAAGATGCTATTATTTCACTATCACAAGCTGATCGGTTTTCAGATATATCTTGGCTGCAACTTAGAACCCTTCCACTTTCATCTGCTTTTGGCTCTTTTTCAAGGGGATATTTTAACACTGAGTTAACCGATTCAACATTAATATGACCTTCTTGAGTGGGACTCAGTAATGATCGAGGCTTCTTATACACAACAATTGCCATTTTATCTGAATCATGTTGATCTGATTTTTTTTTCAGATGTTCCACTTTCATTTGTTTGTTTCACAACATGTGCATCTTGATATTCAAATGCTGGTCTGACTATAGCTTCATTGTTATCCGATTGATTTTGTTTGTACACTTTTTTTTTGCTTATCAATCTTGCTTAAGCTATCAACTGGTTTTTTACCTGCAGCTTTATCATCTTTAGATGCCTTAGGTATTTCTTGTAACATTACGTATTTTTCGCAAATTGGAAAAAAAAAAACATTATTTATTTAAAACATTTTTTTTAAATATATTTTGTTTTAAAAATGAATTAGTAAAAATACTATACTTTTCATAAACAATATAGATACGTTTTTTTTACTTAATGTTTTATTAGTTCAAAACTTATATAAATGTTTTTGTTTTTGAATTCATGTCTAATTTTTTTTTTAACTTAAGTTTTACCTAGCCCTTTGTTCACCTTAATCCAATAACCAAACAGCCCATACCCTTTTGTCTGCAACCCGACCCGGTTTAGATCACCTCATACAAACAAATCAATTTCAATCATGATTTAGGCAATCCTTTGAAATCAAAGTCACAGAATCGGTCAAATACAATTTATGAACCTTCCTTTTTGCATTTACGCATTTAAAACTCAATATATCGGTCAATGAAATTAAATGATTTCATCAAAACATACTCGGTTTTGAACCCAATCAAAACGTAAATCAATCTTTGCCAAATTAGGGTGATACATATAAATTGAATCCCTACCCGTGACCATATCATTGTCGCGACTCCTCTGCCCTGCAAAACACACACGAACAGGACCGTGAATCGATCATTTCTTGCTCTTGGCATCCCTTTCTAGCACCCACACACACCGTCGCAACCATAGGGGAACAAGCGCCTTGCCGCGTCGCCCCCACTACCACTCATCAACCTCCATCTCCCTCTCAACCCTCTTGTCTTTATCTAACCACTAGGTTCCGATGAATAATAACCACACAGAACCAACAAGACCACAACCACAAACCAACCCGTCATCTCCCCTAATGCGTCTTAACCACCGCCATCGTCCTTTGTCGTTGCATCATTAAATTGTTTAGGATACCGTCACGAGCCCCAGGTACCCTGTCTTTCTTCTTCTTTTTTTTTTCTTTCTCTCTCTTGGTTCCGATCGATTTTGGTATAGGATTTTTTTTTTCATTTTATTTTTTTGGTATACTTAGTGTGTGTTTGGGTGGGCATGGGGTTTTGGTCCAAGATAATAAAGGGTGTCGGTTATTTAAGTTTTCAAAGCAAATGTGTTTCTCTTTTATTGTTTCAGCAAAGTTATATGCATTCAAATTTTTCTAATATATATTAAATCATATTAAGTCATATTATTAATTTTGCTAAGTATTACTCAACCATTTAACTTTACAAAATATCCAAACCTCATCTTATGTATCCTATAGTTTTCCAACTTTTATAATAAAAGTTATTATTAATTGATGATTTCAAACGCAAAAGCTTCAAAGATTTTATTCGATACCAAATTCCGCATCTACACCAAGTGAGAAATCGGAACTAAACTAAAATTTGCAATCATAATTTAGGAATTCGCGACGTGTGATCATATTAATTTTTGTAGATTCTCGTTGATTCATTTCACGTTCATCATTACATCCAAGGTGAGTTTTACATAGCCCCTTTTCTATTTATCACCATTTTTGGGGTGAAACATGTTACAACATTCTATATGCAATTCAATCATAAAGTGTCTATGTGTTTTTCTATGTTGCATTATGTCTTGAACATGACTAGGGTAAGCACAATTCTAGCATAATCATTAACATTGATCAGCCGATGGTATACAATGATAGATCTATTGGACTGACAATCCCACCCGGATACGTGCCTCCTACAAAGGTAGCGTGGGTGATTGTTATCGCATAACATAATCGAGTGAACCATGAGCGTATGGGATGTACCACAATATAACAGTCACAAGGGTTGATTATGCACTTGATTTACTTCTAGTATGTTTTCACATATGGACTAGACTTGCCATGACACTTGAATTGTACAAGTTTTATTCGATTATCAAAACCTATGTAATTCTCACCAACTTTTGTTGACCCAAAAATATTTTCAAAATTAACATGTTTCAGGTAACAATGAAGCTGAGGCTTGAGTATGCATGAGGATTTATCATGAAGTTTTTGTTTGAAGTTATTTGAAGTTGTTGCTTTATTTGTTATCATGTATTTGGATTTCTAGACATCATTTCATTTTGGATATTTATGTTATGATTAAATTATTAAAAATTCAATTTATACCATGTGCTACTGAAACAATCAACAATACGTGACATCCCGATGTTTCCGCCATCGATTGGGTTGTTACATTTCTACACTATTAGCAACACCCATTAAAGCTGGAATTTGTTGGCCATGTGAATCATCTTTGTTATTCGGACACAAAGGGACCAGAGTAGTGAGTCCTCTTAGATGAGCAATTTGATTCTGGTTATCTTCAACCATTCTTCGCAACTCATTGAACTGAGAATCATAATATGTTCTGATCAACTGATTCATATTGTCATGTTTTTGTTCAATGGTTCTGAAATGACTATCACAGATGGGTTTCATAACAGCGACAAGTTCTTCAGCTTTGATACAATAGGTCTTTTCCACATCAGAGTCTAAAGACCTTGAAGAAAGCGATGCAAACTTACCTTCACTAAAAAAAGTGTTCAAGATATTTTTCATATCCTTTGATAAGCAGGCCAACAATTCATCGAATTCATGGCTTTGTTGGACTTGAACAACACGTGGAGAATTAAATTTCTCATTCAATTCAGCAACCTGAGCACTAAGACCATCTAATTTTGACAAAATTTTATCAAAACTTCTTTTGAAGTCGTAAGTCAAATTAAGCGAATCAATTACCATATTATTTGATTTGGTTGTATTCGTCTTTACAACCGGATCCATGTCTTGATGAACAATATCTGCTGCATCTATTTCTTTGGGACGTCAACCTTCATGCGCGGCTGAACAAAAGAGATGTTATTAAGCAATTCCATTGTTTCAGCAGCTGGTGGAGACCCCGATACGTTAAATAGATTACTCCTGCCTTCATAAGAAACAATTGCATCTTCATCACCATGAAAAGAGTCGGTTGCTTGCTCATCAACAATCAAATTTTCCCAACTAACATTTGGCCCAACATCCATTGGTATTGGTAATTTTTTCTCTATTTCAGTTGTTGCGTAATGCGCCATACCATTGGTGGTTTCTTGTTCAACACAGTCGGTTAATGAGGACAGTGGAACTCCTGTACATAAAAGCTGTCCAGATGATGTTCCTGCATGGTGGATTAGAGAGTCAATAGGTTTAGCCATGTTATAAGGACTTGAAACACGAACTTAACCCAAAGCTTCGCCTTCTATATTGTTGTTCATTTGCTGTACAACATGTTCCACATTCGATGCATCTTCACTAACTCGAATACATGGCGATGATGCGTTATAATGTGAGGACAAAACATCATTATCAGCTTGTTCATCTTGTGTTGAAGGCATATTACCAGACACAACCACATTTTCAACAACCTCCTGTATAGAAGTTCGGGGTTTTTTTCGATTTCCGAAAATACGTTTGACTTATTTGTCGCTCAGCATAACGTACTTGCTCATTAATTTCAACCCCTTTTTCGTTATTAACAGCATCATCTTCCTGTTCTTCTTTAGCCTTACCCATCCTCGTGAAACACTGGTAAGTTAAACATTTGCAATCTGTAGGTTCCCCCTGTTTAACCACATTTTCCCCAAGTAGGTGAATCAAGATTTGCATAACAAACCTTGGATAAAACAAAATTTTCTTTGCTTTTCTTGCAGCATTGCAATTCGACACCAACTCATTAAAAATATATTTTGACATATTGAATTGTTGATTCGCTAAAATTGAATATGCAACATATTGCATAGGTAGTGGTATTTGATCCCAGCAAGTGGTTTTAGGCGATAAGCACTGTAAAATGGTGTGTATCAAATACCTCTTTGGTGACTGAAAACCACTCTTGTGCAGTGTACCGGAATAAAATTGTAGATCATACTTCCTTTCAATAAACAAAGCATGCATGTCAGATCTTAAAAAAACATCGCCACCATCAGAGTCTTGTAATTTCAGAGCCATCAAGCGTAATTATGACTGAATTGTCTTTAACATTTGCCGTTAGAGTGCATTAAAATTAACCCTAGCATGATTCCAGAACTCACGAAGAGTAGTTAAATATAGTGGCAGATTAACGATTAAGGCATAATAGTATGGAGATTCAACAGAACATCTATCATTCCATGATATTGAGGGTGATCGTCTAATTTAGTGAGAAAAGCAACCAAATTGTGAGCTGGTTTTAGTCGCAAAGGCATTGTTAACTTTTAAAGGTTAGGGTTTAATAAACTGCATAAATTTGAAAAAAGGTAAGGAAAAAAGAGAAAGAAGAAGTATGAGACCCTTGTTGAAATGACGAGGATTGAGGGAAAGAGGACTTTTGAATTCTTACAGCAGTTAATTGTAAACGTCTGAAACAACAACATAAAAAAATAACATATAAAATAAACAACTGTTGTTGACCATAATTTGTTTTGTCCTATACTAATATTCTAAGTGTCATTTTTCATTAAAAAAATTATGTAACATCGTTTCATTAACATACCCAAAAGCCGTTAATTTCATATTGAACTGTGTATAAATTCAAATTTAATTATCCATATAATACCACAATAGGTTAGAAGTCATTAGGTAGGAAACCCTTGGTTAATTGAGGAACGTAAATTTTATAGAAGTTAGTTAAGTAAAAAGCTAGTTGACATTATGGTGCAAACTTTGGATATTCATTTTTTAGTATTGACATGCCTTCACCCTAGAAAATTTTTGAGAAGACCAATTTTGTTTTTGGTAGTCAATTATGTTTTTAAAAACAACAAAGATGATTCAGAATTTAAAATCAATTAAACACTTAGGATATCTGTAAAATAATCATTAAAAAAGAAAAAAAAACCTCTTCAAATGTTTATTGATCAAAGGTTTTGCTTTCCTCATCAGTAGTTTTTTCATCATAGGTTTTTCAACTGGAGTTAAATTCCTTAGGTTATGTATAAACATTTATTTGAACTAAGAAAGGTCTTCAGAAGGTTATTCATCAGAGGTTTGGATTTCATGATCAGTAGTTCATTATCAGATGTTTGTGATCAGCAGTTTAAACAGCAGTGGTTAAACAAATAAAGTTACGTAATGACAATGACACCTACAATATTAGTAAAGGACAAAACAAAATTATGTTCAACATTTCTTAAAAATATAATAAAAATAATTTACCTAAGTTGAAAACATCGCAAACAATCAACATATATAATCACCCTCTTAATCTATTGATCTAGTAAAAAATTTACACATAAGGGATACAGTAGTTAGTTATTTTACAAATTAGATGTCCCCGGATGTATATATCCCAAAAACATTAGTGCAAGAACCAACAAAAAAGGTTAACGTGTCAAAAGAACAAACAACCCCACATTAGACCTTAGAAACACTAAGAAGACGCTTAGAATTAAACCACTCAAATTCACAAACATCACCAACAGCCAATCCATTATTCTTCAAAAGAACATTCCATCCTAATATCACCACCCTTCTACAAAATTGCAAATAAATTAAATGCAATTAGTCATTAAATAAAATATACAGTTAAAAATATAAACAAAAGATAATTTAAATGCAATAAAACTTACTTCTTATAACAACCATTTTTTGCAGTCCCCACCTCAGCCTTCACAGGTGCTTGATCATCAAACTTAATATTCAATGACATTCCAGGTTTCAGCCCAGAAGCCATAGCCAGTGTATTGGTGATTTGCTTAAAAAAACCCAAAACATATTAATTAACAAAAGTAAAAAACCTAAACTTTATAGAACTTATATATCCAAAAAATAAACAAACTAATAATATTACCATGCGTTTCTGAATCTTAGCTTTCATATAAAAGTTATCCTATATAGCAAAAAAAGTACATGAAAATTATTTAAGAAAATACCCAACTATTGTTACTTATAAAAACTAAATAAAATATAAAAATATCAAATTTTACCCGGCCCTTTTCAACTTTGCTTTTCTGGGAGAAAATATCCGTAGCAGATACAGATGTAGAAGGAGGGAGACTCTCGGACTCATCCGATTCAATAAATACAACATGAGAAGGAGTGGCGGCGTTCGCGACCTGTTGCAATTCATCGAAATCGACTACTCTTCCATCTTTATGATACGCAACAATATCATAACGTGAACAACGCACAAGCTTGAAAACAACCACCATCTCACGCCTCAAACGAAGATCACGAACCACATTTACCCAACCACCTTGCAAAAAAATACTTCTTACCATTATCTGAACCGCCAAAAGTAACCTCCCATTCCCTAAAATCTGCAGCCTCAATGGTAATCTTTTTGGTATGGAAAATATCATGATAGTTGTAGAAATAAAAACCACGTGGAATAGGCTGCAAACAATATTAAAGTTTTTATGATTTAAACAACTAATCAAAATATAAATTAAAACTTCAATCTCCGTATATATAACTATATTAAACAAAAAACAAACTTACAACATAGTCAGACGACAAATCACAAACCGGATAATAGAAACAATTGCCAATGTTATTCTTCTGGTTCAAATTTAAAAACATAACCTTCAGAGATTGAGGCTGCAAATATTCCAAAAAAACAAAGCAATTGGCAGTCATTCCTATACCCCTCATCATACGTTTCCAACCATCTGTGAAGTAGAAAACTTCATCTATCAATTCAAGAGTAACAGGCCAATGAAGATCCTGTTCGGTTGTTTAATCAAATTCGCCAAGCGCAAGCTCATTGGATTGAAATTTTTTTCCAAACGTAAGTGGCAGCATCTAAATCAGAAATGTATAAGAAAAAAAATAAATAAGCCACAACAATATTTAAATAAAAACATAATCATCAGAAAGAAGGTTAAATACCAGAGTTAGCGTTTCAGGATGAAATAACATTGTAAAAATGCGAGAAACTATCTTTCAAATATAACCCTGTAAAAACAAAAAAACAAAATATTAACTAATCTAGCATATAACAACATAATATTAATGACAATAACAATAAATCATATAATTTGTTTTCCTCGTCAGTACATCATTATCAGTAGTTTCCTAATCAAAGATTATCATCAGGAGTTAAACATACGTAATTCATAATCATATACAACAATCATAGAACATACATAAATAATATAACATGTTACAACATAATATTAACGACAATAACAACAAATCAAATGTTTTGGTTTCATCATAAGTGCTTCGGTATCAATAGTTTTATAATAAGAGATTCTCATCAGGAAGTAAACCATCAGTAGTTATTAATCATATACAATAATCATAGAACATACATAACTAACCTAACCTACAACAACATAATATTAATGACAATACAACAAAAACAGAGGTTTTGATTTCATCATCAGTTCTTCATTATCAGTAGTTTTCTAATCAAAGATTCTCATCAGGAGTGAAACCATCAATAATTCATAGTCATATACAAAAACAATAGAAGATACATAACTAATCTAAAAGAGAATGCATCTAAAGTTTAGAGAAGTAACATAACCCTAATAGCAAACCGTAACAACAATATGTTCTTCATCAACCAAATAACACATTTCCAGTGAACTAACAGAAGAAAACATCGACGATTAATATAACAACTGAAAACAAATAACACATTACACAAAAAACAAAACAAACACATACATTTTACCAAGATGACACAACAGGTGCTTGAGAATAACATAACAACAACAATGAGAAAACAAAGAGAAAATTCATAACAAAAACATAATTAAAATTTGAAAAACAAAATAATAAACCAAGATAAATAACGAAAAAAATATACCTTAAACGAAAACAAAACAAACAGAGCGTCGGCAGAGATGATGAAAAACCAATAGATGTTGAATAATCTTGACGAAATCAGATGAACAAAGAAGAGGGAAGAGGAAAAGAAGAGGGAGAGAGAGAGAGAGAGAGAGAGAGTGACACCCGGCATATTTGACTTGACATATTTAAACTTATAAGTCTACCTTAGCGAGAAATGTATTACTTACGTACTTAACTGGGTTAGTTGAGTCGGGATTTTCTTACGTATTGTCCAGGGTTCAATGATTTGGAGGATCATTGGTGTCTTTTACGTACACACGAGTCTTGAGTCCCGTTGTTGGTGAATTACATAAACGAAATTAAGTGTTATGCGTAGATTGATTCTTATGTGGTGAATTATATGCAAATACGTGTTTAAACGATGTTTAGATGATTATCCATGCTTATATATGTCAAACATAGGTTAGGATTACATGTTCATGTGTTAGGATGTGTTAAAACGCGTTAAACACGACAAACTAGAAAATCTGGAAAAGGCATTTCCTGGTTCGACCTTTCGAAGGGTCGAACCTGGCCCTCATTCTGTTAAAAATCCCCTTCGACCAAAATAAACCACATTCGACCCATGTAAAGGGTCGAACCTTACTATCTGTTTAAAAGAATCTACATTCGACCACTTCACTCCACGTTCGCCCTCATGTAGGGGTCGAACTTGGACATACTATAAATACCATCCTTAGTCATTTTCATCATTTCACAAACCCTATACGCCTCAAAACACCCTCTTTCGACTTTTATCATTGGGGAAGGAGTTTTTGAGCTTGTTTTTCATAATCCAACACTCTAAATCATTTCAAGTGAAGATCTAAGGTGTGTTCTTCATTCTAAATCCTTTTTAAGCAATTTTAATTCGTTTTTATAAAACCCCAAAGTTCCAGATCTGATCTAAGATGACTTTTATGAATAATAACCTTTCTGAAATCTTTCTAAACAAAACCTCACCATAAAACATGAGTTTTCTTATGTGTTAACATATATTAATGATCCTTCATGTTATGTTATGTGATTATTTGATTTTGTATGATATGTGGGTGATATGGAGATGTTCTAGGATAGTTATAATTGATGCGTATTGATTATCTTAGGTCATATATTATTGTATGATGATGATTAGGTCTAATTGGGGGATTTTAATAGATTTAGGGATTGATGCATGATGATTTTAGGGATGATTTGATTGGGGGTTTTGATTTACTTCATAATCTGAGTATGATGATGTGTTTATTAAGTGATTTCACAAAAGTTTCCTAATTGGGTAAAGTTTCCATGCATGATATGACATATTCATAATATTGCCATTTTGGGTAAACATTAAAACGAACTGATTTGGGGGTAAGAATAGTAGGGTTATGTGGGGATATGATATTCATACTTGACTGCTATATTTCATGATGTTTCGTGATGTTTTCGGACGTTTTTGAATCGTTTTAAGGGAAGGTCATCTGCCAGGGTCGAACCTGGGCACCTTCGACCATTCGTGGGGTCGAAGGTGGACCCCCAGGGTCGAACCTGGCAGTCTGGTGGTCGAATCTGCATTATTTGGTCGAACGTGCTTGATATAGGTCGAATTAACACATGTTAAGGTCGAATAAACATGTGTTAAGGTCGAATGAACTTGTTTTAGGTTGCATAAACTTACCTTGGGGTCGAAGGAACCTAAAAAGGGTCGAACCAAGCTTCTTGGGATCGAACCTACCTTATTTCCTTCCTCATTCAAACCAACTACTTCGTATGTGTGATTCTTGATGCAAACTAAGTATGCCATGCTTGAAACTTACCAGTAATCTATGTGTACTTGATTTATTTGTGTAATGGGTCACCAACGGGATGTCGAGTCGATCTAGTGTGTCAGTTAAACTGTCAAACACGTTTTCAAACTTAGTCATGATCTGGACAATCGGGGACTACTTAACCTTAGAGTTATTAGTCAAAACTCTTATACAAACTTTATTGATAGATCGCTGGTATTTGGGATTATCAAGACTTTTATTTATTTTTATTTTGGGAACGCAAACTAAGGCGAGTGTCACAGCCCCATTCTTTACTGTTTTCGGAACATTCTTGGGGAGAAACATGGGGTAAAACTTTCTAACTTTTAGACCAACATATTACATTATATCACATGGATATTTAGTGACTCTTACTTCATCATTAATGTCCTCTCATGTCTTAGTGAACCATCAATATGTGGGTACATAGCAGGGAAAGTGTGAATAGATCCATTGGGCCTGGCAAGCCCCACTCGGGACGACTGGAGGTCGGTGGCGGGTGCATATTTGTCCTATATCTTACGGCACCGGGTGATGAACCGGTGACGGGTTTGAGGCATTCTTATTTTGTCAGCAGTGGTTCACGACACTATAGTATCATGTAACGATGTCTAGCTAGCATCAGGTATAGATGTAAGGATTGTTGGGTCTGGTTTACTTGTGACAAACTTTTACAAACTATATTTCTGTGACTCACCGGCACTTTACGTGTTGTCTAACTTCGCATGTTTTCTCAGGTCGCTAAGGTAGCAGGGAGTCTTAGGCGCACTGGAGTCGCACTGCGTCTAGTATTGCATACATAAGCAAACCGGGTTGTGTTTGCATACGTATTTGACTTATGGTTTTGTAAACATTAATTTTGCTTCTGCTGTCATTGTCTACCTTACTTTTGAACTTATAAACTGCGTGGTTGGTATTTCTACGTAACTTTTAATGCATATAGATGTCGTTTATTGTGACCATTGACTTGGATCCTGGTATGTCACGCGCCTCGTGGTAAAACCCCGCAAGTGGAATTTGAGGGTGTGACAGATTGGTATCAGAGCCAATGGTTATAGTGAACTAGGACTGCATGTAGAGTCTAGGCTATAGCCGAGTCACACACTAGACGGTCACACGTTATGAATCTTTTTAGTGGGAAACTTACTAACTTTGTCGGGGTGTCTATATCATCATACTTGTGTGTTACATCATCTATTCTTACTTGCGCTTGGCCTATTCTTCATCTTACCTTTTTCTTCGGGATTTGAAGACGAAGAGATGGACTTGTTGATTCTTGGCATGGCGGTGTTGCGCATTGGAGATACTTTGACGTACTTTTGAGATCTGTCCAGTATTCGGACGTCTTCCTTTCTATTCCAATGGACACACTTGCTCACACACTATCTTACAATTGTACTTGGAGTTGTACACTTTCGAATGATCATTCATTCAGAAATCTTTACACTTGGTATTCTGATCAGATGATTCGTGGTTGATACGGGTTGGTCGGATCAGGATGACCCTCTATCATTATCATTAGTTGTTAATACTAGTGATGAATCTGAACTTCTTGTTCTCTCTGTATTCTAGAAATGCCAGCTGCTCGTGGTGTGGACGTCGTGGTGGCGGTGGGGGACGCCGTGGTGGCGGTGGTGGTCGCGGTGGCGGTCGTGGTGATGAGCCTGTCACTATGACCCAATCCGAGCTGAACAACATGATTCAGCAACAGGTATCTGTTGCTCTTGCTGCATTCCAGGCTGCTCGGCAGGGATTTTCTGGTGGTAATTTGATTACTACTACTTCTGTTTATTTATACCATTGATGGTATGTTCGTTTTGCTTACCTATGTGTTGATGCAGGTAATGCTGTTAATCCTCATCCTCCCACCTGCTCCTACAAAATGTTTATGGACTGCAAGCCTCATAACTTTAGTGGGAATGAGGGTGCAGTGGGTTTACTGAGGTGGTTGGAGAAGGTTGTTTCTGCTTTTGCGATGTGTAACTGTCCTGCTGTAGACCATGTGAAGTACGCTTCTGGTACTTTTGAGAATCATGCTTTGACGTGGTGGAATTCTGTTATCCAGACTTTTGGGTTGGCTGAGGCCAATGCCATGCCCAAGGTTGGATCTGAGATTGATGATTATGCTGTTCGTTATCATGAGTTGGTTCTTAAGAAGATTGAATTCTTTATTGCTGGGCTTGTACCTGAAATTCGTGGGTTGGTTACCGCGAATGACTGTGCCACTCTTCAGGGTACTATTCGGTTAGCTCACAAGCTAACCAATCAGAAGGTGGAAGAAGGTACTCTGCCACCTAGGGGTTCTGTTGTGAAGGCCCCTGATAGTGGTAGTAAGCGTAAGTGGGAGAGCTCTGTGAAGAACTCTGCCCCATCCCAGCCCCAGCAGCAGCAGAAGAAGTCTGAGTCTTCTACCCCTTCATTTGGGCAGAAGTTTGGTTCTTACCATGGTAGTTACCCGAAGTGTAACATGTGTAGCTATCATCACAATGGGCCATGCCGCAAACTTTCTACTTGTAAGCAGTGTGGGAAACCGGGACATGAGGTTTATACTTGTCGTGTTCGTCTGAGCGACAAGGCTGCCCCTCAGGCTACTAACCAGGTGGATCAGGGTTGTTTCAATTGTGGTCAGACTGGTCACTTTTGGCGGGATTGTCCCAAGCTGAAGCAGGGTGATGGTGGGAAGAATAGTGGTGGTAACAGGAACAACGGAGGCGGCGGCGGCGGAAATGCACGTGTCTTCGTCATCGGATCGGGGGAAGCCTGGCAGAACCCAAACACTGTTACCGGTACGTTCCTTCTTAACGATCGCTATGCTTCTGTTTTATTTGATTCTGGTGCCGATAGGAACTTTGTATCGGTAGGATTTAGTCAGTTACTAGACATGGTACCTACACCCTTAGAGGCTAAGTACTTGATAGAATTGGCTGATGGTAAGAACATTGAAGCGATAGATATTCTTCGGGTGTGTCGTTTGGAACTTTCGGGTTTGTCTTTCCCTATTGACCTTATGCCGGTATCCTTGGGTAGTTTCTATGTTGTCGTGGGCATGGATTGGTTGTCTTTGTATCACGTGGAGATCGTTTGTTTTGATAAGGTTATCCGTATCCCTCTCCCTGATGGAGAGATTCTTTCGGTGCATGGTGAGAGGAACGGTACTCCTTTGAGTATCATATCTTGTATGAAAGCCTACAAGTATCTTCAGAAGGGTTATTCGGCCATTCTGGCACTTGTTTCTGTTTCTTCTGATGGTGAGAAGAAGATCGAGGATATTCCCATGGTTCGTGACTTTCCTGATGTATTTCCTGATGACTTACCTGGTCTTCCTCCTCATCGTCAGGTTGAGTTTAGTATTGATCTTGCACCTGGTGCAGCCCCTATTGCTCGAGCCCCTTATCGTCTTGCACCTCCCGAGATGTTGGAGTTATCCAACCAGTTACAGGAACTCTTGGAAAAGGGTTTCACCCGGCCTAGTTCGTCCCCGTGGGGAGCCCCTATTCTGTTCGTGAAGAAGAAAGATGGAAGCCTGCGTATGTGTATTGATTATCGTGAGCTGAACAAGGTGACCATCAAGAATCGTTATCCTCTTCCTCGTATCGATGATCTCTTTGACCAACTTCAGGGTTCTAGCTTTTATTCGAAGTTGCCTTTATTGATGGCATTCTGATCTATTCCAAGAGCAAAGTGGACCATGAGGAACACTTGAGACTTGTCGTGGAACTCTTGAGGTGAGAACAGTTGTATGCTAAGTTCTCGAAGTGTGACTTTTGGTTACGCGAAGTTCAATTCCTAGGTCATGTAGTTAATGAGCTGGGGATTCATGTCGATCTGGCTAAGATCGAAGCTATTAAAGACTGGGAAGCACCGAAGACGCCATCTGAGGTGCGGCAATTCCTTGGTCTTGCGGGTTACTATCGTCGTTTCATTGAGGGATTTTCGAAGATCGCTCAACCCCTCATTGCTCTCACCTAGAAAGACCGGAAGTTTGACTGGGGTGATTCGCAGGAATCGGCATTTCAGATGCTAAAACTCAAACTCTGTTCTGCACCTATCTTATCCTTACCTGACGGTACGGACGACTTCGTCGTGTATTGCGACGCTTCTATTCGTGGTCTCGGTTGTGTGTTGATGCAACGTGAGAAGGTTATTGCTTACGCTTCTCATCATCTTAAGGTTCACGAGAAGAACTACACTACCCATGACTTGGAATTGGGTGCGGTGGTTTTCGCTCTAAAGATTTGGAGACATTACTTGTACGGTACGAAGTGCAGTATTTACGCCAATCAAAAGAGTCTCTAGCATATTTTCAATCAAAAGGAGTTGAACATACGGCAGCATCGCAGGGTCGAACTCCTTAACGATTATGACTGTTCCATTATGTACCATCCTAGCAAGGCGTACATTGTGGCTAACGCCTTAAGCAGGAAGGAATCTGCGAAACCACGTCGTGTTTGAGCTTTACAGCTCACTATCCATTCTTCCTTACCTGACCAAATTCGTTTGGCACAACTTGAAGCTTTGAAGGAGGAAAACCTTAAAGCTGAAACTATGCATAGTGCCGACAAGCACCTTGAACTTAGGTTTGATGGCCTACATTACTTTGCGGAATGAGTTTAGGTACCTCTGTTTGGGGAATTACGGGAGCTTGTCTTGGACGAGGCTCACAAATCCCGATATTCTATTCAACCTGGCTCCGGCAAGATGTATCAGGATTTGAAGATTCTCTACTGGTGCCCAAACATGAAAGCTGACATAGCCTACTATGTTAGCAAGTGCTTTACTTGTGCAAAAGTCAAGGTGGAGTACCAGAAGCCGCCTGGTGTCCGGCAACAACCAGAGATTCCCGAATGGAAGTGGGAACGAATCATGATGGATTTTGTCACCATGCTACCGAAATCACCAAGTGGTTATGATATGATTTGGGTGATTATCAACAGGTTGACAAAATCGGCGCACTTCCGTCCCATTAAGGAAACTGACGGACTCGAGCGCTTAGCTAGCATTTACCTTAAGGAAGCAGTTTCTAAGCACGGGTGCCTGTTTCTATCATCTTTGATCGTGATTCTCGTTTTGCTTCGTGTTTCTGGAAGGCTCTGCATAAAGCCTTAGGTACTCAACTGGAGATGAGTATAGCCTATCATCCGCAAACTGACGGTCATAGTGAGCGGACGATTTAAATTTGGAGGACATGCTTCGGGCATGCATTATCGATTTTGACAAGGGTTTGGAGAATCACCTACCGTTGGTGGAGTTCTTTTACAACAACAGCTATCATTCTAGCATTAAGGCAGCTCCATTCGAGGCTCTTTACGGGGATTTCTAGTAATTTTCTTTGTTTGATTAACAAATGTTTAGTATCTATGTTTAATATCTAAATATTATGTTAATATACTATATGTTTTATATACATTAGATATGTTTCGTTAACTTTATTTAGGTTTAGTAAAACTTCATATTTTGTTTTTTTGGACTTTGAATGAATCCTTTTGGATTATGCTATATGGTTTGTTGCTTTTGATAGTATATCAGTATTTTGCATTTTTACAATCGGAAGTTGCATTTATGTTCTGTTTTCACGCAAGAATGTTATCATCAATGCTAATAATAATCAAAACAGCCTTTTTGAAAGTTTTTAGAAACTGTATTTCTTATTTGTTTAAAATTAACTTTAACATCAAATGATTTAACTCACGAGGAGAAAACTCTGAAAACAAAACCTTTGGTACTAAACTACTGATAATATAAGCAAAACGTCTAATGATTATACTTCTGAAAAACTAAAATACTGATAATTATTAAGCTATTGATGATAAACATCTGATGACGAAACCTCTAAGAGTTAAGTTATGATAACAAATGTAAACTACTGAGAAATAAACTTCTAAAGACAATACATACTTATAGTTACTTAGATCCTAATTAGAAACCTATGATGAAAAACTAGTCAATAAACGAAACGAACAAACAACATCCTAAACTATGTTTTCCATCGAAACTACCATAACACAAAATTACCAAATAACAAACAATTGCAAAATAACAATGTCAACTACTTCCTCAAACGCTTTGGTTTGTTCGTGCACCTCTTTGGCCTAGAATGTTAGTCAGACGAAACATCTTCAGTATTATCTGGGACATTAACTACAGGATTTTGGATAAACGAATCCGCAACATCAGCCATGTCTTCATTACATGTTGTCTTCTCAATGACGACATGACCACCATTTACATCTTCAGTATTATCTGGGACATTAACTACAGGATTTTGGATAAACGTATCCGCAGCATCAGCCATGTCTTTGTTACCTGTTGTCTTCTCAGCGACGACATGACCACCAATTACATCATCTGAATCATGCTTACATACTTGGCTTACCTCATGCATATCTCCACAACCTACTTCAGTTACATCGCATTTATTAAAACGCTCTTCAGAGGCATATATTCAGAAGGCATCTCATCAGAATTAACATTACAACCATCCGGTATTGATGCTGAACTTTGCGCGCAGAACATATCACTACCAGCCAAATCACCAACCTGACAAATAGACGATGATTTCTCAGCAAGCGTGGTTTAACATTCACCTAATAATTCTCTGCGTTTAGTTCAGGAATCAACTGATTCAACTGCGCTGATTGTTGAACAACAACACCAACCCATTACAACAAACAGAATTATAAATGGAGCAAAACAATTAAAAAAAAGTACAACATATAACCAAAACATAAGTATAACATCAAGCACTAACTTCATTTAAAGACGACGACTTATGCATGACGGCCGAATCAGTAGCTTTTATCTCCAAATCAGGACAGATAGACGATGGTTCGTGAATATGCCTGTGTTCAACATTAACATCACTATTATCCATGTTAACTTCATAAATCAACTTAGTCGACTCAGCCTCTTGTTCTTCAACAACAGCAGCGTAAAAGTACAAGCAAATTAATAGATGAAATAAAATAACAAAATTAAAAGTTAACACAATTGTTTCGTATAACATTAAATACCGATGACGAAGATGATACAGATGTAATCGACAATATATTAGGTCCCCACATTAGTTCATCTGCCATAGCTAACTCATCTTCAGTAATCCTACTAAAAAATTCTTCAACCTCTTTGTCTTGCTCAAAAATTGCAGCGGCAGCTACCATAGAAGTGTTCTTACTCTTGTTTAACATGTTAACATCATCGCCGAGATACTTTGATACCGTAAACCGACGAACTGATGTAGGAGGAAAATTATACTTATCAACCTTAATCCTAAAAATGACACGCAGCCCAGCTAAATTTTCAATAAAAAAACATATGTATCCAATCCGGGTCATCAGCATCCTATAAAATTCAAGCAATAATATATTTTAGGCATTATTAATAAAACAACAAACAATGATGAAACACTAGACATATAAATTAAATTAACTGTAATCAACTAAATGATATACCTCAGATATACTTCTCTTAATCAATTCATCAACACTAATACCCAATAATGCAATGACAACTTCATTGAAAAGAACACATGTTATCTCCACTCCCTTATCCATCAGGTGAACAATCCATTTATATCTGTAGACATCACATTAATTAATAGTTTACAAATATATTAATTTATATGTTAACAACTTACGATTGACGTGGATTAGTAACATGTTGTCCACAGCTTTGGCATACATATTGCGAATCCTAAAATATGTCCTTCTTTCGACACATATTACACTTAACATACTTCCAATCATCATTCATATCAATAGCAATTATAGTTCCATCGATATTGTACATTGTACCCTGTACACAAGGTGTTAGTAATTTGAAAACGAACAAACTGGACACATAATATGAATATAAATATAAATTATTCACCTCATCAACACCCTGTTGTAAATAAGTATCAATCTCGCTAACGGACGTGATACGATAATCATCATTATCTAAGTTAAACGGTTTGAAGTAGACAGGACAAGACGGCCTATAAACAACAACCATGTAAATAGATGTAAAATATGATGCAAATTGTGACACCCGGCATGTTCGGCTTAAACATTTTGGTAAAACATAAGTCTACCTTAGCGAGAAAAATTTATAAGCAGACTTAACAAGGTTAGTTGAGTCGGGTTATGATAGGATTATCCAGGGTTCAATGATCTGGAGGATCATTGGGAGTCATTTTGGGAATACACTAGTACCGGGTCCCGTTGTTGGTGAAATTACATGAACTGAATCAAGTAGGACAGGTAGATTATCAACACACGTGTAACATAACATGAGAATATGTGCTACAAGGTGTGAACATGATTATACGTGCCTATATGTGCTTAACATGTGTTAGAATTGCATGATCATACGTTAGAATGTGTTTAAATACGTTAAAACGACAAAACTGGAAAAACTGGAAAACACAAGTCCTGGTTCGACCCATGGCTTGGGGGCAAACCTGGACATGAGCCTTGGTTCGACCCTTGGATAAGGGGCGAACCTAGAACAACCCACAAAACACATTCATTCGACCTTGTAAAAGGGCGAAGGTGGCACCTTCGACCCCATGAAAGGGGCGAATGTGGAGTTTATATAAATACCACACTTTGTCATTTTTCACCATTTCACAAACCCTAGCCGTCTCTAAACACTCTCAAACGATTTTAATCACTGAGGAAGGAGTTTTTGCTCTTATTTTTCACAATCTAACCTACAAACAACATCTAATCAAGAATCCAAGGTGTGTTCTTAATCCTAAATCCTTTTTAAAGCATTTTAATTCGTTTTCATCTAACCCTAAATGTCCAGATCTGTTCTAAGGATGTTTTATCAATAAATACCTTTTAAACATTTTCCTAAACCTAAACCTTATCATTAAACATAGGATTCATATCAATAAACATATGTTAAATATGTGTTATGTGATATTATGTGTTGTTTAATGATTTGTTGTTGTACTAATGCTAGAAACATGATCTAGGGCTGCTATTGATGTTAGTTTAGGATTGTTTAAGGTTACAATTAGATGAATGATGATACCATGTCTTATTTGGGGATTTTAATAAATCTAGGGCTTGTTGTATGCTAGTATTATCAATAGAACTATTGGGAGTTTTCATATACACGATAAACTGAGCATTTTAAGATGATTATGGATTGATTTCAGAAAGTTTCCAAATTGGGTAAAGATTTCATGCATGATGTGACACTTCCATAATTTTTGCCATTTTGGGAAAGGGCTAAAACGAACAGGTTTTGGGGAAAAGTTGGTGGGGTTTTGTGGGGATATGTTATTCATACTTAACTGCTGTGATTGATGATGCTTCGGGATGTTTTAGGATGTTTTTGAAGCGTTTTGGGGAAAAACATTCTGCCCAGGGTCGAACCTGGGCACCTTCGACCAGTAGTGGGGTCGAAGGTGGAATCCCAGGGTCGAACCTGGACAATATTGGTCGAATCTGTTTCAATGGGTCGAATGTGGCTTTATATGGGTCGAAGGTGACTCTAAAAGGGTTGAACGTGGAAAAAAAGGGGCGAAGGTGGAACTGAAAACCCTGGTTCGACCCTATACATTCAAAAATGAGATTTTTGATGCAAACTAAGTGTTTTATGCTTGAACCTTGCGTGAAATCTATGTGTACTTGATTTGTTAGGGTAATGAGTTACCAACGGGATGTTGGGTCGGTCTAGTGTGTCGGTTGAACATTCAAAACACGTTTTAAAACATACTTGGTCACTATCTGGACAATCGGGGACTAGATAACCTTATGGTTATTAGTCGGAAAACTTATGTGAACATTTTGATAGATCTCCTGTAGTGGGATTATCAAGGGCTTGGCTTTCTTATATTACTGAGGAACACAACCTAAGGTGAGTTCACGGCCCCACTTTTACTGCCTTAACTTTTGGGGGAGAAAACATACGCTAAACGTATTTTGGTAACATATGTCATACTATCGTTTTAACTTTGTGTTGCTATACGATCTTTGAAAGTCCCGGGGAAAGCCATGAATGTGTGGGGATGCACAACGGGGGAAATGTGGATAGATCTATTGGGCGTGACCTGCCCCACTCGACGGCTTGGAGGGCCGGGCGGCTGCATATTGTCTCGAACTAGTAACATTGGTAACATGCTAAACATTTCGGGCTGAACATTGCTAAACGTGTCTAGTAATGGTTTTCCAATCGTAGTAGTAACAAAACATACGCCTAGCTAGCGTACTTGGTAACATTGATATAGTAGTGAGATGGGAACACTTTGGTAACACTGTGGTAACATTTGGTAACATTTTGGTAACATATTGAACAAACCTGTGAACTCACCAGCATTATATATGTTGACGTCTCTTTTGGCATGTTTTCTCACGTCGCTAAGGTAGCATCGGTTGGACTAGGCGCACGGGTCTGCATTGGCGTCTAGGCTTAGTTGCACGTTTTGAAAAAAGTGTCTTGAATACTTTGGAACACTGTTTTGTAGTTGATTAAATTCTTTAAATGCTTCCGCTTATGAAATCTATGTTTTTGAGTTTACGTACTTCATATAGTGTTGTTTATTGTGACCGTTGACTTGGATCCTGGTTTGTCATGCGCCTCGCGGTATAACTCCGCAGTGGAAATTTGAGGGTGTGACACAAATAAATATATCAAAATAGGCATCAGACAATGATTTTACATATTGTTGAAGACATTGGCTTCAGGCAATTGGAGATTAAGATATAAGTCAGACGCAACCGTTGTCATCAAGCATGGACCACCTAGTATGTTAAACATTAAACGTGCATACTATATACCAATAAATATAAAAAAATGATAATTTTAATATAATAATTAAACAAATTACTAACCTTGATACAGAAGAACCTTAGAACCAGTCAGCACAACCACAAGATTTGTATTTTGATAAGAACGGATAGTATCATCATTAAACTTACTTGCCATTTTACCCCCACAACGATATATTAAGATCCAAACAACTGATTTAAACAATTAACATTAAATTGAAACAACAACATCAAGGTTACATATGCATGTTTTGTAAGTCAACAAATAAATAAAATATTTCAAATAAAAAATAACATACCATTCGTTACGTAATACAATGCGACGTATGTCGCGATTGGATGATTCCCCATTCCGCACCTTGCTTTCCACAGCCCCCAAACACAAAGAACTCCAATAACATCTAAGTGTTTATATACATCATTTAGCCTTAACTATTAACATACAATATAAGTAAAGAGTAACAAAAAATACAACAAAACCTGTGAGATATTTGTCCTTATTAATGCGACCACTCAGATGGTTGAAAGGTATGAATTCAAAAACATGACGTTTAAAGCCAGAAAGTTGCATATGCTGATGACAAAGTTTAGTAGAACGTGAGAACTGAATAAAGTCATCCCGGTGTATTGGTCGATAAAACGTAGTGTATTTAACAACACCAAATTTACTCATCATACAAACACCACCCTCACGCAAAATGATATTGAAGTTGAAAGCCAAGTAAGAAGGAATCTTTGCATGAATATATGAACCCTACAAATTAAATTTTTTTTTAAACAAAATCAAAGATTAATTTAAACAAACAAACATATTGATTACCAATAACAAAATCTACTTACACGTTCATCTGAAAAAACGACATCAGTAGACATCACAAAACCTATGTTCGGATTATACGTTGTCCAAACACGTGAAGCCATCACTCTAATCTGCCGCTTTTTTATACCGTTAGGACGTAATTCAGATATATACTGATTGTTGATGCATTTTGCGACTAAGGATTGGATATACTTGATTAACACATGTTAATAGATAGCCGAATGTAGATTATATGGGCGAATGTATTCAAGACTGGGCGAAGGTGAAGATAAACGGGCGAAGGTAGATCAGAACTGGACGAATGAAGAATGGACGTGGACAGAAGACCACATTCGACCACTCTTAGTGGGCGAATGTGGAAAATCTCACATTCGACCAGAAGAAAGGGGCGAATGTGCAGAGGCTGTATATAGTTTTTGAGTTTTTGATTATGTAAGAGAGTTATCATTTGTGTCCAGGTTCAGTGCAGGTTTAGTAGTGTTTTTGAGAAAGTGTCTTTGTGATTCTAGATTAACATAAACAGTGTAAATGCTTATTGATTGAAAGTTAATCTATGAAAATGATATTGAAAATGATCTTGATTGTGTCGTGATTAGCATCTTATCAATTTGTTCAGATCTAGGGTTTCCGCACCTAGATTTGTGACTTGTATGATCAAATAATCCTGTTTTAGATAAATTCCAACGCTCACAAAGTGGTATCAGAGCCAAGAGGATCATACAACAACAAGTTTGATAAGACCAGAGTTGATTCGGACATGTTTTAGACAAATTATCATCTGTTTTTACAAAAACTCTTATAAAACATAGTTTTTGATCGATTTAAAGGTGATTTTGTGGTCAAATTCAAGTTTTCCAAGACTTAAAGTTGTTCCAAATCAAATCCGAAACATAACCTGATTGAGATCATTGAAATCCATGAACTTTTGAAAATTTCAGATCAAAATAACCGTTTTTTAAACAATAACCGTTTTTCAAAAGTGAGATCTGCTGATATGGGGCGAACCTGGAACCTGGACTGAGTTTGTGGGCGAACCTGACATAAAAGTGGGCGAACCTGAGTTTTTAGTGGTCGAACCTGAAAATTTGTCTAGAAATTTTTCACATTCGGGTATACAATTTCACCTTCGACCGTTCAGATTTCGGGCGAAAGTGGAATAGTGTTTGTCTTGGTTTACATTCTGGTTATATCCACATTCGGTTATCACTATTTGGACGAAAGTAACACCAAAGGGACGAAAGTGAGATAAAAGGGACGAGAGTGTGAAATTTTGGACGAATCTGAGATTGTTTTGGACGAACGTATTATTTTTGGGCGAACCTAAGATTTTTTTTCTGAAAAATTTTTCTAAGTGTTGTGATTTTCAGATTTTGATCATGTGGCGTTTTCAAACTACTTCGGGATCAGCACCAACACAACCACAACAACAGACAATGGACCCATGGACTGTGGCAGCTCAAAAGACGAACACGCAATCCTCACAACCACTGAACTACATGACAACATCAAGCACGATGCCTCAGAATGTAGCACATCCGGCATTACAATCAGATTACTGGGGAGTAGCTGCAGCGGCGGTAAATACTCAAACCACTAACGCTATCTCTACCTTGATTAAGGATTTGTCTACAGGTAGTGGAACTCGGCCACCTAAGCTCATGGATATGCAAGAGTACAACCAGTGGCACACCATGTTCAAGATCCATCTGGAGGGCATGGGAGTTGAAGGAGCTGAGGCATGGAGCATGATCGTCAAAGGATACACAGCACCGATTCTGGAGAATACCGGTGAGTTGATTCCTCTGGAGAGCTTGGCTGAGGATGAAAAGAAGAAATACGTGGTGGAGAAGAAGGCGTTCTCTCAACTGACACAGGCGATCACAAGTGACCTGTTGCATCAGTTTGGGACATGTACAACGTCGAAGCAGCTTTGGGATAAGCTGAAGAGGAAGCATGATGGTAACGAAAAGACCAGGAGTTTGAGAATGGAGGAGTTGGTTAAAGAGTTTGATAATTTTTCTTTCATTAATAATGAAACTTTGAAAGAACTAACACCGAGATATATGCATTTATTGTCTGAATTGTCTAGCTATGGTGTACAGATTCCCATGACTAAGCAGGTGGATAAGTTTGCAGATGCTTTGCCACCACAATGGGATCAGCATGTGGAGGTACTTAGAGAGAAGGATGCTTATCAATTCTGGACCATTTCAGAGTTTATTGAGAAGTTGGAGAACAAAGAGCTGGAGGATAGGAGGAAAGCTAGAAGGTCGCAGATTCCTCAGAATCCGAGTCTGTATTTTGGAGGTACTTCAGTTTCAGCTGGAAACTCGAGCTCTGGAAGTGTTGCACCACATGTTGCATGCATTTCCAATGTCATGGATTCATCAAAACCAACCACCAACTACACACCACCACAATACAATTCCTACACACAACCATCATACACACCACCACAATATACTTCCTACATTTCACCAGTCTCTCCAATGCAACAAGCTAGTTTTTACACCGCTAACCAAACACAACAACCATCAAACCAAATTACTCAACATAAACAACCGGTGGTTTTGGATACATCCAACTTAGGAAACGTGACTGTGGAGGTTGCTCAGCAACACATTGCATTAGTCTCTGCTATGGTTTCATCCTACAATGGCTTGGTTGCTAGTCAGATTGGGAACAACAACTTGACCAACGAAGACTACGCACAGATCGATAAAGAAGAGATGGAACTCATTGACATTCAATGGGCTTTTGCGAGTATAATGAGGAGAGCAACAGAGTTCATAGAGAAAACTGGAAGGACTGATTTGGCAACTTCTCCCAACACAACCTATGGTTTCAATAAGGAGAAGGTTACATGCTTTAATTGTGGAGAGAAAGGACACTTCAAACGGGAATGCACCCAGCCACCTAAACAAGGTAACCGAAACCCTTTCAATGCAAACTACCAGAACCGTCAACAAAACCAAGTTTCTTACCAAACCAACAACAACTACCAAAACCGAAAATTTAACAACCAAAACAGACAACCAAACACTCAAAACCAAATTCAAAACCAATCTCCTAATCACCCAAACCGAACAGTTGTACCGATCACTACACCTACTGAGACTCAACAGAATGCGGGTCAAAACCAAGCTTTGGTTACTCAGCAGGATGAGAGGTTTGACTGGTCGGGTATGCAAATAGGGGTTGAAGAAGTAACTACTGGTGGGAATGTGGCTTGTGTTGCATATCAGGTTGATTTGGAAGAATCAGTGGTAGTTGATGAGAAGAAAGAAACTGAGGAGAGCGAGAGTGATGATTCTGAGACTGAGATGGAAGTGGAGAGTGAATCTGTTGAGGTTAAGGCTGAGGAGAAGAGATCTGGGATGGTGATTGATTCAGTTTCTGATGTTCCCGAGGAGTGTAAATCAGTCTATTCAGACTCTGAGAGTGAATTAGACACAGAGGGAAGTGTTGATTCTTTGGATGATGATATTGACCAGTTGCTGGCAGAAGCTGATTTCTTGATGACGAGGAAGTCGTGCATAGCCGATGATGCTTTCACCAAGATCGACTACTCAAAGTTTTTCACTGGAAAGGAAGCTCATTTTGCTTTAATGGCCATGACTGAACCGCCAAAACCTGTAAGTTCTGAATCTAGCACTGATGTCATGAGTGATAAATACTGTGGGACTTGTGATAGGTTGACAGAGGAGAATAAACAACTCCGAATTTCACGTGATAGTGCTATTCAAAACTGTCAATCTACTCGCAAAGAGTTAAATGCTTTTAACAAAGTATTAGATGGCTATAAAAAGGACATTTCTGACTTGAAAAACACTTTGTCATTGAAACAACTGGCCATAAATAACTACATCAATGAAATTGAAAACACCAAGTTAGAAATGGCTGCCATTAAATGCTTTGCTGAAAAGGTTAACAAGAAGTTAGAAAGCTATAAGAATGTTGCTTATGTCGTGGATCATATCATTGATGATAACACCACCAACTACAAGTCTGTACCATCTCCGGTTCTTTTTGAGAACCATAACTATCATCAAGTTATACCGGAGAGTTCGGTGAAATCAGACTCATCATCAGATATGGAATCTAATACCTCGAGTATTGGTGAGCCATATCCTGAAGATGTGAGACCGATTTTGGGTTTAAACAATGAGGGTGTTTATGCTGAGAGTGATAGTTCTGACTCAGAAGATGATGATACTGGTAGTGATAAATCTGTTAATGAATGTGAGATTCCAAAAGAAAATCACATTATTACTACCGAACCAGTATCACCATCTGATCATATTCATCCAATGGCTAAAGCTATTCATGATAAAAAGTCTGAAAAGTTTGAGGTTAAGAAAAAGAATGTTGTTAAGAATGTGATTGAAAAGAATGAGCTGAATGAAACCAGTGACAAACCTGTAAAGGTGTTTTATCGGATGGAAGGATCCGATAAAATCATTGCTGATGAGGAATTTCCGATTAAAAATGTTAACTATTCTAAACTTGATAAAATCTGGCAAGAAAGCACAATTTGGTTTCCAAAACATGAAAGAACCAATGAAATTCCACCAGAAATTTAAAGAAACTGTTTTCAGAAGTTCCTCAAGAGCCAAAAATTCATGTCACTGAGTTTATTCGACCTGATGATAAAGCAAATGGTTTTCATGAACCTTCTTACTCGAAAGGACCACTTCCTGAGAGTTTAAGAAAACAACAGTATAATGATCAATTTCCTGTTAAAACATTTGCTTCACCAAATGCTCATTATGTGTTTGAGGAATATAGAAAATGCTTTAAATGTGGAGAACGCGGGCATTTACTTGCTCAGTGTCCATATGTAAGGCACAAGAGACATGAGGTTGAGGTTAAGAATTCCATGAAAAAGCCGATTGATCATTATATCCCACCGCATAGACGGACTGTTCCTCAACAACAACATTTTCATAATCAAAACAATTTTCAAATGAGGAACAACCGTCCTTTTCATTATGATCAAAGGAATCGGATAGCAATGGAACAATCTTGGAGAAAACCAGTGGTGAACACAACAGCTGATAGACAAAAGGTTCCACAAAAACCAATTGTCAAGTCAAATGTTGGACCTAAGTCTGTTAATTCGGATAAGGTTGCTAAGAAAGTTACTTTCAGTAACAATGTTCAGAAACCTATTGAGAAACCAAAACCTCAAATTCGTATTCTCAAAAGGTCTGAACAATCTTGGACACCAACTGGTACTTCAGGAGCCTCTACATCAAAGGTGAGTGATAAGAATGAATCTGTTTTGAAAAATCAGAAAATGATTGATTCAAAACAAAAAGTTGTTGAGAAAGTCATTGAGAATGATTCTTTGAAAGCCAAAGTTCAAAGGCCCAAGACTCAGGCTTGGGTCCCCCGAAAGAACTAATTGTCTACTTTTTGTGTGCAGGGAGCTTCAGTTGGCCCTATTAGCAGTCTCTGGATTGTTGATAGTGGAGCTTCAGGCCACATGACGGGGGATTTGGCGTTGCTGTTTGATGTGAAGAATATTAATGGAGGATATGTTGCGTTCGCGGGAAATAAAGGAGGTTATATCACGATGGAAGGAAGCGTGAGTAACGGGATTGTGACTTTCGAGCGGATATCTTATGTCAAGCAGATAGACTATAATCTGTTGAGCGTCAGTCAAATATGCGACAAACAATTTTCTGTGCATTTTGATGACAAATCCTGCTACATACTTAAACCGGGCTTCAAGATTCCAAAGGAGTGGGTTATGTTGATGGCACCTCGAGTCAACAATCTTTACATTCTTGATATGTCCAAGGCAATGACATCACAGGGACAGATAACATGCTTTCTATCCAAGGCGACCGAAAAAGAATCAATAATGTGGCACCGCAGGATGGGGCACATTCATTTGAGGAAAATGAATCAGTTAGTGAGAAATGGACTTGTCGATGGAGTAAACGTGAAACATTTCCATCTTAACGACAAGTGTGTGAGCTGTATGAAAGGAAAACAACACAGACAATCCCATAAAGTGAAGAAGGTTAACTCTGTTGAGATGCCGCTTGAGCGATTGCACATGGACCTGTTTGGACCGGTCAAGCGCAAAAGTCATCTTGGAGAGCTTTATTGTTTAGTCGTCACTGATGACTATTCACGATTCTCATGAGTGATGTGTTTGAAGAACAAAAGCGACACTTTTACAAACTTACAAGTTCTGTTCACTCGGCTGGAGAATATTTACAATTTGAAGATAAAAAGGATCAGGAGTGACAACGGGACGGAGTTTAAAAATGCAAAGATGGATGAACTTTGTGAAAGCAAAGGAATACATCATGAATATTCAGCTCCGTATACCCCGCAACAGAACGGTGTTGCTGAAAGAAAGAACAGGACTCTGATTGAGGCTGCTAGAACGATGCTTGCTGACTCAAATCTTCCAGTAATGTTCTGGAACGAGGCGATTTATGCAGCTAACTATACATTAAATCGGGTTTTGACAGTGAAGAAGTTTGGAAAAACATCTTATGAGCTGTTACACCGACGAAAGCCCAATTTAGAGTATCTAGAACCATTTGGGGCGCCATGTACGATGTTGAATCCAAGCGAGAAGTTTAGTCCTAAAGCTGAAGAGGGATATTTTGTTGGATATGCAACCCCGCTCAAACGGGTATTCAACAAGAGAACTCGTCAAGTGGAGGATTGGGCAAACGTGGAAGTTCAACGTTACACTCAAAATTTGCAAGGCACGGGCCCTGATTGGATGTTTGATTACAAAGATTTCTTTGAATCATTCAACCTAGATAGCCTGGTTGAAGAAGCTGTGATCAGATTACTTTACGAATGTGAAAACGCGGCAACTTCACCGTTGATGCGTCCAATTACCGTAAACCCCCCACCAGCTTCTAGTGATACCAGTGTTCCTACACAAGAAGAAGAGTTGTTTCAAGAAGCTTCAACTTCATTAGACACTTCAGAATCTGAAGATGAACAATTTGAAGAAGCTGTTCTTGAAAATGCAGAAGACTTAGAAGAGCAAACTGTGAACCCAACCCCAAATACAGATGTTGCTTCATCATCTAACACGGGTAATGATCAGGATGCTACAGAGAACTTGACTGCTCAGACGGGAGTGATTGTACCTGTTAATCCGGAATCTCGGATTCATCGTATTCACCCGCTGGAGCAAGTAATCGGAGATCCTGGTAGTGGAGTGATGACCAGAGGGCAGCTTAAAAGCGTTAACACGCCAGAGAGTTTTGGTGCTTTAGCATTGTATGCCAAAATTCAGAAATCTGGTAGCCAAAATGATTGGTCATTTGCATGTTACGTGTCGCAGGTAGAGCCAAGGACATACAAAGACGCTTTGCAAGAAGATGCCTGGGTTGAGGCAATGCAGGAAGAGTTATTGCAATTCCAGAAATTGGGAGTCTGGACGCTCACAGATTTGCCGCCGGGACGAAAGAAAATTGGCACTAAGTGGGTGTTTAAGTGCAAAAAGGATGACCGTGGGGTTATTGTAAGGAACAAAGCCAGATTGGTTGTGCAGGGTTTCCATCAAATTGAAGGAATTGATTACAACGAAATCTATGCACCAGTAGCACGAATGGAAGCTATTCGGATGTTCCTTGCGTTTGCTTCGTATAAGAAATTTAAAGTCTATCAAATGGACGTCAAGAGCGCATTTCTGTATGGTAAAGTCAAGGAGGAGGTTTATGTCGGGCAACCACCGGGCTTTGAGGACCCAATCCACCGGGACAAGGTCTACGTGCTGAACAAAGCTTTATATGGTTTGCACCAGGCTCCAAGACAGTGGTACGAGGAGCTAAGCACATACCTCATCTCCAAAGGATTCAAGCGCGGCCTCGTCGATTGTACCCTCTTTACGAAGAAGACAGGAGATGACTTGCTTCTAGTACAGATTTACGTTGATGATATTATATTTGGTTCAACTAACGAACTCTTGTGCAGGGAATTTGAAACTGTTATGCAGGAGAAGTTCGAAATGAGCGCTATGGGAGAAATGCAGTTTTTCCTCGGCTTACAGGTGGATCAAAGACCCGACGGGATCTTCATTCACCAGACAAAATATGTTGCCGACATCTTGAGCCGATTCCAGATGGAGGATTCTAAGCCGATGGATACCCCGATACAACCCAATCACGGGATTGGAGTGGACGCTAAGGGGGAGCTGACAGACCCATTTACATACAGAGCAATCATCGGATCTCTGATGTATTTGACAACGTCTCGACCAGATATTATGTATGCAACGTGTCTCTGTGCGCGTTATCAATCGAAGCCGAAACAAAGTCATCTGACGGCGGTCAAGCGTATCCTTCGATATCTGAAGGGTTGTCCATCAAAAGGACTTTGGTACCCTAATGATGATGATTTTGATTTTATTGCTTTTAGTGATGCAGATTGGGGCGGCTGTGACAAAGACAGCAAATCAACAACAGCCGGTTGCCAGTTTTTAGGGAGCAGGTTAATTACCTGGCAATGCAAGAAACAGACTTCCGTCGCACTGTCTACATGTGAAGCCGAGTACATTTCAGCCTCGAGTTGCTGTTCGCAAGTGCTCTGGATACAACAACAGATGGTTGATTACGGTTTGCAGTTTCTTAAAACCCCTATACACTGTGACAACGAAGCCGCAATTGCATTAACTAAAAATACTGAAAATCATTCTAAAGCTAAACATATCCGGATTAAATATCATTTTATCCGTGATTGTTATGCTAAGGAGTTGATTGACATGGTCAAAATCCATACTGACTACCAACGTGCAGATTTGTTTACAAAAGCTTTTGACAGATCCCGCTTTGAATATCTTTTGAAAGTAAACAATATAAAGGAAAAACAGGACTAATCGGCTCCTCGGTTTATCATTTTTCGTTTTTAGTTTTAGTTTTAAATTTTTGCTAATTGGGAATTTCTCTTTGCTAATTGGGAATTTCTCTTTACTATCATAATCCTCAAAGAAGTTGATGCTTTCGAGGGGGTTGTTTAATCCTCAAAGAAGTTGATGCTTTCAAGTGGATTGTTTCTTTCAAATTTTGTTTTGTTTTGTTTTTCAGAAAAATTAAAAACCCAAAAATATGTTCTTTATTTTAGGGGGGGTTATTTTATCAGAAAAACCAAAAACATTGAAAAATTTTCAAAAATACCTAAAAATTAGAAAAACCCAAAATGATTTCCTGGATAAAAAGAGGAAATGATAGTACATCAGTGGGGATCTGACACAGGCTAAAGAATTGTATAGTTTTAATGAGACGTATGTTGCTTACGTGTGATATGCTGATAGGCTTCGTAGACTTTATATTGCGTGCATTTGTGATACAAACATAACAAACTACGCGTTTGTGGATGAACACCTCATGGGCATATGGTCTTAGTACCGTAATTTCGTTTGATAGGGTGTTTGTACAAAACTCGGAGGTTTAGGGTCGTTATGTTATTAGTTGTCTGGGGATAGCCTATCTGATCTTCTGCTGTAAGTCATTACGGACCTAGATCAGACATGGTGTCTTTATAAAAGAGCTTTATGCCAAAACCTAAAGTTACCGAATTGAGGAACTTTCCATGTTATATGATGATCAAAGATTATCTATAATATCGTATTGATCATTGATGCAAATCATGATTAATATCAGTCCTCAACCTGGTATGGTGCATATGTTACTTTGCTGCATTAATTTGCTGACCTGTATACCTCTATGCATTATATCTTGTACAATTACAGACGACGAAAGCATAATCACGCTTTACAATGAGTCTTTGTGCAGATTACTTCTTGATACGGGAGTATGTCGTGTGTGTGGGAACCACAATGTGTTAGTCTAATACATCTAATTCGTATCATTTTAAAGCATTGCGTAATTGTCTGCATGTGAGCTTATGTGGACAACAATATCAGCAATTGCCGTGACACATATTGTTCTCTAATGATAATATTAAAATAGATCAACGCTGTGATCAGATTTCTCAGAAAACTGATATGATCCTCTTACCGGAAATCACAAAATGTTTACTGTTTTCATTTAATTTCATGCATTTTACTTTGTCGCATTTTACTTTTATTGTCAAAAAGTTACAAAATCCAAAAAGATTTTAGGTGTGTTTTGATATAAATTTCAGAAAATCCAAAAGATTTGCATTTCTGCTTTATTTTTGATATCCGGGGATGCTTGATGGTCAATTTCTGAGATTTGATAACACCATCTGGTCTTTGTAACATTCAAAATGTTAAAATTTGAGTTTTGGAAGCTTAACGGATTGAAAAATGTTGAACGGGATTCGAATTCGTGATTTGGCGAAATTTTCAGATTTTTCCATTTCACATTCGCCCCTTAATTGGGTCGAATGTGGAAAAATCATCTCATTCGGCCGTTTTTATTTTGGGCGAAGGTGGATTTTTCACTTCCGGGTGAAATTTCCACTTCTGGGTACCAGGTTTCACCTTCGGGTCTTCAAAAAGGGGCGAAGGTGGCCTACTTCTACATTCGTGTCTTTAATTAGGGGCGAATGTGGATTTTAACCACATTCGTCCACTTGAACCGGTCGAACGTGGAACCTTATATATACATCAGTCACCTTCGAGTTCTTCATTCCAAATTTTTCAAAAATTTCTGTCATATCCAGACCTTGTTGCTTGTGTTTTTCTTGTTTCCCTGATTTATTCCCTGGTGATTGCTGATCATTTTAAGCATTCTTTTACAGGTATTGGACAACAAACAAGATCAGATTTGACTGTTTAAGAACACGACCTAGGGTTTTCAATTTTGGGATTTTTGATGATGTTTGATACTTGTTTTTGATTGCCGACCATTTCACATAGGTTTTAGGGGGAGATGATGAAAGGAATTAGGATTATAACGTGTTTAGATAACAGATTTGATCGATTGAACATGATGAACCCTAATTCTAATTGAAAACCTATGTAAAATGATGTTTTGATAAAATTGGTTATAAACAAGTGTTAGTCGGCCTTGTTAGTATGGTTTAGAATCAAAATTACGGATTAAAACTAAACATGGCAAAATTTTAAATTTTTGGGGGAAAATTTTCCACCTTCGGTTGGTTAAACCGGGCGAAGGTGAAAATACTTGGGCGAACGTACTTTCAAACCGGACGAATGTGTCTTTAAACAGAAACTTTTTCATATTCGTCCATTTATGTTCACCTTCGACCAATAATTCCCACATTCGGCCAATCCAAAAGGGGCGAATGTGTAGATCAGTTTTTGACCAAAATTTTATATTTTTGTCGTTTTTGTGTTTTGACGAGTTTTATTGATTTTTGTGTGCAGATGGCTGAACAACCAGAAAATATTGAAGCTCCAGCAGTAAATGTTGAGACTCCAGCAGAGATAGCTGTTCAAGATCCAGTCCCCGTAGCTGAAACATCTACACCGAGCAGTTGGCCTTTCGAAAGATCACACAACTGTTGCGTGTATCTAGGAGATGTGGAGAAGAACACAGAGTTCACAGGCATTATTGAATTTCTGAAGAGGAGCAGGATTGTACATGCTCTAGCCACACCAACCATCATCTACAAAGACATAATAGAAGATTTTTACCAGAACGCTAAGTATGATTACTGGGATAATCAAACTATCATCAAGAGCAAGATTCAGGAGATAGATATGTTCTTGACTGAAGCCGACATTCGGGAAGCTTTACAGATTAAGTTCGAAGATAGAGAAGATCCCAGGGAATTGTCGTGGACAGAACAGAAGGCGTGCTTCTTAAGGATGAAATACAAAGGTCCTATCACTGACGGATCGATGTATAAAGGGAAGCTGGGAGTGCAGTACAAGTACTTTGCACATGTTCTGATTCATGTCTTTGGATGTGTTAGTGGTGGCTATGACGTGATGAGGAAGAGTTTGAGTTCATTAATGGTTGCGTTGACACTCAACAAACCATTTAATGTGTCTGGGATGATACTTGATCACATGTTGGAAATGCTGAAGGGTATAAAGTTTAAGAAGTTCATGTTGTATCCAAGGTTTCTAATGATGATCTTTGATTACAAGTATCCAATGCTGAAGAAGGATCCGACAATGATTCTAGGGCAAGATCACATGAATATTAGAACCTTGATGAGGATGAAAGGTTATAAGGGTGTAGCTGATAATGAGAAACCACCCAACAGGAGATTGTTTGGGGCTTTGGCTCGTCCGGATTACACTGATCCAGGCAAGAACAAAGCTAGACATGATGATAGTGACTCAGACAACGACGATCCCTTAGTGTATGTTGATTCAAGCACTAAGCGGAAGCGTCAAGTAGTCAATCCTGGAGCCAAAGGGAAGGGCAAAGGAAAGGCTATTGATCAGGGGAGCACAAAGCAACAGGCTGCTAGAAAGAAATCGACTGCGAAGAAAGGATCGGGTTTGGTGGATGAAGAGTCTGTGGATTCGGAAGAAACTGAGGTTGATGAACAGTGGGATTCTGATGACGAGAACGTAAGGACCACCAAACGTAAGGCCACTATGGTTGGTGAGTCTGAATTATTGAATCAGTCGATTGAAGAGTCTGAGAGAAGAAGGAAATCAGTTGAAGATGAAGGTTTGGGAGTTGATTTAGCTGAATTGAGTGTTGGAGACACTGTAGTTGTGAATTTGCCAAAGAAGACAAAGAAACAAAAGTCTATGGCAAAGAAGTCTAGTGTGAAAGAACTGAGAGAGAAAGAATTAGCTCAGTTGTTGAAGGGTAAGAGATTGCCTGATGCTGGAACACCTTCCAAGTTATCTTCACCAGTTGCTAAGAAGCAGAAGAAAGGAAAGGAGGCAGAGACTTTACCAATCGATCAGTTTAATATCGATATGGATAAAGTGCTCGATATGTTTAGGAAGCCTCAAAAGGAGAAAGCTGTTGAAGTTGAGCCCTCCAGATCAAAGTCAAAGAAAATGACTGTTGATGATGATGTTATGAAACAGGTTAATAAGAAGATGGAGGACATGATGAAGATGTTGGTTGCTCAACAAGCTGAAATCACTAAGTTCAAGCAGAATGAGGAGAAGATGCTCCAAATAGTAGTTGCTTCAAAATCGAATCAGGATGAGATAAATGAAAAGATTCAGATGTTAGAAGCTAAGAATGAGAAGCTTGAGAGGAGATGTGATAGAAACAAGAACAAGATCAAACTGATCAAGGCTGATAACAAAGAGTTAAAGAAGGAAAACAAACGTCTTTGTGGTTTGATTGATGAGTTGTATAGCAGAGCACCCCAGTTGAAAGAGGGTGAAGATGATGATGAAGAAGATGATGAACAGAAAGTAGATTATGATGAATCTGATTCTGAGAAAGAAGAAGATGATGATGATAATGATGATGATGGTTCGGATAAAAGTGATGATGACAACAATGATGATGATGATGACAATGATAATGATGATGATGATGCTGAGGGTACAGAGAAAAAGAAAGGTGATGAGTTTAGCAGTGGAAGTGATCATGAAGGAGGAGATGATACTTCTAAGTATAGTTATGAGAAGAGAACATCACAGAAGAAGAAAGACACTGGAGAATCGAGTTCCAAGAAGAAAGGAGGAAATGTAGATTCGGATGAAAGTATCTTTTGGAACGAAAGGTGAGATCTCTTTCTGATGATGCTAAACTGATATACAAGAACATGTTGGAGAAGAGGGAGTGGACCATTGAGTTCACTGGATGCTTCGCTGAAATATTCCAGACTGATGATCTGAGATATGAATTGGAATATGAAGATCCAGATCTTGAAGAAGGGGAACTACCTGTATCTGTGGCGAAAGAAATTCTAGATGGTCTCGCACAGAGGGTAGGTAAGACGTTTGAGGAGTTCATGATGGATGAATCGATTCCTGATATTCCTGAAAAGGATATGGGAAGTCATTCAGATGATGTACAGACTCCAGAAAACAATGAAGTTGAGATTGAAGATATTACTCATGAGGAGTTTCCCCAGTATTTTAGAAAAGAAGATGAGAACGAAGTATTTCCTGACTTCACAGAGATACCAAACAAGTCAGCGAAACAAAAAGCGAAAAGAAGAAGCGAAGAGTTTGTTGAGAAGGTGTTTGGAGATGAAAAGAAAGATTCTTCCAATCAGTCTGATGAGTTGAAGAATTATCTGAAGAAGTTGAAGGAGATGGATGAGAACCGACCTAAACCTGAAGCTCAAGGTAATTTTTATCGATTTCATAATGCCAAGTTCAAAGGCAGAGCTCTTGGGTGGACTTATCTTGGCAGACTGAAGTGTATTGCAGCGAAATGGGAAACCGGAATTCTGTACTTTAACAGATTCTGTGATTTGCTTACTCTACCGTATTGGGCGGTAAGAGATCTATGCAAATTTCCGATGTCAGGAGCCGAGGTAAATGGATCGCATGTCGGTTGGTGTGCAGACAAATTAGTTTGGGAAAGTCGCACAAGATGGAACAGGTTCAAGCCTCAATATCCCAGAAGAAAACAGCATAGGGATATTGATCCTCAAACCAACTTGAAGCGTGTGACTTTAATCTACAAAGCACCAAATGTGATGAGAAAGATACCATTGATGCCAATGCCACAGCATTTCAGTGCTGATTTCATATTCTGGTATTACGATTGGAGGAAGGCAGAAGCAGTGATTGTGTTGAGGGATGGAAAGGACAAATACAAGCATGTTCATGTATTTGATCCTATGTGGCTGATAAACTGCACTTTTGAAGACATCATCATGTTGTTCTTTAATCCGATCTATTATGAACCAAATGATTTTGCTCAGGCGAGAAAGTACACTCAAGTTGTGGGAGTTTGTTTTGCATATGACATAAATGCAGGAAGCAACTTGGAGGGTAAACTTGGCAAAAATGTGAAGATCACAAACGTTTCAAAGCCTGTGAAGAAAACATTCGAGCCGCCAATGACTGATGAGCAGAAGAAGCAGCTCAGAATAAAGCTGATGAACAGGACGATGGATTATCAGAGAAAACTATCCAATCAATAGTCGAGGGGGAGTTTGTTGATGCATTTTGCGACTAAGGATTGGATATACTTGATTAACACATGTTAATAGATAGCCGAATGTAGATTATATGGGCGAATGTATTCAAGACTGGGCGAAGGTGAAGATAAACGGGCGAAGGTAGATCAGAACTGGACGAATGAAGAATGGACGTGGACAGAAGACCACATTCGACCACTCTTAGTGGGCGAATGTGGAAAATCTCACATTCGACCAGAAGAAAGGGGCGAATGTGCAGAGGCTATATATAGTTTTTGAGTTTTTGATTATGTAAGAGAGTTATCATTTGTGTCCAGGTTCAGTGCAGGTTTAGTAGTGTTTTTGAGAAAGTGTCTTTGTGATTCTAGATTAACATAAACAGTGTAAATGCTTATTGATTGAAAGTTAATCTATGAAAATGATATTGAAAATGATCTTGATTGTGTCGTGATTAGCATCTTATCAATTTGTTCAGATCTAGGGTTTCCGCACCTAGATTTGTGACTTGTATGATCAAATAATCCTGTTTTAGATAAATTCCAACGCTCACACTGATACAGCGCCATTTCCCGGATAGCACAGTCTATAACCTACAAAAAAAAACACAACTAAATAAAAAAAACATAAAAAACAGTTGTGCATAAATAAAGTAACACTTTCATATAGAACAAATATGCACATTTAATCAGCAAACATTGCAAAAAGTCTTATCAATATGCATGTACAAATGTTACTTATAAACAGTATAAACAATTATATGAACATACAACATAACAAACATATAAAAAGCAAATAACACAGAACAAAACTAAACTGTACATGAAACGTCACAGATCGCATACCAAACTTCAAGTTATACAAATATACAACTCTTCGTGCAACCTCAGTAGATGTAATAAGCATACCACACTATACTCCATTGTTTGTAATTGAAGGCAAATTACTATACACTTCTTTGTATACAACATTTTTGTTACATTATCAGAACACTTTCCATCATTGTCAATATAAAACTTAAGTCCAGCCCGAGATGTTACACGTGAGGCAGCAACATACAATTGACCATGTGTGAAAACAGGCTTCACCAAGTATGCATAGACTTGATTAAAAGTTTGACCTTGACTTTTGTTTATAGTCATGGCAAACAAACTTTTAGAGGAAACTGTCTTCGTTTAAAAATAAATGGCCAACATGTAGAACTTGGAGTCATATCAATCCTGCCAATAAAAGCCTTGTCACCAACATGTGTACTAGTGATTATTATACCCTCAATAAGCCGACGACTTATTTCGGTAATGACAAGACGAGTACCGTTACATAAACCTTTCTGCAGATTAAGATTGCGCATCAATATAACCGGTGCACCAACTTTAAGCTCTACAATATGATTGGGGATACCAGAAAACGTCAGCGTATTAAGAAATTCACACGAGTACATAGCCCGCATTTCTTCTATATTATTCGTTGTCGAGCATATTTCATCAGCACTTAATAACGTATGCATTTCACTAGGAATCTTATTGAGAACATGAAGATTAATTTTGTCAACCTCATCATTGGTTGGACACAAAATACAACGCTCCTTTAAGTATGCATGATCTGTAAATTTGTGCTCAATATCAGGGAAAATGTGAGCTACGACACCTGATATAGAATTTGAACCAACAGGGATTAAAAGATCATCAGGTATCTTAATCCATGTAGCATCATCATCATCTGGAAGTGCAATGCTTGTAAGCGTACCAGCCCCCATGTCAAGCACCCACTTACTAAAGTTCTCTAGTTGTCTGACTTCATCACCAGTAATGTTGGGATTACGTAGCCTCATGTTGATTGTAAGAGTAAAAACCCTACACGCACCCTATATAATAGCAGACTTATTAACAGCTGATGATACTATATCACTACGTGAACTATTAGGAACAACTGGTAAAATCTGCCTGAAGTCGCCTCCTACAATGACAATCTTACCCCAAAAACTCGTTTCTCAGCACCAGGTATTTGTTGACGACAGTTGTCATGTAGTGTACGATCAACTGCCTCGAACGCGTTCTGATTTTGCATTGGTGCTTCATCCCAGATTATGAGTTCAGCAACGTTAATTAAGGTCGCCAAATCTGAACCAACATCAATTGTACTACACGAATCCTTGTCAGCATCTATAGGTATTCGGAACCGTGAATGTGCAGTACGGCCACCAAGTAATAAAAGAGAGGCAATACTAGAAGATGTGGCAGATATGATAATCTTACCACGCGAACGAATGCACGCAATTATCGTTTCCCACAAATAAGTTTTGCCCGTGCCTCCACTACCTAAAACAAAGAAGCCACCGCCGCTTTTAGTATCAACCGCTTCCATTATATTATCAAAAACTTCCATTTGCTGAGTATTCAACCCATCAAATAAGTTCCTGAAATGGCTTTGTTCCTCAGTGATGTTATACGAACGCTCAGCTGCAATTAATATATTCAATCCTGTGCTTATAATCGAAATATCAAGCTAAGGTAAATTTGGAAACTCCACCAATGATTGGTTGCTACTATTCAAAAGCTTTTCTATTTCAAGCAATGTATAGTTTGCAATTTCTAAATCAGTGAAAACAATAGGACGATTCTCTAACAACAAACATTGATGGTACATAATATCTTCTGAAAGAAAAGGAAGGCTATCATAAAAGAATTTTGACTGGTCACTTATTGTACAAAATGTCAAAATTGTTACAAACAAATCACGCAGTTGCGGTCCTAACTGCCATTGATAAGCCTGCCGTATAGCTTTGTTGGATCAGTAATGCTCTTGATATTTTGCTTGCTAGTGAACACTTATTTGTTTAGCAAGTTCAATCAGATTTGCACAGCGGAATAAGTAAGTAAAGTTACACTATCAACAGGAGTTATTACTCCCCCTTGATGTTTGAAAACTAAAGACAAGTTTAATGAGAATCTAAGTATTGAATGTGAATGATAATAAATACTCAAGCAGATTCTCAGTAAATGAAATGGAAATAACAATAATAAGCTTTGAAGGATTTCAGTTTCAATTAAAATCAATAGCTAAAACAGAGGGATGAACCCATCTATTTATAGACTTACAAATACATGAACCTTGCCAAAAAGCAAGTCTGTAACAAGTTGCAACAAGTTGCATTCTTGGAACTTGCACAAAAAGATAAAGTAATAATAAACAACTAAACTACTGAAACATAAGGCGGTGGAATGATTCTGGTACAAGTGCTGATGAATGACAAACTACTGATGAGTAGTTTGTCTTCAGTAGTTCTTCAGTGAACTTGTCTGGTAGACGTCAGAACTTCTGATCTATCTTCTTCAGTACTTGTTGAATCCTTCTTCAGTACTTTAGTCTTCTTTCTTCAGTAGTTCTATACTTGGAATATTTGCAGAAGTATGAGTTAGACTAAGGTTTGCAAAAGTGGTTTCCTTAATCCTTTTTGTCCTAACAATCCCCCCTGGATTGATGAAGCCAAAACCTTTTCTAATTCCTTATTGTTGTTTTCGTCTGTCATTCACAATCTTCCATATTTCCTTGAACATGGAATTTTTCAGTTTATTCAGTTGTTCATCAGTGAGAGATCCCTTTTGAGGTTCCAAATGTTGAATTTTAAGCAAGTCCTGAGTTGATAGATTCTTCAGTTCATTCATGGATTTGTAAGCCTTGCTTGTAAGATCTCTTCTTGTCACCAATACTGAGTTGGAATCAGTAAAGGACCATCTGATGATCAGCACTTTAGATTTGTCAAAATCTGAAGTATAGGGAACCATGCTGGATCCCTGGGATGTTCCTAAGTGTTGAATGTTTTCTATTTCAGTGACTGTCAGGTGGGATTCACTTCTGTCTTCTTTTTGCACCACATCGGGTAATTTGAAAGTAGGTAAATGATGTTCAGTAACTACCTTTGTGTGCAGTTTGTCAGTGATAGTCTTCTGAATTTAGTAAGCAAATGTTGAAGGATCCCTAAACTATGTTATCAGAGGCTTTTCTTCAATATCAAAGTCTCCATGTACAACTGTGTTGCCTTCTAGCAACACCATCTTGAAGTCAGTCTTTGTATTGTCCTTTGGCTTTCTCTTGGTAGTTGGTCTTTGTTTGACACCAGAAGTTTTAACTACTGAAGTTGATACTTCAGAAGTTTTGAACTTCTCTGGATTAGCAGCCTTGTATTTCTTGTATGTGTCCAGTAGTTTGTCTTCTCTCCATTTTGACACTGAGGCTTTTGAACCATAGTCATTAGCTACCAGTTCTTCAATTATCTCTGCTCTCTTGGCTTTTCTATCCTTCTCTGTTGCAAGTTTGTCAGCAACAATTTGAGCTCTTTTGGTTAGCTCATCCATTGAGAGCACTTTGAGTGAATAGGCCTTTGTTTTGCTGTTCTTTGTGATGAAAGACACCAGTTGTTGTCTTTTGTCTTCTTCAGTAACCTTTTCAATCTTGGCTTGCCTATTCAGCTCTGCTTCATAAGCTTGAAGTTTATCATTGAGGCTCATGTCTTCCCTTGCTTCCAAACTGTTCCAGATCTCATCCTCCTTAGCCTTTCTTTGGGCTGCAAGTAAACTCTTCTCTAGTAATTCTTTGGACTTTGAAATTGGAGAAGGGTTCAACACAGTCATTGTTGTTGTTGTAGGCCTTGGAATAGGAATTGGTTGTTGTTGTTCAGTTGGTTTGGAAGGCTCTTTAGTTGTTTGTATGCTGGAAGTGTTAACTGCTGAAGTGTTGATAGAAGTATCAACTACTGAAGGATTGTCTTCAGTACTTTCTAAGTCTTCAGAAGTTTCTTCATTATAGCCTTGGGAAGGTTCAACTTCAACTTCAGTTCCAAAAATAAGCCTTTGTTGATCTTCTTTTTGTTTTTGGGCTTTTTCTAGCAGTTGTTGTTGTTGTAGAGCCACTCTTTCCTTTATCCTGGCTTCCAGTGACTCCTTAGGTTCCTTAATTTTCTCCCCCTTTTTGGCTTCATCCACTTCTGGAAGCCTGCTAGGTTGAGAAGTGCTACCAGTGAGTTTAGCAAGCTATCTTGAGTTGTTGTCAATTTTGTTGGACAGCTCATCAAGTTTTTTGTTAATCACCTCAAATTGAGTTTTGGTTGACAACTCCAAAGCAGTTGTGAAAGATTTGAGGTGATTGGCAATGATGGTGTTCATCAACTGGTATAGGGGACCATTAGGGCTGCATAGTTGGTTCAGATCTATGCTTGATGACCCAGAGAATTGGGTAGGCATTTTTAGTGAGGGGTGTGTTTTTGGGTGATCTTCATGTTGTACAGAAGATGCCACTTTAGGGGAATCAGGGATCAAGTGGACTTTAACCTGGTCTGGTGTGACCAGCTCTTTGAGCTTAGAGACAGCAGGTGCAGGACCTTCACTAGCAGCCGTCAATTCATGTTTGGTGGAGTGTGAATCATCATCCAAATTAATGAAATCATCTGAATCCCTAATTACATCCTCAATGAGGACAGTATCAGTTATATCATGAGCTGGGCCCAACCCAGTTGTCTCATGTACCTCTTGTTCTTAGTTCAGAGGATTTCCTACCTCAAGCATTAAGCCTTCATCAATAGTTGCCACAAATGAGGTCTTAGCAATGTTACTTCTGTCCTCAAATCCACCACTGGGTGGTAAATCAGTAGTAGCAGCCTCAAATGTACCTAAAGTCTCTAAGTTTGGGCTTAGAAACCCTGGTTCATCCTCATCTCTTGGGTTAGGGCTATAGACATCCACATTCATGTCAAAGTCTGAAGGTATGTCCCCTGTTTGATGTGGGTTGTTGGGGACTGACATGTACCAATCTAAAGTATGTTCAAGAACCTGAGTATAAGCATCAACAATAAACGTTTGAAACAAACGACCAGATTTATGCAAAACTCTACTCTCCATCAGTCTAACTTGCAACTGAAAGGCGTAATAATCCCTAATTGATATATATCCCCTTTTGTTTGTTGAAGTCGATTCAGAAGAACTCAAAGGGATATGTGGATGAAAACCATCTTCCCTATACGGAAAAAGGATAGGATACTGTAAAGCCATAAAACTCGGATGTAATTCAGATATGCGCTTTGAATTTAGAGTACCTCCCTCTTCAAGAACTATATCATGATAGTCGGTTGGATTTCCATCCCCTGGTATCAAAGCCGCGACTTCCGAAGAAGTAGGTAAGTTATACTGTCGTCCATCTTTGTTTCGTGTACCAACTAAACGTAGTTTAACAGATGCTCGTTCAGACTCCGCACACCTTTCCTTAGCCATTCTGAAAGCCTTTACTAATACGTTATAACGATCAAACATTTAATCAAGTCTTTCACCAAAGATCGAAAAACTGCTCTATCTGCATTACTTGGAACACATTGTCCCAATGCATAAAAACGATTATTAAACTCATTCTCAGTATCATATATGTATAGCTGAGCGAATCTAGGGCGCCCATTAGCGTGCGTTGTCAACAAAGTTCCCATATAATGATAATTATGTCCATTCACACGATACGAATGTGGACCCCTTCCATCATTATATTGTGCCCACACCTTTCCACCAGTCGGCGTGAAGGCAAGTAATGAATTAAAACGCTTTATAGAGTCCTTGAATACTTTGGATCTAGGGTCACCATCTTTATCAATTAATCTTCTCAACGGTTGCGGCGTATACTTAAGCAGAGGTAACCTCACTTTTCCATCACCACAACATATGGAAAACTTCGGTATGCTAGGTTTTAAGCTTTTCCTATTTCTTTCATCATACCATACCATAGCTTGACACTTTCAACATACGTACGTCGCATCACCACATTCTCAATACTCAACCGAATTACCTAAAAAAACACGTGTAAATAAATGATCTGTTACTAACTTGTATACAAATTAAAACATTAAGACACTATGAGATAAACACGTGCATTAATACGATCAGTAGAACTTGATGCAGCATTTTGTCTAACACTACGTGTTGATGAATAAGGCATATTACTGTTATCCGTGATAACAGAATGTGATGAAGTAACGTAAATGAAAGAGCCTCCCCAATAGTATAAAAGGAATCTTAATATGTATATATGTAATTGTTTTTCCCATGTAAATACACTCTAGAAAGTAATGCCCACCAAGTCGACGTCGTTGAAGGATATCATTTTCGTTGTTCAAATTAACAGGACGGTCACGTAACCGTGGCCTATGGGAAGGTCTCCTAACTTCTTGCTGTTGGTTATTCACTGAATCTTGGGATAAAAAAGACATTGTACTTGTTGATGCTATTCCTCTTGATAGAGACCTCATTCTATTAACAATATCCCCTGTATACTCATTTTCTTCAAACCATCCCATAACATATAATGTGAACTCCAAGTACAAAATCCGAAACTGTCTTAAATGTTATCTTATACTTAATAAACAACATGTGATATGGCATATAACCAATCAATAAAATGAACATACAACAACATTTATTGCAAATACACATACAATCGTAATTTTGTTTCAAATATGTAAACCAACGAATTCAATTTTTGTACTACATCTATAATATACATAATGTAACACATAATTTTAACAAAGATTACAAATCTTGCTATACAATTTAAGCAGATTAAAAAAATAAAAATAAAAACATCACTGATGACAGCATTCATAAAGACTAATATCATATACATATCAAACACCATAAGTTGCAATTATATAACAGATCAACAAAGTCATACATCACAAGTTTGAAATTAAAATGCATATGATGCAACCAATAAACAATTCATATTATAAATTATAAAATAAAACTAAATAACAACGTAGCTAACAAACCTTATACTATCTCGAAAGTTGTAAAAAAAATTTTTGACTTATGTTTGTGATAATAATATGTAGTTGCAAGTATTTGAATACTTAGATTTGATTAGCTGATTAAACTGCACTACTAATAAAACCGCTAGTCCTATCCGACTTTAGTGGGAAAGTGGGTATTATTGAATATGTTTAAAAACCAAAAAAAACAACCGAACATTTAGTATGTAAACTGAATGTTCAGCATCAAATTATTAATAACTTAATAAGCAGTTGATATGTACAGAAAATCAGTATAATGTCACCCAAAAAATAAAAAACCGCTAGTCCTAACCAACTTTAGTGGGAACGTGCATATAACTGATTATTTTTTTAAAAACAAAATACATCAAGATCTATTATGATACTGATTGTTCAGTATAAAAATATTGTATAACTGAATATTCGGTAGTTACTACAACAGCTGTACATCAATTTAATAAAATGTGAATTTAATAATAATAAATATCATATAACAACATTTTTTAAGTACTTACATTATATTTTTAACGAAATACTTTTGTTATACATTTAAGTTCTTTTAAACCACAAAAATTCTCATTAACCAAATAATATAATCAGTATTGGTTTATTTCTTTACATTTTTTATTTTTTCAGTGTTTTCATATACATTTATATTTTATCCTTTTTCAATCAGTTGGTAAAGCATTTAAATAAGTTGTCATTATACTCATATGTAACATTGAGAACATTATTAAACACTCTAAAGATTGACTATATAATGTATAGATACTGTCACACCCTCAAATTACCACTTGCGGGGTTTTACCGCGAGGCGCATGACAAACCAGGATCCAAGTCAACGATCACAATAAACAACTCTATATGAAAAACGTAAACAGACATAACCATTAATTTAACAAGCGGAAGCGTTTCAGTAGCATTTAATCAGCTATGCTATCATCTCAAAAATTGTTCAAAATACTTTTAATACAAAACGTGCACTAAGCCTAGACGCCAATGCAGACCCGTGCGCCTAGTCCCGTTCATTGCTACCTTAGCGACCTGAGGAAAACATGCCAAAAAGATGTCAACATATAATGCTGGTGAGTTCACAGGTTTGTTCAAAAATGTTACCAAAGTGTTACCATGTCCATACTATATCAATGTTACCAAGTACGCTAGCTAGGCGTATGTTTCATTACTACTACGATTGGAAACCATTACTAGACATGTTTAGCAATGTTCAGCATGTTTAAGCAGCCCGTATGTTCAGCATGATACCAATGTACCTGTTCGAGACAATATGCACCCGCCCGGCCCTCCAAGCCGACGAGTGGGGCAGGTCACGCCCAATAGATCTATCCACATTTCCCCCGTTGTGCAACCCCGCACATTCATGGTTTCCCCGGGACTTTCCAAAAGATCGTATAGCAATATAAAGTTAAAACCATAGTATGACATATGTTACCAAAACCGCTTAGCGCATGTTTTCTCCCCCAAAAGTTAAGTAAAGATGTTTAGCTCTTGATAATCCCTCTACCGGAGATCTATCAAAATGTTCACATAAGTGTTCCGACTAATAACCATAAGGTTATCTAGTCCCTGATTGTCCAGATCGTAACCAAGTATGTTTTTAAAACGTGTTTAAATGTTTAACCGACACACTAGACCGACCCGACATCCTGTTGGTGACCCACTACCCTAACTAATCAAGTACACATAGATTACACACAAGGTTCAAGCATAAAACACTTAGTTTGTATCAAAAATCTCATTTCTGCATCAGAACGGTCGAACCAGTCAGTTTTAAGTCTCCTTCGCACCTTTTTGTCTCCTTCGCACCTTTTACATCTCGTTCGACCGTTTGATGCTTCCTTCGCCCGTTTTATCATGTTCGTCCAATATAAACCCAGGTTCCACCCTGGATCCCTCCTTCGCACCATCAACTGGTCGAAGGAGGCCAGGTTCGCCCCTGTTGAATAATTTTTCCTAAAAATGCTTCAAACACATTCAAAACGACCCGAAACATCATCAAACACAGCAGTCAAGCATGGATAACTTATCCCTACAAAACCCCACCGATTTTCCCCGATAATACGTCCGTTTTAGCCCTTTCCCAAAATGGTAAAGATTATGGAAACATCACTTTCATGCATGAATTATTTACCCAATTTGGAAACTTTTGAAATCGATTCATGTTTAGCTTAAAATACTCAGTTTGTCGATTATCCGATCTTTCCTATTCATTCTATTGATCATAAATATTCATACATCAAGTATTAATCCAATAAAACCCCCAAATATCAATATATCCAATCCTAGCCCTAGACAACAATATTCCAACATTAATAACAATCCTATATCATGTTTCTATCATAGATATAGTAGCAAATCATTGAACAACACATAACACCACATAATACACAATTTACACATGTTATTCATCTTGAAAACCTATGTTAAATGATCATGTTTTGATTTAGAAAGATGTTTAAAAGGGTTTTAATCATGAAAGTACCCTTAGAACAGATCCGGACAATTAGGGTTAGATGAAAACGAATTAAAATGCTTTTAAAAAGGTTTAGGATTATGAACACACCTTGGATTCTTGTTTAGAGGTTGTAGATGGGTTAGATTATGAAAAAGAAGAGCAAAAACTCCTTCCTTAGTGTTTAAGATCGTTTGAGAGCGTTTTGGGACGGTTAGGGTTTGTGAAATGATGAAAAATGACAAAGGTTGGTATTTATACTAATTCTCCTTCGCGCCAACTCATTGGTCGAATGTGGTCTCCTTCGCCCCTATCACAGGGTCGAATGAGCCCTGTCTGGTCGAAGGGAATTCCTCAAATTCCACTTCCCTGGTTCGCCCACTTGCATGGGTCGAACCAGATACTTTTCTTCTCCTTCGACCACTCGAAGTGGTCGAACCAGAACCCCTTTTTAACCAGTTTTCCAGTTTGTCGTGTTTAACGCATTCTAACACATCTTAACACATAAGCATGCATCCTTAGTCTATTTTTAACACATTTAAGCACAAATAATCATTTACACATCATTTAAACACATCTATGTATATAATCCACCACACAACCCATAATCTACACATATACTTAATTAGTTCATGTAATGTCACCCACAACGGAACCCGGTACTAGTGTGTTATCAAAACGACTCCCAATGATCCTCCAGATCATTGTACCCTGGACAATCCTAACTTGACCCGACTCAACTAACCCAGTTAAGTTTGTTTATAAACGTTTCTCGCTAAGGTAGACTTAGATGTTACTAATATGTTTAAGCCGAACATGCCGGGTGTCACATCATCCCCACGTTGAAAGAATTTTCGTCCCGAAAATTGCGCAAAGCCCAAAAGAAAGAAACGAAAGGAACAGAACGAAAAGAAACTTACCGGATGTCACATCATCCCCACGTTGAAAGGAATCTCGACCCGAGATTCATTCCGCTTCAGCAGTAACATGCCTCGATTCAAACGCGCGCTTCGGAAAGAGATGAGGATACTTAAATTTCATCTGATCCTCCCGTTCCCATGTGAACTCCGGTCCACGGTTCGAGTTCCAACGGACTTTAACGATGCGGATTTTACTCCGACGAAGGCTACGAATCTTGTAGTCGAGAATCTCGACAGGTTCCTCCACAATGCGAAGACGATCATCAACCTTGATCTCTTCCAGTGGTACAATGAGAGATTCATCAGCCAAACACTTCTTCAAGTTAGACACATGAAAGACGTTGTGTACACTACCGAGCTCCGCTGGTAAGTCAAGTCTGTATGCCACCGGTCCAATCCGATCCAGGATTGCGAACGGTCCGACATATCGAGGGTTAAGCTTGCCACGCTTTCCAAAGCGTATGACGCCCCTTCCATGGTGAAACTTTCAGAAGTACCTTGTCCCCAACCTGGAACTCTAAAGGTTTTCGACGGCGATCGGCATAGCTCTTCTGACGATCCCGTGCAGCAGCCAAACGTTGACGGATCTGTACGATTTTCTCCGATGTTTCGTACACGAGTTCCGGACCAGTGAGCTGGCTCTCGCCCACCTCGGCCCAACAAAGTGGTGATCGACATTTCCGTCCGTAAAGAGCCTCGAACGGAGATGCCTTGATGCTAGAGTGATGGCTGTTGTTGTAGGAGAACTCCACTAACGGTAGGTGGATCTCCCAACTTTTGCCAAAATCGATAACACATGCCCGAAGCATGTCTTCCAAGGTTTGAATCGTCCGCTCACTCTGTCCATCAGTTTGCGGATGATATGCCGTACTCATATCCAACTGAGTACCCAAGGCCTTGTGTAGAGCCTTCCAGAAACGCGAAGCGAAACGAGAATCACGATCAGAGATAATAGAAACAGGCACTCCGTGCCGAGTAACCACCTCCTTAAGGTAAAGTCGAGCTAACCGCTCGAGTCCATTGGTTTCCTTAATAGGTATAAAACGTGCCGATTTTGTCAGCCGGTCAACAATCACCCAAATCATATCATAACCACTAGGTGACCTTGGCAATTTGGTGGCAAAATCCATCGTGATTCGTTCCCACTTCCATTCTGGAACCTCTGGTTGTTGCAGAAGACCAGACGGCCTCTGATACTCCACCTTGACTTTAGCACAAGTCAAACATTTGCTGACGTAAGAAGCTATATCAGCCTTCATGTTCGGCCACCAATAAAGTATCTTCAAATCCTGATACATCTTATCGGAGCCAGGGTGAACGGAATACCGGGATTTGTGAGCTTCATCCAGAACAAGCTCGCGCAATCCCCCGAATAATGGGACCCAAACACGTCCCGCAAAATAGTGTAAGCCATCAGTCCTGAGTTCGAGATGCTTGTCAGCACTGTGCATAGTTTCAGCCTTAAGGTTTTCCTCCTTCAAGGCTTCCAACTGTGCAGAACGGATCCGGTCAGGCAACGACGGATGAATGGTGAGCTGTAAGGCTCAAACGCGGCGAGGGTTAGCAGACTCCTTCCTGCTCAAGGCGTCCGCCACAACGTTCGCCTTGCCAGGATGGTATTTGATGGCACAGTAATAATCGCTTAGGAGTTCAACCTAGCGACGCTGCCGCATGTTCAACACTTTCTGGTCGAAAATATGCTGAAGACTCTTGTGATCGGTGTATACTTCACATTTGGTACCGTACAAGTAATGTCTCCAGATTTTCAACGCAAAAACCACCGCACCCAGTTCCAAGTCATGAGTAGTGTAGTTCTTCTCATGAACTTTGAGTTGACGAGAAGCATAAGCAATAACCTTCCCGTGCTGCATCAACACGCAACCGAGACCACGAATAGAAGCATCACAGTACACAACGAAATCATCAGTGCCTTCCGGCAAGGATAAGATAGGTGCAGAACAAAGTTTAAGCTTCAGCATCTGAAATGCTGATTCTTGTGGTTCATCCCAGTCGAACTTTCGATCCTTCTGGGTAAGAGCAGTGAGGAGTTGAGCGATCTTCGAAAATCCCTCGATGAAACGACGGTAATAACCCGCAAGACCTAGGAATTGCCGCACCTCAGATGGCGTCTTTGGTGCTTCCCAGTCTTTAATAGCTTCGATCTTAGCCGGATCGACATGAATTCCCAGTTCATTCACCACATGTCCTAGGAATTGAACTTCACGCAACCAAAAATCACACTTCGAGAACTTAGCATACAACTGCTCCTGTCTCAAAAGTTCCAAGACCAACCGCAGATGTTCCTCATGATCCGCCTTGTTCTTGGAGTAAATCAGAATATCGTCAATGAACACGATGACGAACTTATCAAGGTAAGGCTTGCAAACGCGGTTCATCAAATCCATGAACACCGCCGGTGCGTTAGTGAGACCAAAAGGCATGACCAAGAACTCAAAATGGCCATAACGAGTGCGAAAAGCAGTCTTCTGGATGTCAGCTTCCCTGACGCGCAACTGGTGATAACCGGACCGCAAATCAATCTTCGAATAGTAACTGGAGCCCTGAAGCTGGTCAAAGAGATCATCAATGCGAGGAAGAGGATAACGATTCTTGATGGTCACTTTGTTCAGCTCGCGATAATCGATACACATACGAAGGCTTCCGTCCTTCTTCTTCACAAACAAAATAGGAGCTCCCCACGGGGAAGAACTCGGTCGAATGAAACCCTTTTCCAAGAGTTCCTGTAACTGGCTAGACAACTCTTGCATCTCAGGAGGTGCAAGACGATACGGATCTCGGGCAATAGGAGTTGCGCCCGGAGTGAGATCAATACCAAACTCAACCTGACGATGGGGAGGAAGGCTAGGTAAATCATCAGGAAAAACATCAGAAAAGTCACGAACCACCGGAATATCCTCGATCTTCTTCTCATCATCAGTAGAAACGTTAACAAGTGCCAGAATGGCCGAACAGCCCTTCCGAAGATACTTACGGGCTTTCATGCTAGAAATGATACTCAGCGGAGCACCGCTTTTCTCGCCACGAACCGAAAGAATCTCTCCATCCGGGAAAGGGATCCGAATAACCTTGTCAAAACAAACGATCTCCGCGCGATACAACGATAACCAATCCATGCCAACCACGACATCAAAACTACCCAAAGGTACCGGCATAAGGTCAATGGGGAAAGATAAACCCGACAGTACCAAGCGACATTCCCTAAGGGTGTGTGTCGCTTCGATTTTCTTACCATCAGCCAATTCTATTAAGTACTTAGCCTCTAAAGGTGTGGGTACTATATCTAGCAATCGACTAATATCCAAAGATACGAAACTCTTATCGGCACCAGAATCAAACAAGACAGAAACATAGCGATCATTAAGAAGGAACGTACCGGTAACTGTGTCTGGATCCTGCCTAGCCTCTGCAGATCCAATGACGAAAGCACGTGCAGTCCTGCCTCCGCCGCCATTATTCCCGTTACCGTTCCCGCCCCTCCCATTATCGCCCTGCTTCAGTTTGGGAAAGTCACGCTTGAAATGTCCCGTGTCACCACAGTTATAACACCCCTGCCTCCCCTGAGTCCCCTGAGCAGTAGGAGCAGGAGCAGCCGCAGGAGTCTGAGTTGGGGTGAGCGCCACCTTGCAATCCTTAGCATGGTGCCCCAACTGATGGCACCGATGACAACGAGCCCTATCACAACTCCCAGAGTGATGAAAACCACACTTGTTGCATTTGGGATACTTCCCAATATACCCACCCGTCTTCGACCCAGAAGAAGACCCAGATGACTCAAACTTCTTTGCCGGCTGAGCTGGCACCACACTCTTCCCCACACTCTCCCACTTCCTCTTGTTCCCCTCAGCAGCCTTCACAGTAGCACCCTTGGGTGGCAAAACGCCTTCCGCCACCTTCAGGTTAGTCATCCGATGAGCTGATCGGACAACTTCAGCAATAGTGGGAAGATTTCCAGCAGCCACCAACCCAGCAATCTCGAGCACTAGTCCAGACACATAGTGCTCGATCCTCCTGTATTCGGGTGTGTGTAAGTCAGGACACAACACCGCCAGCTCATTCCTCCTCACAGTGTACTCCTCAATCTCCGACCCAACCATCTTGTAACTCCAGACCTCATGCTCCAATTTCTGTATCTCCTCCCTTGGACAGTACTCACCTCTCAAAAGCTGCACAAACTCCGCCCAAGGCATAGCAATAGCCTCCCCCAGTCCCACGTTCTGAGTAGTAGCATTCCACCACGACAATGCAGGCCCCTCAAATGTCGCAGTAGCATACTTCACTCGGTCCCCAGTAGGACAGTTACACATAACAAACACAGATTCCACCTTCTCCAGCCATCGGAGCAGTCCCACCGCTCCCTCAGTTCCAGCGAAGTTATGGGGCTGACAGTCCCTAAACTTCTTATAAGAGCACTGAGGTGGGGGTGGATTGGCACCAACACCTGAAACACGGTACACAAATAAAACACAGACGAAAGGACACGAAACCCAAAAACGAGGCAAGGTCGACAGAAATCAACTCACCACCCATGGCATTAATCCCAGCCTGGAAATTAGCCATAGCCATGTTCACTTGCTGCTGGAGCAAGTTGTTCAGTTCAGCTTGGGTCATGTTGATGTTTCCACGACCACCGCCTCCAGCGCGACCACCACCGCCAGCACGGCCACCGCCGCCACCACGACGTCCACCACCGCGAGCACCAGACATGATCTAACAAATCAAGAGAACGAGGGATTCAGATTCATTTCCAGTGTCAACCACTAGAAATTTTCAAGAGTCAACCTAGGTACAATCCAGGACTATACATCCAAACTCGAAGTCCATCGGGATTTTCATGCATTCCAGTTTATTATTTCGTGTGCACCCGAAATGATAAACTGCTCTACATGGTCCTCCAGATGTACTCCTAATCTAGACCCCAGTCACCGAACATTGTCGCCTATGTGGCAATAGGTGCAAGTGTAAGAAGGCATGTGTGTGCAAGAATCAACAAATCAACCCCTCCTCCTTCAATCCCGAAGAAGGAGACAAGAGTAGGTAAGAACCCAAATAAAACGGATGATGTAACGGAGAAACATGATGATGATGTAAGGACACCCCGACAACGTTAGTACGTATCCCACTAATAGACCCAAAGTATGTGACCGTCTAGTGTGTGCGACTCGGCTATAGACCAGACTCTACATGCAGTCCTAGTTCACTATAACCATTGGCTCTGATACCAATCTGTCACACCCTCAAATTACTACTTGCGGGGTTTTACCGCGAGGCGCATGACAAACCAGGATCCAAGTCAACGATCACAATAAACAACTCTATATGAAAAATGTAAACAGACATAACCATTAATTTAACAAGCGGAAGCGTTTCAGTAGCATTTAATCAGCTATGCTATCATCTCAAAAATTGTTCAAGATACTTTTAATACAAAACGTGCACTAAGCCTAGACGCCAATGCAGACCCGTGCGCCTAGTCCCGTTCATTGCTACCTTAGCGACCTGAGAAAAACATGCCAAAAAGATGTCAACATATAATGCTGGTGAGTTCACAGGTTTGTTCAAAAATGTTACCAAAGTGTTACCATGTCCATACTATATCAATGTTACCAAGTACGCTAGCTAGGCGTATGTTTCATTACTACTACGATTGGAAACCATTACTAGACACGTTTAGCAATGTTCAGCATGTTTAAGCAGCCCGTATGTTCAGCATGATACCAATGTACCTGTTCGAGACAATATGCACCCGCCCGGCGTTCCAAGCCGACGAGTGGGGCAGGTCACGCCCAATAGATCTATCCACATTTCCCCCGTTGTGCAACCCCGCACATTCATGGTTTCCCCCGGGACTTTCCAAAAGATCGTATAGCAATATAAAGTTAAAACCATAGTATGACATATGTTACCAAAACCGTTTAGCGCATGTTTTCTCCCCCAAAAGTTAAAACAGTAAAAGTGGGGCCGTGAACTCACCTTAAGTAGCGTTCTTCAAATATAAGTAAAGATGTTTAGCTCTTGATAATCCCTCTACCGGAGATCTATCAAAATGTTCACATAAGTGTTCCGACTAATAACCATAAGGTTATCTAGTCCCTGATTGTCCAGATCGTAACCAAGTATGTTTTTAAAACGTGTTTAAATGTTTAACCGACACACTAGACCGACCCGACATCCCGTTCGTGACCCACTACCCTAACTAATCAAGTACACATAGATTACACACAAGGTTCAAGCATAAAACACTTAGTTTGTATCAAAAATCTCATTTCTGCATCAGAACGGTCGAACCAGTCAGTTTTAAGTCTCCTTCGCACCTTTTTGTCTCCTTCGCACCTTTTACATCTCGTTCGACCGTTTGATGCTTCCTTCGCCCGTTTTATCACGTTCGTCCAATATAAACTCAGGTTCGACCCTGGATCCCTCCTTCGCACCATCGACTGGTCGGAGGAGGCCAGGTTCGCCCCTGTTGTATAATTTTTCCTAAAAACGCTTCAAACACATTCAAAACGACCCGAAACATCATCAAACACAGCAGTCAAGCATGGATAACTTATCCCTACAAAACCCCACCGATTTTCCCCGATAATACGTCCGTTTTAGCCCTTTCCCAAAATGGTAAAGATTATGGAAACATCACTTTCATGCATGAATTATTTACCTAATTTGGAAACTTTTGAAATCGATTCATGTTTAGCTTAAAATACTCAGTTTGTCGATTATCCGATCTTTCCTATTCATTCTATTGATCATAAATATTCATACATCAAGTATTAATCCAATAAAACCCCCAAATATCAATATATCCAATCCTAGCCCTAGACAACAATATTCCAACATTAATAACAATCCTATATCATGTTTCTATCATAGATATAGTAGCAAATCATTGAACAACACATAACACCACATAATACACAATTTACACATGTTATTCATCTTGAAAACCTATGTTAAATGATCATGTTTTGATTTAGAAAGATGTTTAAAAGGTTTTTAATCATGAAAGTACCCTTAGAACAGATCCGGACAATTAGGGTTAGATGAAAACGAATTAAAATGCTTTTAAAAAGGTTTAGGATTATGAACACACCTTGGATTCTTGTTTAGAGGTTGTAGATGGGTTAGATTATGAAAAAGAAGAGCAAAAACTCCTTCCTTAGTGTTTAAGATCGTTTGAGAGCGTTTTGGGACGGTTAGGGTTTGTGAAATGATGAAAAATGACAAAGGTTGGTATTTATACTAATTCTCCTTCGCACCAACTCATTGGTCGAATGTTGTCACACCCTCAAATTCCACGTGCGGGGTTTTACCGCGAGGCGCGTGACACGCCAGGATCTCAGTCAACGATCACAATAAACATACAACAAACATGCATTCATAATTATATTTAAAACCAAAATATCATGCTTTGAGCTGTAAACCAGCAGCGGAAGCATTCTTGTTTACAACCAAAAGACATATCATTGTTTACAAAGACATTGTTTAATATGCTTCAAAATATTAGACGCTGTGCATGACTCCGTGCGCCTAGCCCATTGACTGCTACCTTAGCGACCTGAGAAAACATGCCAAAATGTCAACATATAATGCTGGTGAGTTCACAGGTTTTCTTTCATAAAGTGTTGTTATAAGTTCGGTAAGATCATTTCCCGTTACTACTATGTTATGAGAACGTTAGCTAGACGTTAAGTATTGCTACTACTGCGGTTGGGAATCCATTACTAAACCGGTATAAGTGTTGAAGCCAGCCCAGACGGACGGGATTACCGATGCCTCGGTAACCCCCAAAGTATTAGAGACAATATGCACCCGCCCGGCTCCCAGCCGTCGGGTGGGGTTTGTAAGGCCCAATAGATCTATCCACATTTCCCCCGTTGTGCATCCCCGCACATTCATGGTTCCCCCTGGGACTTTCTGTAAAAGCCGCATAGTACGTGAAATAACCATAGTATAACATGATCTATGATGAGTAATCAAATAAGTAGCATGTTTCTCCCCCGAAAGTAAAACGGTAAAAGTGGGGCTGTGACACTCACCTTGGATTGCGTTACTTGAAAACAGTTAAGTAATTATGTTATGATAGCCCCAAATAGCGGCGACCTATCATAAGATGTGTATAAGTATTGGACTAATAACCCGCAGGCTAACTAGTCCCCGTATGTCCAGACCGTGACCATAAACGTTTGAAAACACCTTTAACTGTTAAACCGACCGTGCCAGACAAGACCCGACATCCCATTGCTGACCCGACATTCCACGTGTTAGATAAATGCAAGACATCATGCAACAAATGCAATTAAACACTTAATGCGCGCAAGAGTTCACCTAGTCTAGCATAATGTCCAATTAACGCATAAACAGGTCCGAACACGTCTTACTAAGTCATTGGGTGTATCCCGGGGTTCCTAGCATGTTCCTAGGTGTCAAATCGTGTTCCGGGATGTCAAAACGCGTTCACGACAGCAGTACATGCGATTAGGAAGGTCACACGCGAGTAGGCATTAGCCTACAGGCGATTAGGGGCCTAATCGCATGAAGCATGAGGCGATTAGGGTCCTAATCGCCCTATATGTCTGCATAATCGCCTCCAGCTCAGGCGATTAGGATGCCTAATCGCCTGCAGCTGCTGTGTAACGGGTTTTCGCGCGTTTAACCCTCCAAATCAGATCCGAAACATGCAACGACACCCAATATCAAACCTAAATCATTTACCAACCCATTTCAAGCAAAAACCCCCGACATATCACTGATCTAGCATGTTCTATGCAATTATTTCCTAAAATGGCAAAGTGCTAGGTTTCACCAACCAACCTTATCTTTCCTTAAATGGAAACAATCAGATTTCAAACTCTACAAACATGTAAATCATCAAACCTCTGATCTAACATCTTCCTAGTATGAATCCTAACAACATTTCATCAACAATCATACCATAATCATCCTAAATCCTCAAGAACATACAAATGGGTCAAAATATGCATTTTCTTCAAAACACCACAATAATGGCTAAAATTCTAAGACAACCTTCCTAATAATCTCTACATAGCAGAAGTACAATCATATCTTGAAAACATTCATGTTAAAATCACCAAGAAGACCAACATATGCATGTAAACTTCACATATAACAAGCATTAAGGTGTAGACTTGGTTTAGGACTCTTTTGAAAGGTTTTTAAAGACACATTTTGGTAAAACAACGTCTGGAACTTTGGGGAACTCAAAATAACAACTTTACAAAGGTTAGGGATGAAGAAAACACCTTGGGTTTTGTTAAAGAAAGGTGTGCAAGCTTGGAGATGGTGATTTTTGTAGCAAAAAGAGTTCCAGAGGTGTTTCAAGGTGTGTGGGTGGTTTGGGAGCAGCTAGGGTTGTTCTAGAGGTGTTTGGGGAGTTAAGGGTTCTATTTATAGGTGTTTTGACCCAGATTCTGCTGTTCATGCGATTAGCAGAGCATGTCACGCGACTGGGAGCCTAATCGCATGGAACATCAGGCGATTAGGTCCCAATCGCCTATAATACTCCCTACTCGCCCCATATATAGGCGATTAGGGGTTCCTAATCGCCCCTATGGTGCTGGAACGAGTTTTTGGCGCGTTAAACACTATTTTATCATATTTAAACACGTATTCACATACCGATAAGTCACATAATGATTTCAAACATATAATGCATGATAACTAACACGTTTACATCCGTTCACCAATTCCCGGGACTCGAGACTCGTGTGTGCATTAGACCCGGCGATTCCACGAATCGCCGATTCTTGTACCCATAGTTATGGACCGACTCCCGATGACCCCGCGGATCATCATACCGACTCCCGATGATTCCCAGAATCATCATACCGACTCGACTGACCCTGTTAAGGACGTAATATGCATGACTCGCTAAGGTAGACTTACTAGTTTAGTCAACGTTACTAACCTGAGTTTGCCGGGTGTCACATCATCCCCCTGTTGAAAGAATTTTCGTCCCGAAAATTGCCCAAGGCCAAAAAGGAAGAGACGAAAGAGAAGAAAAATTTTCCGGTTGCCACATCATCCCCCTCTTGAAAGGAATCTCGACCCGAGATTCATTCAGCTTCAGCAGAGACATGTCTTGATTCGAACGCGCGCTTAGGAAATAAATGGGGATACTTAGCCTTCATTTGATCTTCCCGTTCCCACGTGAACTCCGGTCCACGATCAGAGTTCCAACGGACTTTAACAATGCGGATTTTACTCCGGCGAAGGCTACGGATTTTATAGTCAAGAATTTCGACCGATTCCTCTACGATACGCAGACGATCATCCACCTTGATCTCTTCGAGAGGAACAACCAAAGATTCATCCGCCAAACACTTCTTCAAATTAGAAACGTGGAAGACGTTATGAACATTACTGAGCTCAGCCGGCAGATCAAGCCTGTATGCTACCAGTCCAATCTGTTCCAGGATTGCGAACGGTCCCACATACCGAGGATTCAATTTGCCCCGCTTCCCAAAACGTATAACGCCCTTCCACGGAGATACCTTCAACAAAAGCCTGTCGCCAACCTCAAACTCCAAAGGCTTGCGACGACGATCGGCATAGCTCTTTTGACGATCCCGAGCTGTTGCCATGCGGTTACGGATTTGTACGATCTTTTCGGAAGTCTCGTACACAAGTTCCGGGCCGGTGAGTTGACTCTCACCCACCTCGGCCCAACAAAGAGGAGACCGGCATTTCCGCCCGTAAAGAGCCTCGAACGGAGCTGCCTTAATGCTAGAATGGTAACTGTTGTTGTAGGAGAATTCCACCAACGGTAGATGACTCTCCCACCCTTGCCGAAATCGATCACACATGCCCGGAGCATGTCTTCTAGCGTTTGGATCGTCCGCTCACTTTGACCGTCAGTTTGCGGATGATAGGTTGTGCTCATGTCTAACTGAGTACCCAGAGCCTTATGCAAGGACTTCCAGAAGTTAGAGGCGAACCGGGGATCACGATCAGAAATAATAGAGACAGGCACCCCGTGCCGAGAGACCACTTCCTTGAGATATAACCGTGCCAGACGCTCGAGACCATCGGTCTCTTTGATAGCGAGGAAGTGCGCAGACTTTGTCAACCTATCGACAATCACCCAGATCATGTCGCAACCACTGGGCGATTTCGGGAGTTCGGTTACAAAGTCCATCGTAATCCGCTCCCATTTCCACTCGGGAATGTCAGGCTGTTGCAGAAGGCCGGATGGCTTTTGATACTCGACCTTGACCTTGGCACAGGTCAAGCACTTGCTCACGTACGAAGCCACGTCCGCCTTCATGTTCGGCCACCAATAAAGTATCTTTAGGTCTTGATACATCTTATCGGAGCCAGGGTGAATAGAGTACCGGGACTTGTGAGCTTCATCAAGAACGAGCTCCCGCAAGCCCCCAAATAAAGGAACCCAAATACGTTCAGCGAAATAGTGTAATCCATCGGATCTGAGTTCAAGGTGGCTATCAGCACCATGCATGGTTTCAGCCTTAAGGTTTTCCTCCTTCAAAGCTTCTTGCTGCGCTGAACGGATTCGATCAGGTAAGCCGGAATGGATAGTGAGCTGAAGAGCTCGAACACGACGAGGCTTAGCCGTTTCCTTCCTGCTCAAGGCGTCTGCGACTACATTCGCCTTGCCAGGATGGTATTTGATAGCGCACTCGTAATCATTAAGAAGCTCGACCCAGCGACGCTGTCTTATATTCAACACCTTCTGATCAAAGATATGCTGGAGGCTCTTGTGATTGGTGTAAATAGTGCATTTGGTACCGTATAAGTAATGCCTCCAAATCTTTAGAGCAAAGACCACCGCACCCAATTCCAGATCATGGGTGGGGTAGTTTTTCTCATGAACTTTGAGCTGACGAGAAGCATAGGCGATGACCTTCTCGCGCTGCATCAGTACACAACCAAGACCCCGGATAGAAGCGTCACAATAAACCACAAAATCGTCCGTACCCTCAGGCAAGGACAAGATAGGAGCAGAACAGAGTTTAGCCTTTAACAACTGGAAGGCCGACTCCTGCGAATCACCCCAGTCGAACTTTCTGTCCTTCTGGGTAAGCGAGGTGAGGGGTTGAGCGATCTTCGAAAATCCCTCGATAAAACGACGGTAATAACCTGCAAGGCCTAGGAATTGCCGCACCTCAGATGGCGTCTTTGGTGCTTCCCAGTCTTTAATGGCTTCAATCTTAGCTGGGTCAACGTGAATTCCTTTCTCATTAACAACATGACCAAGGAATTGGACTTCACGCAACCAGAAGCTACACTTAGAGAACTTGGCGTACAACTGTTCCCGCCTCAGGAGTTCCAAAACAAGACGTAAGTGTTCCTGGTGGTCCACCTCGTTCTTGGAATAGACTAGAATATCATCAATGAAGACAATCACGAACTTATCAAGATAAGGCTTACAAACACGGTTCATCAGATCCATAAAGATGGCAGGCGCATTGGTGAGACCAAAAGGCATGACCAAGAATTCGAAATGGCCATAGCGAGTTCGAAAGGCGGTCTTCGGAATGTCAGCTTCTTGGACCCTCAACTGATGGTACCCCGACCTCAAATCAATCTTCGAATAGAAACTAGAACCCTGAAGCTGGTCAAATAAGTCATCGATGCGAGGAAGAGGGTAGCGATTCTTGATGGTAACCTTATTCAACTCCGGTAGTCGATACACATCCGTAGGCTTCCGTCCTTCTTCTTGACAAACAAAATAGGGGCTCCCCACGGGGACGAACTGGGTCGAATGAAACCCTTCTCTAACAGCTCCTGCAACTGGTTCGATAACTCCTGCATCTCGGGAGGTGCAAGACGATAAGGGGCACGGGCAATAGGGGCCGCACCCGGAGCAAGTTCAATACCAAATTCGACCTGGCGATAAGGCGGAAGACCAGGTTAGTCTTCGGGAAATACATCGGGAAAGTCACGGACAACAGGAATATCTTCAATCTTCTTCTCCTCTTCAGACGAAACCGAAACAAGTGCCAGAATGGCAGAATACCCCTTCCGAAGATACTTATAGGCTTTCATACACGAAATGATACTCAATGGGACCCGCTCTTCTCACCGTGAACCAACAGAATTTCTCCATCAGGGAGAGGAAGTCGAATGACTTTATCAAAACAGACGATCTCAGCATGATACAGTGACAACCAATCCATCCCCACGACAACATCGAAACTACCCAAGGACACCGGCATAAGATCAATAGGGAAGGAATAACCCGACAACTCAAGGTGACACTCCCTAAGGACGTGCGTCGCCTCGACTTTCTTACCATCAGCCAATTCTATCAAGTACTTAGCCTCTAAAGGTGTAGGTACTCTATCAAGCAATTGACTAAACCCAAGGGATATAAAACTCTTATCGGCACCAGAATCGAATAAAACCGTAGCATAGCGATTATCGAGGAGAAACGTACCAGTAACAGTGTCGGGATCCTGTCGAGCACCACTTGAACCGATCACGAAGGCGCGAGCATTCCTGCCTCCGCCCCCATTGTTTCCATTACCCGACCCATTCTTCCCGGCTTCACCCTGTTTCAACTTGGGGCAGTTACGCTTGTAGTGACCAAGCTCACCACAGTTATAGCACCCTTGTTTCCCCTGATTTCCCTGGGGAGCAGCGACTTGAGGGGCTGGGGCTGGTGTGACCGACGGGTTTCGGTTCCCCAAAGGGTTGGACCTACAATCTTTGGCTTGGTGCCCAACCTTATGGCACCGACGGCAACGGTCCTTATCATCGCAAGAACCGGTGTGATGATAGTTGCATCGATCACACTTCGGCAACTTCCCAGCGTAAACCCCCGGTTGTCGTTCAGACGACGATCCCCAATATCAGTCTTCCTCACCTGCTGAGGCTGAGCCGAGCTCGAGCCTTTCCCCACAGTTTCCCACTTCCGCTTGCTACTATCGGAAGTCTTCACGGCAGCGCCTCGAGGAGGCAAGACCCCTTCAGTCACCTTCATGTTGGTCAGCCTGTGGGCCGACCGAACCACCTCAGAATAACAGTGAGGTTACCCGCAGCAACTAATCCGACAATCTCCGGTACTAACCCAGCAACATAATGCTCAATCCTTCGGTATTCGGGTGCGTGCAGATCGGGGCACAACACCGCCAACTCATTGTGCCTAGCAGTGTAAGCTTCAATCTCAGAACCCACCATCTTATGATTCCAGACCTCATGCTCAAGCTTCTGGATTTCATCCCTCGGGCAGTACTCATTTTTCAGCAACTGAATGAACTCCGCCCAGGGCATAGCGTGGGCTTCCCCAATGCCCATAGTCTGGGTGGTGGAGTTCCACCAAGTTAAAGCTTGACCCTCCAGGGTCGCAGAAGCATATTTCACCCGGTCGCCTTCCGGGCAGCTGCACATCGAGAAAACAGATTCGATTTTCTCCAACCAACGGAGCAGTCCCACTGCCCCTTCAGTGCCACTAAAGTTGTGGGGCTTGCAATCCATAAACTTTTTGTTGGAACACTGGGATGGAGGAGGATTGACAGCACCACCTGGAACAGACACGCAGGTGAGAATCAAGAAAAGGTAAAGTACCCCAGAACAAGGTAGAATAGGTGAGAATCGACGTACCACCCATAGCATTATGAGCGGCTTGGAATGCAGCCAGAGCAATATTCACGTGCTGCTGCATTAGGTTATCCAATTCGGCTTGGGTCATATTAATATTCCCGCGGCCACCGCCGCCACCACGGCCGCCAGCACGACCGCCAGCACGGCCGCCTCTGCGACCTCCACGAGCTCCCGACATCTTCTGTCACAACATGAAACAAAAGATTTAGGCTTGCCCGTGGTATAACCCATTAGGAATTTCAAGAAATTAGACCGAGCCCAGCTCGGGTCCATCCGTTCAAGCCCAAAGTCCGCCAGGGATCCCATGCGTCACAGTTTATGATCTCGTGTGCATCCGACATGATAAACTGTTCCACATGGTCCTCCAGGCGCGCTTTAAGTTCGAAGTTCAAGTCACCGAACACTAGCGCCAAATCATGGTATTATCATAAGTATAAGTACAAGATAGTATGCATAAGAACGAGCGTGTTCATTAGGGCATAGAGGGGAGATGTCCAAATCCCTGGACAGATCTCAAGAGTACGCCGAAGCTACCCCAATGTACACCGCCGTCAAGAAAGTTCAATAGTATATCGTTTGCCTTCAGATCATAGTAAGGATGAGTCAAGAAATAGGATGATAAGGAGTAAATAGATGATGTAGCGTAGTAGACGATGACACCGACACCCCGACAAGTCATATTGTTACCCACTTGCTAAGACTCGACTAATTGTGACCGTCTAGTGTGTGCGACTCAGTTATAGACTAGACTCTACATGCAGTCCTAGTTCACTATAACCGTTGGCTCTGATACCAATCTGTCACACCCTCAAATTCCACGTGCGGGGTTTTACCGCGAGGCGCGTGACACACCAGGATCTCAGTCAACGATCACAATAAACATACAACAAACATGCATTCATAATTATATTTAAAACCAAAATATCATGCTTTGAGCTGTAAACCAGCAGCGGAAGCATTCTTGTTTACAACCAAAAGACATATCATTGTTTACAAAGACATTGTTTAATATGCTTCAAAATATTAGACGCTGTGCATGACTCCGTGCGCCTAGCCCATTGACTGCTACCTTAGCGACCTGAGAAAACATGCCAAAATGTCAACATATAATGCTGGTGAGTTCACAGGTTTTCTTTCATAAAGTGTTGTTATAAGTTCGGTAAGATCATTTCCCGTTACTACTATGTTATGAGAACGTTAGCTAGACGTTAAGTATTGCTACTACTGCGGTTGGGAATCCATTACTAAACCGGTATAAGTGTTGAAGCCAGCCCAGACGGACGGGATTACCGATGCCTCGGTAACCCCCAAAGTATTAGAGACAATATGCACCCGCCCGGCTCCCAGCCGTCGGGTGGGGTTTGTAAGGCCCAATAGATCTATCCACATTTCCCCCGTTGTGCATCCCCGCACATTCATGGTTCCCCCTGGGACTTTCTGTAAAAGCCGCATAGTACGTGAAATAACCATAGTATAACATGATCTATGATGAGTAATCAAATAAGTAGCATGTTTCTCCCCCGAAAGTAAAACGGTAAAAGTGGGGCTGTGACACTCACCTTGGATTGCGTTACTTGAAAACAGTTAAGTAATTATGTTATGATAGCCCCAAATAGCGGCGACCTATCATAAGATGTGTATAAGTATTGGACTAATAACCCGCAGGCTAACTAGTCCCCGTATGTCCAGACCGTGACCATAAACGTTTGAAAACACCTTTAACTGTTAAACCGACCGTGCCAGACAAGACCCGACATCCCATTGGTGACCCGACATTCCACGTGTTAGATAAATGCAAGACATCATGCAACAAATGCAATTAAACACTTAATGCGCGCAAGAGTTCACCTAGTCTAGCATAATGTCCAATTAACGCATAAACAGGTCCGAACACGTCTTACTAAGTCATTGGGTGTATCCCGGGGTTCCTAGCATGTTCCTAGGTGTCAAATCGTGTTCCGGGATGTCAAAACGCGTTCACGACAGCAGTACATGCGATTAGGAAGGTCACACGCGAGTAGGCATCAGCCTACAGGCGATTAGGGGCCTAATCGCATGAAGCATGAGGCGATTAGGGTCCTAATCGCCCCATATGTCTGCATAATCGCCTCCAGCTCAGGCGATTAGGATGCCTAATCGCCTGCAGCTGCTGTGTAACGGGTTTTCGCGCGTTTAACCCTCCAAATCAGATCCGAAACATGCAACGACACCCAATATCAAACCTAAATCATTTACCAACCCATTTCAAGCAAAAACCCCCGACATATCACTGATCTAGCATGTTCTATGCAATTATTTCCTAAAATGGCAAAGTACTAGGTTTCACCAACCAACCTTATCTTTCCTTAAATGGAAACAATCAGATTTCAAACTCTACAAACATGTAAATCATCAAACCTCTGATCTAACATCTTCCTAGTATGAATCCTAACAACATTGCATCAACAATCATACCATAATCATCCTAAATCCTCAAGAACATACAAATGGGTCAAAATATGCATTTTCTTCAAAACACCACAATAATGGCTAAAATTCTAAGACAACCTTCCTAATAATCTCTACATAGCAGAAGTACAATCATATCTTGAAAACATTCATGTTAAAATCACCAAGAAGACCAACATATGCATGTAAACTTCACATATAACAAGCATTAAGGTGTAGACTTGGTTTAGGACTCTTTTGAAAGGTTTTTAAAGACACATTTTGGTAAAACAAGGTCTGGAACTTTGGGGAACTCAAAATAACAACTTTACAAAGGTTAGGGATGAAGAACACACCTTGGGTTTTGTTAAAGAAAGGTGTGCAATCTTGGAGATGGTGATTTTTGTAGCAAAAAGAGTTCCAGAGGTGTTTCAAGGTGTGTGGGTGGTTTGGGAGCAGCTAGGGTTGTTCTAGAGGTGTTTGGGGAGTTAAGGGTTCTATTTATAGGTGTTTTGACCCGGACTCTGCTGTTCATGCGATTAGCAGAGCATGTCACGCGACTGGGAGCCTAATCGCATGGAACATCAGGCGATTAGGTCCCAATCGCCTATAATACTCCCTACTCGCCCCATATATAGGCGATTAGGGGTTCCTAATCGCCCCTATGGTGCTGGAACGAGTTTTTGGCGCGTTAAACACTATTTTATCATATTTAAACACGTATTCACATACCGATAAGTCACATAATGATTTCAAACATATAATGCATGATAACTAACACGTTTACATCCGTTCACCAATTCCCGGGACTCGAGACTCGTGTGTGCATTAGACCCGGCGATTCCACGAATCGCCGATTCTTGTACCCATAGTTATGGACCGACTCCCGATGACCACGCGGATCATCATAACGACTCCCGATGATTCCCAGAATCATCATACCGACTCGACTGACCCTGTTAAGGACGTAATATGCATGACTCGCTAAGGTAGACTTACTAGTTTAGTCAACGTTACTAACCTGAGTTTGCCGGGTGTCACAAATGTGGTCTCCTTCGCCCCTATCACAGGGTCGAATGAGCCCTGTCTGGTCGAAGGGAATTCCTCAAATTCCACTTCCCTGGTTCGCCCACTTGCATGGGTCGAACCAGATACTTTTCTTCTCCTTCGACCACTCGAAGTGGTCGAACCAGAACCCCTTTTTAACCAGTTTTCCAGTTTGTCGTGTTTAACGCATTCTAACACATCTTAACACATAAGCATGCATCCTTAGTCTATTTTTAACACATTTAAGCACAGATAATCATTTACACATCATTTAAACACATCTATGTATATAATCCACCACACAACCCATAATCTACACATATACTTAATTAGTTCATGTAATGTCACCCACAACGGAACCCGGTACTAGTGTGTTATCAAAACGACTCCCAATGATCCTCCAGATCATTGTACACTGGACAATCCTAACTTGACCCGATTCAACTAACCCAGTTAAGTTTGTTTATAAACGTTTCTCGCTAAGGTAGACTTAGATGTTACTAATATGTTTAAGCCGAACATGCCGGGTGTCACAGATACCATAAAAATAATGATTTTAACTAAAAATACGAACCTATCAGCCACATATCAAATTAATAATACAAAAACATTTTACAATAAGTTACTATCGCGTGAAACATTAATTATATTATTTCTCAAATTTTGGATTATATCCAAAACTACTACAAAATGTAGTTGTTGAAATATGTCAAACGATAAACACATTTGCGCTATAAAGTACTACTAAAATACCTATGTTAAGCTTATTAAAGAAGTACAAATTGTGTTTTGTTATAACTTTATAAAAAATAACTTAGAATAAATTTATTTAATCTATCATATTTGTAAAAAAAAAAGTATCTACTAAATAATTAAAACAAATGTAAAACCAAAATCGAATATAACAGCAACAAATTACTAAAATCCATTCCTTACAAACATGTCACTGACAAAAGACAAAACAACTAACGACAACTTAAACACATACATAAAAGTATAACTACTAATTATAGAAATAGATATTCAAATTATGGAAATTTATAACAACAGACACTGAAAAAAACACATAATCATCAATTGTAGTTGTACGTCCTCATAAACATGGTTTTAGTAGAACATATCAACATCTACAATGTCGTTCCATTTCCATCTTGCCAAATTTGCCATCCGTTTGCTTCGTCTTGCTACAATGCGAATCTATCAAAAGAAAAATTTAAACCAAATTATATAAAAGCTAATATTTTATATATTTGTGTTTACATGTTAATCAATTATATCAAAAAACTATATGCACAAAAAAAAACCATCACCTGATCCTCGCTAGGCTCACACGAAATATATGACTTTGATGGGAAATCATGCATTTCATTTGTTTTAACATCATTCTGTTGATCAAATGTAACCTATAAATAAGCACTAAACAAAAATTACTAATTTGTTTAACTGTATTATTAACTTTACATACAAATCAATACATAAGTACGTAAACATACTTTATTATCCGGTAGCCCTTTATCTTGGTTCACTTTATTAGATCTCGCTAAAGGATTTATAGTTTCACACTTGTCAACATTAACATTAACATCTACTTCCCAATCTGCAATTCATCCAGCTTGGAAAAACAGAATTATGACAAACATTATCCACTTTTATATACAATATGATATATGTTGACAATTTGGATATTCATAAAAAATAAAACTTACAAATGGATCAACAACTTCTTCATCTTCATCACGTTAATACTAACTTTCTCCTTTTAATAATAGTAGTAGAAGGATCATCACACATTATATGACGCGAATGTGATCTTCGGGGTATAAAATCACATCCATGTGAAATAGCATCAGCAGGATCGGGTGTTGACTGTAATTTTAAAAACATAAATCAATAACACAATACAAAAATTTTGCCTAAATGTAACTAATACCAACTACATTATGAAACATGTGAAACAGATATACTTTTTATCAAAACAAATCTTACAAATAGATCAACATTTTCTTCGTCCTCATCACGCAGTATAAAATTTGTCCGCTTAGCAACCAGATTGTCAGGTTGATCATAAATTTTAAAAGGAGAGTGTGACATTTGGCTTAAACTATCACACCCTTTAGAAACATCCTCAACATCATCCCATGGCATCTATAATTATGAATAACAAAACAGGATGCACAAAAAAAGCAATAACAAATTAAATCATTGCATATATATATATATATATATATATATATAACAACGTTAAATATAACATTAAAATTATAATTTAACACAATATTACCTTCATATGTTTAGCAGAAATACCAGCTTCAATACATTCTTCTGTTATATTGTCTTCATCCAGCTGATCCAGCAGATCATAGTCCAGATTAGCAGCATCATCACCAGAAGACGACATTGCTAATTATTAAAGTGTACGTTTAATAGAAAATATATAAGTTATTAATCTGGATGTTAATAATATATATAGAAATAGACATCACGGTTAAATATCTACAGTTATTATATTCCTAAGTTTTAGCAAGGTGCTTTTTGGAACGTGGGTAGTTACAAGAAGTAGTATAAGTAGGGGTGTAAATGACATGTAGCGGCTCGAGAGCTACCCGGGATCGGCTCAGTAAAAAGCCAAAACGAGCCGAGCCTTAGCGAGCCCAAGCCCGAGCCTAAAATATGGCTCGTTTAGTTATCGAGCCCAAGCTCGAGCCCTAGATACAAAGCTCGATTGGGGTCGCGAGCCTAAACGAGCCCAAACATAATTATAAGTTATTTATATATCTCTTATAATTTATAGTCCACATCTCCAAAGCCCAAGTCCTTATTTCATAGGCCCATTTAATAACACTCGCGAGCTGAGCTTTTTGCGATCTTGAGCCGAGCTTTGAGCTCGTTTGAGATTGTTCTCAAATCACCTCGAGTCGGGCCGAGCCGAGCTCGAGCTCATGATTGTAGGCTTGAACCGAGCCAGGCTCGAGCTTCATAAAACCATAACGAGCCGAGCTCAAGCCCAGTGAGGCTTGGACTCGGCTCGTTTACAACCCTAAGTATAAGTTTACCACCCTTTTTTTACTTATGGATTTAAACGATCATGTATACAACTGATCAAAACAACTGCTTCATACGTGACTTCAATATTCAGTTACCATAAACACAACCCACCAATATAATTACTTAACCAATTTATTTTTTTTATATGTACAGTATATTGTATACAAATTATGCATTTTTGTTACGTTGAGAGATTACTTTTAGCTTACATTAAGTTGGCCATACAATATATTTAAAACAAAACGTTAAATACAAGAACATTACATTATGGTATTCATTAGTTTATATTAATGTGTAAAAAAATTATTATTATATATATATATATATATATAAGTATAATTGGATTTTAAAATAACATAGTATCATACATTATACACAATATTATTTAGGCGTGCTAAATTAAGTTTCTAAATTAATTTAATTGTACATACTAAAATATAAACCCATAATTAATAACAACATAATCTATACATATAATAAAAAAGTATCTAGGGATGAGGTGTCACCTTTCTAGGGTGTCCACCTCAGCATTTTCCAACCCGTTTATCTCTAATATGGTTGACCCGATCTGATCCAAACTGACTATATGGTACCCGCTAACCCGTATATAAATACTCTTTTTTTTCTCGAATATCTTATATCCTTTACCTATCCATTCACATCACATACTCTTTCAACCTAAACCGGCCTAGATCGCCTCCTTCAATCCATGATTAGTATCCTCTAATTCAGGTAACAATTCTTCAACATAAAACCTAAACTCCATATCTATATTCTCATTCACAGTTAAAACCTAAACTCAATATCTTGATAATATTGTTCATATAGGTACAGATCTAACTCCATCTGCGTGTCCACTTTTTCTTCTTTTTTAAAGGTAATCGCTTCATATAGGCACAGATCTGTCTATTATGTTGATAGTCTGTTTGTTCAAACCTGTATATTGAATCTTTCTACAGACGCCGATTACAAGAAATCGGCTGTATTATTTTTTGTTATTTTGTTTTAAGATCCATTGTTATCTTTATCTTTTAATCTTTATACGGGTTGTTTTGCTAATGAATTGAATTGGCTATCAATGTTTTAAATCAAGTGTTTTTTATTTCGATTTTTATCGAATAATGTATTGATAACTTGAATCTTGATATGGTTAACTTTCAGATCTGTTTTTGCGTTTCGTTCTATATATTGTAGGTACAATTTTTCTTGGTTCAGGAATCACGAGAATCAATTCCAAGGATGGAGTTTATATCTGGGGTGTAGAAGGTGACTCCCCTGAAGTAAGCCAAATGTTTCTGTTTATGGTTAGTGGGTAAAAAAACTATTAATCTTCTATGATAGTTAAACTTTTATTGCAAATGATTATGTGAGGTTCAACTTTTTTTCTTAATTTTTTTTTATGATATTTCATATAAATATGATACTTGAGCATATTAGATGTGAACAGGTGCACTTGCAATTAAATGATTTTATAAAATGTATGTGTAAGAAAAGTAGACACATAAGCTTACGAATTGAGTCTAACAGAGTTCTGATATGATGACGAGAAATTGCAAGAAAGGGTAGCCAAGCTTTTTGGTGGTGTTGCTGTACTTAAGGTCTGTATTTTTTTTATGAGAATGAGTTGGACAAATCGGTCATATTCAATATTATTCATTGCTGGAATAGTATATGTAATTTTCATGCTTGGAATTAGGATAGAAGTACCGTTTTACACATGCTAAAAGTTTTGACATTTAGTGAAAGTTTAACTTTTTATTGAGATATGATATTGGAAATGTTTTGTAATTTGAAGCTAAAGGAGACGGTTTTGGTTCTCTGGAAGGAAATGAATGTGGATTTATTAGATGATGTAGTTAAAGGTGTCCTTAATGAGGTCACCGTGTACTTTGACGCCAACTGTAATTAGGAGCAAAAACCGTGGTAAAGTCTAAAGCTCTTTTTCTAAATGTTGAAGTTTGTTAAAAAAAAAAAAAAAAGACAAAGAGCTTATTGGTTCCAGAGATATTTGTTATGTTTTTGTCTGGGCAATTACATCGAATCTTCAATGGTTTAAGTTTTTCATATTCACAGGAAAATCAGTAATCCGAAACAGGATCCATTTGATGTTATGACCTAGCCTTATTAATTACATGTTGAAGGTACAAGTCTTTGAAACCTAGTCTTATGAGTGAATTTTTTTGTTGCATTTTTTATAGTCTTTATTGTATATTAATTTTATAGTTTTCTGCTGTTGTATTTTTTTTTTTAATTCAAGCATGATTAATATATAATTTTCTTTTTTAATCTTGCTTGAATCCAAGTTTTCTGTAATTTTTATTTCACTTTATCAAGAAACAAATTATTTTAGTTGGTTCACATGTAAACTTAACTGTGTCTGGTAAGTATTAAATTGTAAGCTTTTATATCAATCATAATTTAAAAGGTATAATGTTAGATACGAGTAAGCTTTTATATCAATCATATTTTAAATAGATAATTAGTTGCTTTGCTTTGGGCTAACTATGGTAAAAAATAACCAGAATATTTTGTTTTCTCAGTTTGCATGATCAGGAAATTATATTCACAAATTCTTAACTTGCCTTTGGTGGATGATTTGCAGACGGTGATGAGCAAGTTGAAGTTTTATTGCAGCCGTGTGACCGTTATCAATTCAGTATTCTAGCTAAATCAGAAGCATAAACCTTTGGTATTTTTTACTTTAAAGTTCTTCATTTTTAGACTACAATGTAGTTTGTTAAATAAAATATTTATTTTTAATTTTCGATTCTGTTATTTCTGATGCAGAAAGGAACAGTTGTAAAGAAATGGTGGAGGAAACAGCCACAGATGATCAACACTTGCGAAATTTTATCAGCGTTTGTGAAGGTAAAACATAAAACTCCTCATTTTTATACCTAGAACGTTGGCGTGTAGCTTTAGAGAGTAACGGTTTAAGGATTAGTCGTTCTAAGACCGAGTACATGTATTGTGGATTCAGTGGTGCAAGCAGCGATGAGAATACTCAAATCTCGATTGAAGGCCAAGTCGTCCCGCAGGTAACTAAGTTCAAGTACTTAGGATCATTTGTTCAAAGGGATGGAGAGCAAGATAGTGATGTCACCCATCGCATACAAGCTGGTTGGTGTAGGTGGAGGGCGCTAGTGGGGTCTTATGCGAGAAGAGGTTCTCAACTAAATTAAAAGGAAAATCCTATAGGGACGCAGTGACACCTGCTACGTTATATGGGACAGATTGTTGGGCCATCAAAAAGACACAGGATCGCAAGATGGAGGTAGCAGAAATGAGGATGCTAAGGTGGATGTGCGGGTACACTAGGGTAGACGAATAAGAAATGAGGTTATTAGAGAAAGGTTAGGGGTACCTAGCATATCCGACAAGATAAAGGAAGGAAGATTAAGATGGTATGGGCATGTGAAGAGGAGGCCAATGACGGCCCCAGTTAGAGTAGTGGAAACCCTCACTATAGAGGGAAAGAGGGGTAGAGGAAGACCCAAATTGATTTGGGATGAGCGGATTAGGCTGGATTTAGCAGAGATGCACCTCTCTGAGGACACGGTCGAGGATAGGGGTTCGTGGTGACGCAGGATTAAGGTTAAGGATTATTAGGGTGGTCTTGGTTTTATCGTAGCGTGGTTCTAGGAGGCTAGACTTCTTCTTACATTAGGAGACCTATAAGGGTGTCTTGTATTTGGGTGTTTATGGTTTATGTTGTTTTGATGGCATTTATACCTCTGTTTACTACGTGACGCTTTCAGTGTTTCTCTAAATTCAGTATCCCTTTATTACCTTTTTAGTGTTGTTTGCTTGTCGTTTGTGGGTTTTGAGCCGGGGGGTCTCTCTGGAAGCGGCCTCTCTATCCGCAAGGATAGGGGAAAGGTTTGCCTACATCTCACCCTCCACATACCCTACTCTTAGCTTCGCTAATTGTGGGATTTACTGGGTAAGGTTGTTGTTGTTGTACTCTTGTATACTTTGCAGCTCAGATAAATCGTTGGTGAATCAGCTTTAAATGATAGCAGTTCTCAATCACACCAGACAATAAGACTGGTAAGCATGTACATTTAGATTCAGAATCACTGGCTTCTTATGCTTTGTGTAGAAATTACAGTCCGGGATACTTCAGACTGCGTGAGATCCTTTGTTTCAAGCGTGGTATGTGATACCCGGCCCAAAAATAACTGTCCACATACACCATAGTTGTCAATAGCGATGGTAGCGACCGCGATCGCGAATAGCGTCGCGTATCGGCTAACCATCGCTATGTTGTGTTTAGCGGTGCAGTAGCGTGAATATAGCGATTTCCGGCGACGTCCGGCGAAGAATTCTGGCGACGTCGCTGTGATTTTGGCCGGAAACAAGAAGGAGGATGAAAAGGGAAAGCTTCTTCTCACCTGTTGAAAGAAATCGATGGACAAAATGCGAAGTTGTGGTGGCAAAGCACAAATCCTTTCAGAAGAGCAGGAGGATGAGGTGTGGAGGTGGAGAAGCAGTACTGACGGCTGCATCTTACTTTTTAGGGTTTATTATAAACATTATATATTTTCACTTTTAACCCCTCTATTTTCATTTGTTTATATTTGGTCCTAAAACTTCTGAATTTTACATACAATTATAAAATTAGTTTGTGTATATAAACATTTGGTCCTTATATTTGTAAATTTGTACATAAAAATATTTTTAAATATTTTAATACCTTATCGCTATTTACGAAATAGCGGGCGCTATTTCATCGCTATCGCTACGTAGCATATCGGTAGCCCGTCGCTATTTTCGCTATTCGCTATCGATAACTATGACATACACACAATTTTGGGAATGTGCAATATTTAAAGCGTTTCTAAATGATTAAATTCAATTTTACCCTATGAGGCATACATAGTTTTAAGAATGTGCATTAATCCAGTTTAATTTAATCATATAAGCGAACATTCTTTTCCAGGTGGTAACTTCTTTTGGGATGGAGGGAGTATTGAATACTTCTGTGTTCATGCGATTAGGGCTTTTGACTTGTCTATTCATTTAAGTTGTTGTATTTAGGGCTTATCGATAATTTGGGCAGAGGACAAATAGTGGTGGAGGTTTCTTAGAGAAAGCAACCAACGATGGGGGTGAATAATGGTGGAACCATTATACTTGAGTTATCAACACCAAGAGGTATAATTTCTTCACTCTGATTATAAGATTTATTAACATCCTTAGTTTTCTCAAATGTTATGGTGATTATGGTAACATGCTTCAAAATTATTTTGTTGTACTAAAGTGAGATATGTTTCTATTTTGTTTGTAAGCAACACATCTTCTCAGAATTTTGATGATAACTAAAATTTTATCACTACAGTGTAGGTATTGATGAGGAATGTCTTTCTTAATCCTTTAAATGCTTTTCTTTAATTTCAGTATAAGTCTCGATTTAATGATAATGATTTTAGTTATTTATGTCCACATTTCTCATATTATTATACAATTGGATGCAAAGTTAGATCTTAATTAACCGCAACTGGTCGATTGCTAATCGCCTCAAATAGCTTATGATAATCCATCACCGTGATGTTTGTTGAAGTTTAGCGAGTAAATTGTTGACGCTTTATTGTTATTTCTAAGGATATTTTTATCAATCGCCGCCTGACGTCGTTAATTTGTTTTTTATTCCTTTTGCATGACTTAGCTATTGCTTTTCGATTTCGCCATCAGCCACCGTTAGTTGACGTTAGTTGTCACTGAATTCTGGTATGTGAGACCCCATTTCCATATTATTGAATTATCAAGCCAATGTAAATGTGTTTGCATTTTATTTAAATTTTGATTGTCGTATTTTATACTAAATTTTTTATCTAAGATTTAATAGAGGCTAATGACAAGATTCAATGTATGGTTCTGTGTGTTTTGTAGTTTGTTTTTTAGTGGTTTGAGTTCCTCACATTGGATATGCGGTTTGCATTTGTCATGCCGTTCTGGGTCTGCCAATCCGGATGTCGCCTCATCTTCAAATGTCGTCGTACATGCGGCATGTCAAATGCTACGCCAAAGGTCTCATCGAAACACTAGGTTACAGTTCAGGTCCTACTGAAACATTTTTTTGTTGTTTTAATAAGCCTTTAAAGTATTATTCAACATAAAGTTTTCATTTTTTTTTTGTAGGAAATATGTAAAGTCTAGAACTTTATGAAGTGTACAAACAGTAATATATGTTTCTATGTGGTAAATGCAGGTATGCCTGATATGTATAAAATGGGTGGGAACCGGTTTGGTCAACCATTCTACTATGCAGCATGGAAGTCTTCTTAAGATATCCTTTGATTTAAGTTATTTTCTTACCAGTTGCTCAAAGTGTTACAAAGTTAAAACTTTTGTTGACCAGTGAGTTGCATTTGGTGAAGTTTTAATGTATAACCATGTTCTATTAAACAGGATCATATATAATGAGTTTATAATGTTGTGGTTTGAATGTTTGATGTGTATATATCATGTTTTATGACAAATGCACATCCATGCCCATGGAGGTCTTGGTTTTAAAATGCGCGCATCATGCATCCATAATGCGTGATGCGATTCTGAAAACGCATCAAGTGTGGCGATGCGCTAAGATTCCTTGATGCAAGATTGATACGGCAAAATCACATGATGCGACCCTTCACATGGTGCACTTCGTATGCGTGAGAATCTCAACATTTATTTATCTTGATTTATCATTTATAGGGGAAGATAACCCTTGGTACAAACCTTGAATGTGTGAAGATGTTAAATCGAGTGAAATATTCTAAACAGGTGAAATTTTGGATCACTAACGGATCATTGGCATTTTGTCATTTGACTTGGGGATGCACCGTGTGTGCACTTCACAGGGAAACTTTTTGTTCCTTTTTGGCTTTTCTTTAGACATTACATGTTATATGGATTTTTTCTTTACAAATCTGAGATTTTAGCTTGTATTATTGTCAGATCATATAGTCATGAGTTCTTAGGATTCATGTGGAATCTATTGTCATGGATAATGGAGTCTGCTGCTATTATGGCTATTGTCTTGGCCAATGGAGCCATTTAGGGGCATGATTCATGGATCTCCATGGTGAACCTTTTTCAAAATTTCAAATTAGAACAATGCATCAGGCTATGTGTTATATCTCTAATTATGAATTTAGAACATAAAGATAAAATTCAGCATAAAGATAAAATTTCAAATTAGAACATAAAGATAAAATTGATGAATTTAAAGTGTTTTTTTTTAAGCTTTAAAGGATGGGATAAACAAGAACAATAACATTAATTCCCATATATTATCTCAAAAATATTCTGATTATTTTGGGAAAATGATTTATAAAAGCTTATATATTGAAATATATAGTTTTAGCTTACTTTCCAATGATGTCTAGCCCAGCTGGTCGGAGGTGGGAGGGTTTACTCCTTAGGGAGGTTCCCGCCCGGGCTTGGTCTAAGGTTCGAGTCCCCCCACTCGCACTAAGGGGTGAGAAATTCAACACCCGCGTTTGGCCTGGATTGGAACTGCGGTTGAGGGGTTGTGCGTCGTTTGGATTCTCTGCTGAAACACACCTTCCAAAAAGAATATAGTTTTAGCTTACTTAAAATCCTATAACCTTTCTCCTATGTAGCTCGCTTTTGTTGTTTTACTCATGTTGCTCGGTAGAAATAAAAGATAGCCCAAATATTCATATGTAAATTGGTTGACATTACATTAATGTTACGTTTACTTGTAAAAACATCTCATTGATAATAAATTTTGTTTAAACTGTTTAGATGGCAGGGACGAGTAGATTGCATGTTGATGAGAAGGATGACGAGGTGAAATTCTGAAATAAATTTGTTAAAGTACTTGAGTTTATTGTGAATGCTCTTGAGAACCCTAACATGAGTTTTTCCGGATAGAGTTTTCATGAAACTTGTAGCGTCTGCAAAAACTAACCAAGTGGTCAGGTTACACGTGTGGTGACGATTCAGCGGAAGTTGTTCAGGTTACTTGCATCTTCTGTTTACTTTTTTCCGTAGTTTATTTGATAATCATCTAATTCATGTTAAAATATAGGGATTTGCTGTCGCTATTAAAGCAGGGTTGATCAAGGCAATGTTTGACTTAACAGTTGGTGTTCATCCTATATCAGTAGAGGAATTTGTTACCATATGAGGACGCCTACAAGGAAAATTCAAAATTCTTCATCTAGGGTATGACACTGAACTTCTCTATAGAAGGTGTTTGGGTGTACATTTTGAAAATGATTAATGTGCTATAGATTTATCAGAATTAAATAACAAAATGGAGCATATAAAATGGTGTTAGGTGTTGGTTGAATTGATATAAGAATGTTTTTGGTGAAAGTGAAAAAAACTTAGTCCATTGATCCAAAAACTGTATTAATTTAAGAACAACTTGATAAAGTTGGCACATGTTTGGTTCTTTTCCGAGTAGCTAAACCTCTTTTGATAATTCGGCACATGTTTGGTTCTTTCCATTGGCTAAACCTCTTGAATTTGAACAATACGTTAATATGCATATATTTCATTCTTGGAACCTAAATTAAAAAACGGTACCTATGTTCTTTTAGGTGTTGTTTCTTTCAGAAAGTTGTTCTTTAATGCATTCGTGTCTATATCGATCCAATTTTACTCTACATTGACAGGTATGTACCTTTCTTGGATATCGTCATAAAGACCAAATGCTTGATAAATTGGTTTATCGGATACATTTTTTTAAATTAATCGACTATATGATATCTGCCAGTCTGGCTATCATTTTTTTTTTTTTTTTTTTTTTTGCATATAAGCAACTTCAACCTTGTGATACGCTGTTAGTAAGCAGATTATCCGCTGAACATGACTATTAGTTTCAATCGAGTGAATGTTGTTTATAAAATAATTTTGCCATTTGATTCGGAGATGTAACGGGTGAAATCTATGTTTTTTTTGCTGGTTAAAATATCCGTTTTGAGGGTTCGGCGTGTTTGAATGAAGTTTAGCTTTAAAAATAAATACAGATTACATTTTATAAATATGCTAAACATTTTAAATATATTGTCACTTAGGTTATCATTAAAACTTTCAAATCTAAATCTTACTTACATAAAGTCAAATACTACATAACAAGAAGCATATAGTTTTATGTACATTTATAACTTATAATACGCCATAGTATGTTATGTTAGATGTTTTTGTCATGTCACTTGGGAATCCACCATGTGTCAACACGGGTCTCAAACCTAGTTTGAAATATATAACAACAGTAAAAAACAGGTAAGATAGATTTCTAATATAGGATGTTCAATAAAATTATCAGTTTTTTACATATTATCCAGGCCTTCTTTACGCAATTGTACTTTTAAATTGCATTTGTTAATTAGCATATAAACACAACTGGCCAACATATGTAACAATAGTCAAACATATCCTATATTAAAAATTGTATTGCATATCCAATCAAACTCACATAACATACTAACATTAAAAGGTTCCAAATCAAACACATACATTACAACTCATTTAACAAACATGCATGATAAACGATAACAAAACTGACTTTAAAATATACCGACTGGGACAACCCTGTTACGAGAGCGAATTCCAACTCGTGGAATGTCGAAGTTCTTAAAAAAAGAATCCAGAGAGTCAGCAGTATTATCCAAGTCATCTTCAAAATCCACAGTTATATTATCTTCCAATTAGCGTCATTTAAAATGTCGGGTGGGTGGAAAGGCGTCACGACGTCATGTTGAAGAGGGAGAATGGTCTGGAATAAGTTTATGAATATTAGTACTAGAGAAACGTAAATAATGATGATAGGGGTGAGAAAAGGGTGGTGGTTTTGGTTGGTGGTGTGGTGACGGGTGAAGGGAGAGATGTCGACAATGAAGGGAAGAGTGGTAGAAGTGATAGGAATGAGAAAAGGGTCGGTGGTTTTGGTTGTTGTGGCAGTATAATCAATCCAAAATCAGAAACTTTGAGACATCCACTTGCTTCTGACAACAAATTTTCAGGCCGCATATCATACAACAACAACAACCTTACTCAGTAAATCCCACAATTAGCGAAGCTAAGAGTAGGGTCTGAGGAGGGTGAGATGTAGGCAAACCTTTCCCCTATCCTTACGGATAGAGAGGCCGCTTCCTGAGAGACCCCGGCTCTATAACTCACAAACGACAAGCAAACAACACTAAAAAGGTAATAAAGGGATACTGAATTTAGAGGAACACTGAAAGCGTCATGTAGATGGTAAGATAGCGGGTTGATATATCAAATATATAGACGGTAAGCAAATTTTCAGGCCGCATACCATCATAACCATAATTGTCAACGCATGCTTGATATATCAAATATATAGACGGTAAGATAGCGGGTTGAGCAATGGGCTATGGCTGAAACAAACCCTTTTTAGTATGGATTAAACCGGTCCAGGTCGTTTTAGTAGACCTGAAGAAAAACACTTTTGTGCCCGTTTTTATATTTGTATAATTTTTTAAATTTATGTGAATATTAATAAACCTTTCCATAAAATACCTAAAACTTAAAACAACATCATAACATACAAATAAACCCAACAACAAAGTCAGGCGAACATCAGCCGTGTTCATAATGACATAAAAGAAAGAAGTTACCGAAAGCACAACGGATTACGTTAACCACTAAACACATGTAAGCATCAACAAAACTTGGTAACTTACGCCAATATCGAACCTACAGAACAAAACAACACAACATAAGAAGAGATAACATTGAACCTCAACATACGACTTAAAGAACGACAACACACCTGGACCGTCCAACAAAAAAGCATCATATGCAAAGAGGGTATACTTGCATAAGCGTTGATGATGGGTTGATTTAAGGATGTGTATAAAAACACCCATAAGATGCATTTTAAAGATTATTCAGTGTCAAATGGTGTTGCTTTGATCTTGTTATGTCATTTCAGGATTTGACAACAAAAAGGAAGCAAAAATGACGTTTTGGAGTTGCCCGGGCAAGAAACGGAGGCATACGCGAGTTGGAAAACCAAAAACGGACATCTGAGGGAGGTTAGCGTAGGATACGCCAAAAATGGCGTATCCTACGCCAATTGCGTAGGGAGTGTCCAGATAGTTAGCGTAGGCCAGCAGAAGTTTGATGAGGCTGAACAGACTTTGCGTAGGGTACGCCAAAATTGGCGTATCCTACGCTAAAAGTCAAACAAGTCCAAATGTTTCCTTTTTCAAGCCAAAACTGATGGGATCAAGTGTTAATGTCGATTTTATGATCTTTGACTGCGTGAAGAGCTGTTTTGATCTCAATTTTTAATATAAAAAATCATCACCATTGAAGAGAAAACAACACACAATTATTCTACAAGCATTTCTACACAATTCCTTTGAAGATTGAAGATTACATTTTGAGGATGATGAACACCATAGCCATGTGTGGCTAAAACTCTTGTATTACACTAGGGATGTAAGTTTTTGATACCTAGGGCTTAACATTTGGGCATTGCATTGTTTAAACTTTTGATTAATGTTTTTATGTACTTGAATTACCAGTGTTGATTAGTGATTAATCTGATGTTGAAATCATTTCTAGTTAATTGATCTTGTGCCAATTTCTAAATGATATGAACATGGTTCCTTGCATCAACACTATCATAGGATTGTATGTTCTAAATGATGAAGTATAGTTTAGTCCATTGTGAATGTTGATAAAACTTGATACCTAAGTTTATTGAGCAATCAATCCGTTAGTACCAATTGCATTATCATTGTTTATCCAATTATGCCTAATTGTTGAAAGCCTTAGTGTTCAATTACCCAAATCCTTAGTGTAATCATCTCTATCTTATTGTTACAAGTATTATTAATCATTTCTTACAAATTTCATTTTAAGCTTCATATTAATCAACAACTATTCAATCAATTCTAAACATCAATTCATAACTCATATAAGTAATTAGCACCTTCATAATTGACAATTTCAAAGTTAACTAGGAAATACTCACTAACCACACGCTCCTTGGATTGATACCCTACTTACCCTATCTATATAGGTTAATTAGGTTTTGTATAATCAAGGAAACTCTTCTGGAAATCAAGGTGGTGATGAATCTTTGAGTTCAAAAATGGATGCTTTAATGAGCATGATGAAAGACGCCAACAATGACATCAAGGAAATAAAGAAAGGGAATGAGGTAAGGGATAAGTCTCACGAGGCCTTGGCTAAACAAGTGGGCCAATTAGCGGAAGAAATGGCTCAATGGAGAGGAAGCACGGGGAAGCTTCCTAGTGATACCACTATCAACCCGCAACATCAAGGTTCGAGTTCGAAGAACACTCGCAATGTTCCCATTAATAAGGTAACCGTTCTTCGTAGTGGTAAAATTATTGATAATAAAATTGAAAATAAAATTGAGCCACCATCTCCCCAATTTGTTGAAGGGGAGGTGGAAGATGTGAGTGATGAAAGTGAAAGTGAGGAGAGAACGGGTCAAAATAAAAGTAAACAAAATGTTGAAAGTTCAAAACCCGTTGAGAACAAACAAGCTCCAAAGGCTAAGGAAAAGGGTATGGAGGGTAATACCGTCCCTTATCCCGAAGCATTGTTGGAGCCATCTAAAAAAGTGGTCAAGAAAAGAGGCCCGCAACAAGAAGAGTTGTGGGAAATTTTTAAACAAGTGAAAATTAATTTACCACTTTTAGATGCAATCAAACAAGTCCCCTCATATGCAAAGTATCTAAAGGACATGTGTACCCAAAAGAGAACTCATAAAATACCCAAGAAAATTGATTTAACTGAAAATGTGAGTTCTATTCTTTCGGGTTCACTTCCACCTAAGTTACAAGATCCGGGAACACCTATCATATCCATTCAGGTTGGGGAATTTAAAATGACTCGGGCGCTCTTGGATCTTGGAGCTAGTGTAAGCATCTTGCCGGGTAGTCTTTATGACCAATACGAATTTGGTCCACTTCAAGAATCTAATACCACGGTGGTATTAGCCGATTTGACTCCTAAGCTACCCCGCGGGATGGTTACCGACGTGATAGTAAAAGTTGAGGATTTTTATTATCGGTGGATTTCTTAGTACTTGATTATGTTTCCATGGACCTAACCAAACAACCAACGGTTATTCTTGGTCGACCATTTTTAGCCACATCTAATGCACAAATTAATTGCAAGACAGGCACGCTTGACATGACCTTTGGTAATCGTAGGGTCCGATTAAATGTTTTTTCAAATGGGACTGACCCTCTAGTCAATGATGAATGCTATATGGCAGACATTATTGACGAGTGTATACCTCTATACGACACTGTTGTAGATGAGGAAAACACAATAGAGGAGTGTTTTATGTTTGACAGGTCACATGAGGAAATGTTGAAAAGCATAGCTGAGGAGGAGAAGAAGCAAGAAGCAAAGGCGGTACAGGAAGGAAGACCACCATGGACTCATCAAGTGGAAAGCCTTCCGGATCATATTGACACAAAGTTGAAGCCATCATTGGTTGAACCGCCACAAGTAGAATTGAAGGAGTTGCCTAAGCATTTGAAATATGCTTATGTCGGTGAAGGCAACACGCTCCCAGTAATCATTGCTTCAAACTTGACTGGAGAGCAAGAGGAAAAATTGATGAAGGTGTTGGTGACCCATAGAGCTGCTATTGGGTGGACTGTGGCGGATTTGAAGGGTATTAGTCCTTCAATTGTGATGCACAAGATCATCACAGATGAGAAAGTAACTCCCGCAAGAGACGCTCAAAGGAGATTAAATCCTAACATGCGGGAAGTTGTGAAGAAAGAAGTGTTGAAATGGTTAGATGCGGGTATCATTTACCCCATCTCGGATAGCCAATGGGTTAGCCCAACTCAAACCGTTCCAAAGAAGGCAGGTATTCAAGTCGTAAAAAACGACTCAGGTGAGGAGGTAGCCACCCGACCGGTAACCGGGTGGCGTATTTGTATCGATTATAGGAAGTTGAATGCTGCAACTTCTAAAGACCATTTTCCTTTACCTTTTATTGACCAAATAGTTGAAAAATTAGCCGGACAAAAATTTTATTGTTTCTTGGATGGGTATTCAGGTTACAATCAAATTGCTATTCATCCTGAGGATCAACAAAAGACCACGTTTACTTGTCCATATGGCACATTCGCATTTAGGCGAATGCCATTTGGTCTTTGTAATGCCCCCGCCACCTTTCAAAGGTGTATGATGAGTATCTTTTCAGATATGGTGGGGGAGTCATTGGAAATCTTCATGGATGATTTTTCTATATTCGGGTCATCATTTAACTCTTGCCTAAGTCAATTGGAAAAGGTTTTGCAAAGGTGTGTTGAGACAAATCTGGTTTTGAGTTGGGAGAAAAGTCATTTTATGGTCCAAGAAGGGATAGTGTTGGGCCATGTGGTTTCTAGTCGTGGGATTGAGGTTGATCATGCTAAAATACAAGTCATTTCAACTTTACCTTATCCCACTAGTATTAAGGGCATTAGATCATTTTTGGGGCATGCCGGTTTTTATAGGAGGTTCATTAAAGGTTTTAGCGACATAACAAAACCTTTGTGTAATTTGTTATTGAAAGATGCTCCATTTAATTTTGATGAAAAATGTATTGAAGCCTTTAATATTTTGAAAGAAAAGTTAGTTGGGCCCCAATTTTGCAATCACCCAATTGGTCTTTACCGTTTGAAATCATGTGTGATGCAAGTGGGTATGCGGTTGAGGCCGTGTTGGGCCAACGGGTAGAAAAGAAACCTGTTGCTATATACTACGCAAGTAAGACTCTTTCGGAAGCACAATTGAATTACACAACTACCGAAAAAGAGCTACTTGCGGTGGTATATGCGCTAGACAAATTCCGGTCTTACGTATGGGGTAGTAAAATTATTGTCTATACTGATCACAGTGCTGTCAGGTATTTAATGGACAAAAAGGATGCTAAGCCCCGACTGATTAGATGGATACTCTTACTACAAGAATTTGACTTGGAGATACGTGACAAGAAAGGAACGGAAAATGTGGTTTCCGACCATTTGTCTAGATTGATGATTGAAGAGGAAGACTCAACGAATGAAATTAATGAGTTGTTCCCAGATGAGCATTTATTAGCAGTTTCGACATTACCTTGGTTTGCTAACATTGTTAATTTTTTAGTGACAGGTACAATGCCGGAACATTGGGTGAGGAAGAAGAGACTCCACTTTTTGTCCCAAATAAAACACTACATTTGGGATGATCCTGATTTATTTAGAGTGGGAGCAGATCAAATCATTCGAAGATGCATCCCGGATGAGGAGATCATGAGTGTTTTGAAGCACGTGCATTCTTATGCATGTGGAGGGCATTTTAGTGGCCAAAAGACGGGTCACAAGGTTTTATCTAGTGGGTTGTATTGGCCAACAATTTTTAAGGATTCGTTTGAGTATGCTAAAAATTGCTTACATTGTCAACAATTAGGAAGCATCTCAAAACGTGATGAAATGCCAATGCAACCCATTTTGGTTGTTGATGTGTTCGATGTATGGGGAATTGACTTCATGGGACCATTTCCCAATTCTTTCGGTAATCTATACATTTTGGTGGCGGTAGATTATGTTTCTAAATGGGTTGAAGCTATCGCCACCAAAACCAATGACCATATTGTTGTTTGCAATTTTATACAAACATATATTTTTTTCAAGGTTTGGGTTACCTCGCACAATCATAAGTGATGGGGGATCTCATTTTAAAAACCAAAAATTTGGAAAATTGCTTAAGCGATATGGTGTTGACCATAGAATTGCCACCCCATATCATCCACAAACTAGTGGACAAGTTGAGGTGTCCAATAGGCAAATTAAAGAAATTCTACAAAAAACGGTTCGTGCGGACCGAAAGGATTGGTCAACTAAGCTCAATGATGCTTTATGGGCCTACCGCACGGCCTACAAAACGCCTATTGGAACAACTCCTTATCGACTAGTGTATGGTAGGGATTGTCATCTCCCGGTCGAATTACTTCACCGGGCATATTGGGCCATCAAAAATGTTAACTTACAATATGATGATGCAGGCCGAGAAAGGAAACTCAAATTATGTGAGTTAGAAGAGCTAAGAGATGGAGCTTACGAAATCGCGTCAAAATACAAAGACCAAATGAAGAGAGTTCATGACACAAAGATTCGCAAAAAGGAATTTCAAGTGGGACAAAAGGTTTGGCTCTACAATTCCAAGTTGAAGCTCTTCCCGGGAAAGCTCAAGAGCAAATGGACCGGCCCTTACATCATAACAAGGGTTGGAAAATTTGGCGAGGTAGACATCGAGGACCCGAAAGATGGGTCAAAACAAACTGTGAACGGGCATCGGTTGAAGCCCTATGTGGAGTACCCAACAGAACATGGTAACATTGTCGAGTTGGTTAGTTTCTTAGAGGGCTTACCAACTTATGAAATCAACTAAAATGCAGGTAAAACTCCCATCCCAGGTATGTACTCTAATTAAAGTATTGGGGACAATACTATTTCTTTTCGGGGGGTGGGAAATGTAAGTTGTAAAATATTTGTACAAAAAAAAAAAAAAAAAAAAAACAGGGGTTAGCGTAGCCTACGCCAAAAGTGGCGTAGGGTACGCCAAAGATGAATTGCCTACGTGAGGGTCTGCTGGCCTACGCAAGAAGGATGGCTCGTTGCCTACGCGATTTGCGTAGCCTACGCCAAAAATGGCGTAGGATACGCTAAGGCTGAAAAAGGTCCATATTTGACCCGGTTTGACCCAACTGACGGACCCACTTGCATTAAAACCGGAAACTCTTCTTTCTAACACCTACCCACCTCTCTCAAACACATCAAAACATCTAAACTCTTCATCTCTTTCACCCATAACATCTCCAACCCTTCCAAACTTCAAACCTTCATAACTTCTTCAATCCTTCACCAATCTTAACAAATTTTATATCAAAATCACCTAGTTTTTCGAGACCTACAAAACCCCTAACTTGAAATTTGTTAATTTTAACGTTTTGAAGGACAAACGTGGGGCTGAAAAAAACGGGTTTTTGGGTGATTTTTTTTTTTTTTGCTTAATTTTTGTTTCTAAGTGTTCCCTCATTCAAGTAGCATCATGAAGGTATGTATTTCACCATCTTTACTTGTTGTTTTCATAATCTACATATTATATGTTTATGTATGTGTAGATGATAGATGTTATAAATGGTAATGCTTAGGAATAATTATTTGGGTAGGAATCCTTGTTGTTGATGGTTAATAAAAAAAAAAAAAAAAGGGTTCGAAAATTTTACAATAAAAACAAGAAATAAGTGTGGGGAGGGGATTGTAGAGATATAGAACTTATGGTTGTTGAATTTAAGCGATTAGTACAACATCCTTAATCGTTAGTGTATATTCATAAACCATAGGGTACCGTGTTTGGGTAGAATGTAGTTAAGGTATATGCTAGTCTTATTGGGATTAGACAACTAATGCTACAATATTGTTTTGAATGTAGAATATCTTTAGAAGAAAGGGTAAGGAGCATGCCGAATCATCTTCTCAACCGAAAAGGAAAAAAGGGAAACGATCCAATTTACGCGATGAATCTGATGATGAGGGTGACGAAATTCAACACGAATTGGATCGTAGCGAAAGGGCGGAGCGTGTTGAAAGAATGGATGTGGACCTTCCCACATGGACCGAAAAATCCAAAAGACTATCAGCCTTTCCTGAAGAAATTAGACCAGCCATGTGGTATCAAAAGATGTCAACATTGAAGCATGATACCGAGGGAGTGTTGGTTTGTGAGAGATCATATGATAGGGAACAGTTGCGGTTAGTGGGATTGACACAGAAGTTCGAAAGAATCGGTTGGGAAGCGGCTCTAGATTATTGTGCAAATCGTGGGAAAAAGATCTATTTGAAGGCAATCGAGCAGTGGATGTCCACAATTGAGCGGGACTTTGGTGATAACCCACCTCTCACGTTGAAGATGACTGGTACTGTGGGAAAGAAAAAGATGACTTTATCCTTCGAGACATTACGTCAAATTGCCAATTTTGACTCTTGTCCGGAGAATGAATATTATTACATCCCCGAGGAAATCTTTTGGTCCAAAACCCAAAAAAATAGCGACCCACAAAACATGTTTGATAATGTGGTCCCGGTTAAAAGGGGGAATGACTACCGCAGAGAGGATATGGCATGCGAGGCCAGATTTCTTTTAGGTATTTCGTTTGAAAACCTAATGGCGAGGCTTGGGGATAGGTCAAAGGTGAGAGGTTGGGATGTTCGGGTGCTACACGCACTCATGTATGGTACACCACGCATATCTTTTAGGCATCTGGTCATGATGAATGTCTGGGACAGTCGCGAAAGCCAAGACCGGAAAATGATTCCACACGTTAGGCTCTTGTCATATCTAATGGAGGCACAAGGGGCAGTGACAAGGTCAACTCCAGCCATTGAGGTAGATGTCATGAAGATGAAGTGGGGAAGTTTTGTCAAGGCAAAGTTCACTTATGAGAAGACTGCAGAGTATCATGTGTTGCTAGATAAACAAGGTAACACAAATATCATGGCATTACGAGAGGATGTGGAACAGGAAGATGATGACGAGGTGCACACAGATGAGGCTGAAGAAGAAGAAGAGGAGTTACAAGTTGTGAGAGAGAGACCGGTGATTCGGGAGATGAGCAGGGAGGAGGCAGAGATGGTAGCAGAGGTCAACCGGGCAAGACCCGGTGGTTATCAAGGTTGGACTTCATTCAAGAAGTCAATTTGGGATCGAGGGACACGAAACATGGTATTAACACGTCAAAGAGAAGACGCGGCAATGAAGAGGGAGCAAGCGCGAATCGCAAAGGAAGAGCAGCGAGAAAGAGATCAGGTGGCGAGAGAGGAGAGAAGAGAAGAGGAAAGAAAGGCACGGGAAGATAAACATTGGTGGGCAGTTAATTATGCCCGAGAGATGGACACGGCCAACAGGTTCTTGGAGAGTGAGCAGGTTAGACACCACCAGGACCTAATAGCAGGGCGTCCTTATGAGCCATTTGTTCCCTATGTTGATTATTCAACTATAAGGGAACAACCACAGGAGGTGATCAACCAGGTCAGGTGGCCCCAAGGGATCTCATCCAGTTATCTTCCCATTCCGCAGCCACCACCGCCACCACCACCAGCTGAAGGATCTTCCTCTTCTGCCGACCCACTCAGTGACTACCATGGATGGATGGATGCAATTTTCGGGCATCCGAACGCGCCTTATCCACCACCGGGTCCGAATGATCCCTACTACCGCTGATGGATGGTTTTGGTAACATTTTATGTGTATCATTGTAGACTATTTATTTTTATTGTTTTTCTTTTATTTTGTGTGGTTGACTTTATTTTGGGTTTGCTTGAGTATGTTAGAATTTATGTTTTGCATTCTAGTTTTTTTTTTTTTTTTCTAGTTGTTTTGTATGTGTTGATGATTTGAGAGTGAGCCTAGGATATGCATCACCGATGAGTGTTCAGTGAAAAGGAAAAAAAATGGAGGATGGGAAGCATTCAAGTATGGAGAGCAAGGATTCATCGAGGAAATGGAGACATCTTTTGTTTATCAGGTGCTTTCTATTCTTTAATCTTTTATGTGTTGTTGAATAAGGCTTGGGGTGGAACTTTAATGTTCATGTTAGAAAAAGATGTAGTAGGATGAAACAAAAACATCCTCGCACTTGTGAATTAATCAACTATTTGGTTCCCTTATTCGTGCAAAAATCCCACATTGAGGACAATGTAAACTTTAAGTGTGGGGATGGGGGAATAGCCATATAAAAAAAAAAGTCAAATTCTTTTTCACCATGATATTGGATCACAAAATTCGACCCTTAGTCATGGTCATAATTCTTTAAGTTCCTTGATGTGTTTTTCCAAGGATGTTTTGCAAAATATGGATTGCCTAGTTAGAAAAGATTAAGAAGAAATGTAACACTTATGCATGTCGGCAACCCATATTCCCTTTAGGTTCAGGAAGAGATTATTGAGCCACCACAACATGCCAACACCCTACAAATATTTGTCCACATTCTCCGGCATGTTGTGTTCATTTGATTTGAGTGTGCTATTATAGGCGCATAAGGTAGAACTTGCAATTTTTGATACGCCTACTACTCTAGATCAATTGTGGACACAAGAATGATTAAGGCATTAGGTTAAACCTTTTATTTTTTTAAACCAGTTTTATCATCCTTGAACCATTCCAATATTCCTTAGTTAACCAATCTTGAGCCTGAAACCTTTTCAATTGATCACCCATATCAACCTTTTGACCCATTTAACCTTTTCAATTTTTAAAACCCAGCGTGATGAAAATTCGATTGTAGGATTTTGCTTTGTATTGTATATGATTTGCAATGTTAGTAAAAAAAAAAAAAAAAAAAAACTGAAAAGTATGAGAACAAATATGTTACAAACAAATGAGAGTTCTCATAGAAAAGCACAAAAATATGCTTGAGTTAGAGATTGAATAAAAAGGCGCAACATTGCCTTAGAATTGAGAAGTTAGTTAGTCGTTGGAATAAATGTCGAATTTTCATCACCTTAGCCACTTAAAATATCCCTTTCCATACCCTTCGCCTAACCCCATTACAACCCATTTTAAAGACCTTTTGACTTGTGTTCACTGTTGAAAAATATTGTGGAAGGTGATTGAATTGCAAGCTTATGCTAACATGCCCTATGATCGGTTTCGAGTGATTGATACGAAATACTAGCACATTATTTGCTAGCCGAGATAGTAAACCGAGTGGAGTGAACCATTGTGAGGGGTGTGCAAAAGTGTGAAATCGAATCTAGTTGGATCTAGCTAGGCAATTGTTTTAAACATATAAAAACCTTGGAATGTAAATCTACTGACAGGCGTAAGTCTTGTGAATTGGAGTATGACTAGGGGCCAATTTTGAGAATTGATAAAATGGTTGGAAATTAATTAGATTGTTGATTGAGCATGGTTTATTGATTTGCTTGAGGGCAAGCAAAAGACAAGTGTGGGGATGTGATGGGTTGATTTAAGGATGTGTATAAAAACACCCATAAGATGCATTTTAAAGATTATTCAGTGTCAAATGGTGTTGCTTTGATCTTGTTATGTCATTTCAGGATTTGACAACAAAAAGGAAGCAAAAATGACGTTTTGGAGTTGCCCGGGCAAGAAACGGAGGCATACGCGAGTTGGAAAACCAAAAACGGACATCTGAGGGAGGTTAGCGTAGGATACGCCAAAAATGGCGTATCCTACGCCAATTGCGTAGGGAGTGTCCAGATAGTTAGCGTAGGCCAGCAGAAGTTTGATGAGGCTGAACAGACTTTGCGTAGGGTACGCCAAAATTGGCGTATCCTACGCTAAAAGTCAAACAAGTCCAAATGTTTCCTTTTTCAAGCCAAAACTGATGGGATCAAGTGTTAATGTCGATTTTATGATCTTTGACTGCATGAAGAGCTGTTTTGATCTCAATTTTTAATATAAAAATCATCACCATTGAAGAGAAAACAACACACAATTATTCTACAAGCATTTCTACACAATTCCTTTGAAGATTGAAGATTACATTTTGAGGATGATGAACACCATAGCCATGTGTGGCTAAAACTCTTGTATTACACTAGGGATGTAAGTTTTTGATACCTAGGGCTTAACATTTGGGCATTGCATTGTTTAAACTTTTGATTAATGTTTTTATGTACTTGAATTACTAGTGTTGCTTAGTGATTAATCTGATGTTGAAATCATTTCTAGTTAATTGATCTTGTGCCAATTTCTAAATGATATGAACATGGTTCCTTGCATCAACACTATCATAGGATTGTATGTTCTAAATGATGAAGTATAGTTTAGTCCATTGTGAATGTTGATAAAACTTGATACCTAAGTTTATTGAGCAATCAATCCGTTAGTACCAATTGCATTATCATTGTTTATCCAATTATGCCTAATTGTTGAAAGCCTTAGTGTTCAATTACCCAAATCCTTAGTGTAATCATCTCTATCTTATTGTTACAAGTATTATTAATCATTTCTTACAAATTTCATTTTAAGCTTCATATTAATCAACAACTATTCAATCAATTCTAAACATCAATTCATAACTCATATAAGTAATTAGCACCTTCATAATTGACAATTTCAAAGTTAACTAGGAAATACTCACTAACCACACGCTCCTTGGATTGATACCCTACTTACCCTATCTATATAGGTTAATTAGGTTTTGTATGAACCGTGACGACCGGCTCATCAGTTGATGGCTACAATTTTTCCTCAGGTGACGACTCATTTTGGCTCCACTTGAATTGTTTTTTTATTCTGACACGTGCAAATCTGACTCACTTGGAACCCCTGATCATACAGCTATGGTTAGTTAGGACTATGCCATCAAGAGACTCCAACTTTGACATTATCTACATTGAGAAAGCTATGGAGTCAAACATAACCTTCATAGATAATGTAAATGTAAACAATAATAATTGCTATTTATAAAATTATAAAAAAATATCTAAATTGTATATAAAGTAATATTTGTAATTAACACTAATTTAATAAATAAAAAACAAACGAGCCGAGCTCGAGTTTGAAAAATTACTTACGAGCCAAGCTCAAGCTTTATAAACAAAGCTCGAATTGAGACGAGCTTGACCTTTCATAAGCTAAACCTGCTCGAGCTCAAGCCCAATAAAGCTTGGGATCGGCTTGACTCGTTTGCACCCCCACCCTTCATGGTTACTTGGTGATAGCCTCATGACTATTCATGTTTTCAAACACAATACAAGCACTAGTTCAGATACAAATGTAGAATGTTTCTTGTTTAGTTGATGAATAGTCCAAAAAAATCCACATTCCTATCATTGTAGACCACAAAATCACTTGAACATGAAAAACACCAACTCCTTATCATGTTCATAAAATCAAAACAAAATAATAAAGAAAATAGTTCAGAATTTAATAAGTGGAGAAAATTTTTCCATATGAAGCAACTTCTCTCATGATCAAGCACATATTATAGTTCGAAAACCAAAACCCCAAATTTAAAGTAAACTCAAAACAAATATATGATTCAAGTTTTTTTTTCAATTTATTGAAATTAGCAAAGCAACTAAAACCCTAAGCTCCTACATCACTAATCTGTATTACGAAAATTAAACATATAAAAAAACTTCATATAAGTTCTTATAACAATCTTGATTAACAAAGTTTTCGCTACAAACATTATGACTACGCAATGATTTATACCTACTTTAACCTTATCACATTGGCTTGGAACATTATTTCAATATATCTACCTCGTGAACTCCAATCTTAGGGCCGATAGAAGAAAGAGTAGAAGTCTGGTCTTGACTCGTTAGTTGCAGGTGTTGTTATTACTATTACCCTGCCCAGATCCTCTTTGGTATTATGAAACCGTGGCTTGAAATCTATAACATCTTCTGCTATGGGAAGCACCACCTTCAAGAATCCAACGAAGAAAACACCAAAAAGAAAAAGGTAGAGACAATATTTCGATTGAACGAAAAATCAAACTTTTACCTACAAGATCAAGATCAACGGTTTCTCACCAGGGAAGATTGTTGGTGTCTGGGATGGAAAATGAGGATGAAGATTGTCGTAATACAAAGCTAGAATTATGATGTTAGGGTTATCACACAGGTGCAAACAAGCTGACCCGAGCCCAATCTCGACTAGGCTCGAGCTTGAACTCGATTAACTTATGAGAGCTCGAGTTTGAGCTCGGCTTGTTAGTAATTTCTCAAGCTCGGCTCGTTTATAATATTATTTAATATATTAAATAAAAATAATATAAATAATATAAATAATAGTTCATTTAGGTTCGTGAGCTCGATAAGTGAAACTCGGGCTCGGGCTCATTTACTAAACATCTTTAAACGATGGGTAAATATTATTAAATATTAAAAAAAACTAATATTATACTTAGGCTCGACGAGCCTAACGAGTTTCATATGTTAGGGTCTTGCTCGGGCTCGATAAATAAACGAGCTATGTTTTAGCTCGCAAGCGGGTCGGCTCGTTTACACCCCTAGGTTATAAATTAACTCTAGCGAATAGCATCCTATAAGACTGATGTTTTATGACTCAAATATCATGTGTCCTATTACGGTGTATGATAATAACACCACAATGATTAAGCGTCCTATAAAGGTTAAAGGTATAAGACCCATGTGTCAAGTGTCCTATTAAGTTATGTTCTAAGATGACTTTGACTAGAAAGGGTCCTATAACATTGAACATTTATGACTTAACTACAAAGTGTCGTATTAAGTTATGTTATAATAGGACCCCCGGTGATCAAGTGTCCTATTACATTACCACATAATGGGACACCAACAACTAAATGTCTTATAAATAACTTTATTAGGATCTACATTTCAAGTGTCTTATTAAGTTATATTATAATAGGACCCCAAAGAATCGTCCATCCTATTAAATAGCTCTTTAGGACACCGATTTAGTAGCATATATTATAAAAGGACTCCAAAAGTTCATTCGTCCTATTAAATAGTTTTTAGGACCCTATTTTACAAGCGTCCCACACAAAAGGTCCTTAAAAGCCATTTTATTAAAACATACCACATCTATAAACTTCGATGCCAAGGGTGATTCACACGTACTAAAATTCTCACTAAAATCAGTAGCATCCGCATTAACAACATCAACCTGTAGTCTAAGCAGTTAATGCGGTGGGAAATCGAATATCGGTCGAGGGCCGATATTTGATATATAGGTTATCGCGGTGGGATATCGGCGGGATATCGGTAATTTTAATATCATGTAAAATTTTAATATTTATATATTAACATAATATAAAACCTAAACATAGTCATATATAATACTAAATTACTAATAGTAATATCCAAAGTCAAGACTCTAAAGTGTCAATATTTGAAATGTTATCTATATATAGCCTAAAAAATAATAATATATAACACTTACAGATTTTATGGCAGTCACAGACGAATGGCAGAAGACGAAGGAGAGACAAATATGTCCACTTTAGGGTTTTGAAAGTGTTTTTGGGTAGTTGGGCTCTTAATATTTATGGGCTTATTCCAAAAAAACGATTATTATTGGCTTTTAGTTTAACTTGGCTTATAAAAAAGCAAAACCCAGAAATGCGGGCTACATTCTACGCCCGGTGGAGGATGCATAATCATAATCATACGACCGGGCACGCCATTAATAAATATTCAAGTTGGTAATTTTCAAATGGCAAAGGCATTGCTAGATCTTGGAGCCGGGGTGAGCATTTTACCGGGGGTTTATATGATCAATATGACTTTGGTCCATTAGCTAGGGTGGAGACAACAGTTGTTTTAGCCGATTTGTCTCATAAGTTACCCCGGGGGATGGTTCAAAATGTCATTGTTAAAATTGATGAATTTTATTACCCGGTTGATTTTTTGGTATTGGACTACTCGTCCGCGGATTCAAAACAACAACAAAATGTTATCTTGGGTCGTCCATTTTTGAATACCGCGCATGCTGTGATTGAATGTAGGTTTGGTACGGTCGATATGACATTCGGAAACCGGAAAATGCGTTTAAATGTTTTTACTAACAATTCTAATGATTCCGGTGTTGAAGAATGTTTTATGGCAGATATCATTGAGGGATGCAATCCACATGAATATGAGAAAGATGGAATGGAATTGTGTGCTTGTAATTTTTCAGAACAGGTACATGCTTGTGATTTGGAGATTGAAGAGGAAAAGCAAGATGTGTTGGCGTTAAAGGAGGGTCGACCACCATGGTCTCACCAGTTTGATAGTTTACCGGTGGAAATTGATTCGGGCACCAAACCATCGCTAGAAGTGGCACCAAAGTTAGAGCTCAAAGATTTGCCAAGCCACCTAAAGTATGTGTTCTTAGGGGATAATGACACATTACCGGTCATTATTGCCTCTAATTTGGAGATGGCACAAGAGCGAGCTTTGATCGAAGTCTTGAGAGAAAATAAAGAAGCTATTGGGTGGACGATTGCCGACCTTAAAGGAATTAGTCCATCAATTGTCATGCATAAGATCATCACCACCGAGGATGCAAAGCCCACAAGAGAAGCTCAAAGAAGGTTGAACCCGAACCTTAGGGAAGTGGTAAAGAAAGAGGTAATTAAGTGGTTGGATGCGGGAATTATTTATCCCATTTCGGATAGTGCTTGGGTAAGTCCTACTCAAGTGGTCCCTAAGAAGTCCGGTATTCAAGTAATTAAAGATGACAATGGTGAACAAATTGCTACCCGACCCGTTACCGGATGGCGGGTGTGCATTGATTACCGAAAATTGAATGCCGCCACTTCTAAGGACCATTTCCCACTCCCATTTATTGACCAAATTATTGAAAAACTTTCGGGTCAAAAATATTATTGCTTTTTAGATGGATATTCGGGGTACACCAAATAGCAATACACCCGGATGACCAACACAAGACCACCTTCACTTGCTCATATGGTACTTTTGCCTTTAAGCGAATGCCATTTGGATTGTGTAACGCTCCGGCAACTTTTCAACGATGTATGATGAGTATTTTCTCGGACATGGTTGGAGAGTCGTTGGAAGTGTTCATGGATGATTTCTCAATTTTTGGCACTAGTTTTGAATCTTGTCTCAACGAGTTGCAAAAAGTTTTAAAAAGATGTGTTGAGAAAAATTTAGTGCTTAGTTAGGAGAAAAGCCATTTCATGGTGCAAGAGGGAATTGTGTTAGGCCATGTGATTTCTGAGCGGGGTATGGAGGTGGACAAGGCAAAAATTCGGGTCATATCATCATTGCCACCACCGAAAAATGTGAAAGGGGTAAGGTCATTCTTGGGACATGCGGGCTTTTATAGACGTTTTATTAAAGGCTTTAGTGTTATTACCAAGCCTTTATGTAATTTGCTTTTAAAAGATGTTCCCTTTGATTTTACTAATGAATGTTTGCAAGCTTTCAATGTTTTGAAGGAACACTTAATCAAGGCTCCTATTTTGCAACCGCCGGATTGGTCGAAGCCATTTGAGATAATGTGTGATGCAAGCGACACTACAATTGGTGCTGTTTTGGGTCAACGAGTGGATAAGAAGCCGGTGGTAATTTACTATGCGAGCAAAACTTTGTCCGAAGCGCAACTGAATTACCCCACAACCGAAAAAGAATTATTAGCGGTGGTGTATGCTTTGGACAAGTTTTGCTCATATATTTGGGGGAGCAAGGTGGTGGTATATTCGGACCATAGTACAGTTCGATATTTGATGGAGAAAAAAGATGCCAAGCCACGATTGATTCGGTGGGTTTTGCTACTTCAAGAGTTTGATTTGGAAATTCGGGATAAAAAGGGGAGTGAAAATGTAGTAGCGGATCACTTGTCTCGAATTCCGGTGGAGGGCATCGATGATGTGAGTGAAATAAATGAAAGATTTCCGGATGAGCAACTTTTAGCCATGTCCACTCAAGCCGCACCGTGGTATGCTCATTATGTTAATTATTTAGCCACGGGTGCCATTCCGGATCATTGGACCAAGAAACGAAGACAACAATTTATGGTATAAGTGAAACAATATATATGGGATGAACCAGATCTTTTCAAGATTGGACCCGATCAAGTGATCCGAAGATGTGTCCCCGAGTCGGAAGTTAAAGAAATTTTGACACATGCTCATTCTTCCGCTTGTGGTGGGCACTTTAGTGGACATAAAACCGGCTACCGGGTGCTTTCATGTGGTTTTATTAGCCTACAATTTTTAAAGATGCTTGCGAATTCTCCCGGAATTGTTTAAATTGTCAAAGGTTGGGGAGCATATCCAAAAGAGATGAGATGCCAATGCAACCAATCTTGGTTGTAGAGATATTTGATGTTTGAGGCATCGATTTTATGGTCCGTTTCCTAATTCAAACGGGTTTTTGTATATTTTGGTAGCGGTGGATTATGTGTCGAAGTGGATTGAAGCTATTGCAACAAGGACAAATGACCATTCGGTTGTTTGTTAATTCGTACAATCCAACATCTTTGCCCGGTTTGGAATTCCAAGAGTAATCATAAGTGATGGTGGATCACACTTTAAAAATTTTAATTTTGGGAAATTGTTGAAGAGATATAGTGTGAATCATCGGATTGCTACACCGTACCATCCACAAACAAGTGGACAAGTGGAAGTGTCCAACCGTCAAATAAAAGAAATCCTAATGAAGATGATGCGAGTTCATAGAAAGGATTGGTCGGGAAAGTTGGATGATGCTTTGTGGGCGTATCGAACGGCTTACAAAACTCCAATTGGCACAACACCTTATCGAATGGTGTATGGAAAGGGATATCATTTGCCAATGGAGTTAGCACATCGGGCACATTGGGCAATCACAACGGTAAATGCCGATTATGATGAAGCGGGTAAGGCAAGGAAATTGCAATTGAGTGAGATCGAAGAAATTCGGGATGAAGCATATGAATGTGCTTCGGCATATATAGATAAACTCAAGAAAGTTCATGGTGCCAAGCTGCGAAAGAAAACCTTTGAAGTGGGTCAAAAGGTTTGGTTGTATAATTCAAGATTGAAGATGTTCGCGGGCAAGTTAAAGAGCAAATGGATGGGTCCTTACATAGTTTGCCGGGTTGGTAAGTTTGGTGATATTGAAATTTTGGATGAACACACCAACAAGAAACAAACGGTAAACGGACATCGATTGAAGCCCTACTTGGAAGGCAAGGACATCAACTATTTGGAGGTGGATAAAGCGGGCTACATTCTACGCCCGGTGGAGGATGCATAATCATAAGACCCAGGTTTGGTAGTGTAAATAGTTAGATTTTATTGGTTATTTTATTTTGTTTTATTACCCAATTTGGTTTCTGATCGAAATCCGTGTTTGAAACAAGTGTGGGGACGTTCGTTTACGAACATGTCCTAGCATTGTGTTGAGGACAACACGGGTTTTTCAAGGGGGTAGGGTAATTTTTAGGATGATATTTTAAAAAATTTACAGCTTTGTTAAAAAAAAAATGGCCCAGGTCCTACCGTAAGATACGGTAGACACCGTACCTTACGGTGGAAACAAAAAAACCGACGGTGGCTAGGGACTGACCAACGCTGGCATTTTGGTGTATGATATCCACCGTACCATACGGTCCCCACCGTATGGTACGGTGTTGTCTGGGAGCTGGAAGTCGAGCAGTTATAAAGAAAAAAAAATTTGTCTCTTAAGTCACGTGAGTTTCTCTGCAGAATTTACCCTCTCTTTCACTTTTCTTCTTCTTCACAAGAAATCTCTCAACCACCAATCCCTTTCTCCTACCTTCAATCTCTCATAAGTCCTTCAAATCATAACCAAATCTCACAATTTTTGGGTCTAAATTGGCTAAAATTTCACAAGGGTTCTGATTGTGGGTAAAAAAAAAACTACAAGAAAAACACTTGTTGGGGCCGAAAACGGAACCCTAAAATCGAAAAAATTTGGGGCTTTTCAAGTTTCTTGTTTTTTTCTGCATTCTAGCATCATCTACTCAAAGGTATGTGCTCTCTTTTACTAATCTTGATGCTACATTGTGAGAATAGAGGTTGTAGTTCTTGTTCATTGATACCCACTTGCTTGTTAGTATGTATTATGTAAATATTGTTGTGTGAGTAATAATGTGGTAGTAGATGTAATATTGAGATGGAAATTGTGAACTTTTGGTAGATGTTAAGTTTGTAGAGGCATCATGTCCAATTTTTGTCAAACCAATTTTGAAGTTCTTGTTCACAACCATTTACTACCATGATAACAAGCAAGTGTGGGGAAAGTTGAAGAGATTCAAACTGATTTTGTTATGTTTGGTTGATTGTAATGTGCGTAGGAACATGGCAAGAACGGGAGAAGTAGCGGGTTCAAGTTCATCCACCGCGAAGGCCAAAGGGAAGCAGCCCGTGCAATACAAATGAAGGAAATATGTTGGAAGAGACAATGATTCCGATGAAGAAATGGAACAAGCGGCCGAACAGCCTAGGTTGGACCCGGCTGACAAGCCGAGCCGGAAGTCGGGACCTTTGAATGCGCAACCGGCAATATGGCAGCCAACATTGTTTCATGATCAAATAAGGGGGCTACAAGATCGACCTGGCGCATTCATTTGTGAACGGGATGTACGTGAAAGAGAATTTGGCCCGTTTGGAGTTTTTGATAGGTTCAAAGCATTGGGATGGGAAGCGGTGTTGCATTGTTATGACCATGCGGAGAAATACTTGTTTTTGGATGAGATTGAAGAATGGATGGCAACGCTAAAATGCAATAGGTATGATAAGCTGTCCCAAATGAAGCTAACAGGAGTGGTAAATGGGGTAGAAGTTGAGATGTCTTACGACACATTGCGCCGATTGGGCGAAATTTGATAGTTTGCCTATGAGAGAGTACAAAAACCCACACATTGATGACTTGCTAATTAGTCCTGAAAAACATCCAAAGTGAATGGAGATGCTAGAATCATTATTTTTACTAGGCACTTACTATGGGACATTGTACAGGCGGAATATGAAGATTGAGCCCAAGTTGTTGTTGGCAATTATAATATTGAATGTCTTACCGAGGCGAGCTGACAAAGATCAAGTGCGGTTCCCAGAAATTCCTATTTTATATGCATTAATGCATGGGGGACCGAAATTCTCTATTCGGTATTTGATTCTAAACCATGTGTGGATCAGCCGGAACTCGGTTGATAGGGCGATTATCCCGTATTGCAGGATCATTACAGGGTTGTTAAGACAACAAGGGGCAATTACAGATGAAGATGTGGGAATGAATAAGAAATATAGGCCTTTGGAGTTAACAAAAAATGGGTATTGGATGGGTTTATTCTCAATCAGAAAGGTATCACAAGCTGAAGACTGGGGGTCAGCGATGGAGAGTTTTAAAGAGTGATGCGTGGGCACTTTTGCCTGGAGAAGAAGACGAGGTTGAGAGTGGGAATGAACAACCGCCAAGCGACGATGAAGATTATGTGGAAGAGCCGAGGGGTATACATATGGACCTGGGGCAAGGTAGTTCGGGTCATATGCATAGTGGAAATTTTTATGATTTTACTGAGAGGTCTTATGAGGAAAACTGGGCTTTTGGGGGGACGATGCAACAAGTAATCGAAAATCAACGCCCCCCCAGCTTCAGTATTTGATACATGGTCGGGTCAGAGCGCACGCTATTCGATCACCAGACGATGATGAGCGCAAGCATAGAAAGGACCATGAGGCAAGGTTTTGACCGGCAGGTGATGTGGAATAGGGCACATGCCTATTCCCATGAGGTGGAGATAAATAATAGGTATGTTGATGATCAGAATAGGCGGATGAATGATGATTGGCATGCGGGAAGACCCGTAGTTGCAAATCCACAACCGGTGGATTACGGGTCTTTACCGCCTTATGATGGGAGCATATCATATCCGACTCCACCACTTCATCATTCTCAGTGGTTGACCCGCAACAACAACAACAATCCTCAGATCAAAGTGGAAGCGGTGGCGGCGCATTTGGATTTGGAGAGTGGAATGACTTGTTGACTTCCGTGTTCGGGCCACCTCAACCCCGCTATTATTGACCAGGTGTGCTCTTTTGTACATAGTTGTATGTTTTGTTGTTCTTTTCTTTATGTTTTTGGGATCGAGTGGTTGGGTGGTGTTATTGATTGATGATGATTGATTTGGGTAGTGATAGTAGGTGGTTTGTTGTTTAAAAAAAATTAAACTAAAAACTAAAAAAAATATATATAAAATGAAAATACCAAAAAGAAGTTTGTGGTTTGAGTCGTAAAGCTTTAGTGTCATGTTGTTAAAAGTGAAAGCGATCTTTTCCTTCCAAAACCGTACATTGGGACAATGTATCCCAAGTGTGGGGATGGGGAAATTTTTGAGGTTTTAAAAATTTTTGTAGCCAAGCGTAAACATTGTGAAAATTGGAACACCTTGAATTAACCCCAATAGACACACCGGCAGCCCTTGACACCCGCTTTTATTCTTGGTGAGAGTTTAAGCCACACTTGTATATAAATAACACCTTTCTTTGAGAGAGTGGCAATGGGTGGGGGTGCACTAGAACTTGTGCTTGAATGCAATTTGAGTCTTTAGTTGGACATGACCGTGAAAAGGATAAGGGCATTAGGTAGCTTCGTCTAGTTGAGCTTGAGTGTGGGTTTTGGGGGGTTGGACCTCATACATTACATATATGAGCATGGTGGCGAGGGGGGCGGGGGTTTGGACATTTAGTTGTCCATTTTTGTGCCTAAAAGCCTATCAATTGTTAACTCTTAAACTAGTTCCCTAAATTTATACCCAATTTGACCCGGTCTTTGTGTTTTAGTAGTGTATTTGAGTGTTTGAAGGTTGATGTGTAATTGTGTGTGTTTGGTTTGTTTATATAGTTTGTTTGGTTCGAAAAAGAAAAAAAAAGAAAAAAAAAGAGAGAAAAATATATATATATATATATATATATGAGAAAAGAAAAAAAAAGAGAATGTTATGTTGTATATAGCAGTTTTAGTTCGTGTTTGTGTGTGTGTGTTCGTTGTGTAATAAAATACCGAGTAAAGTTTGCGCTACTCATACATATCCCATTCCCTACCTTTGCAACCTTAAAAGTCCCTTTGATTTGCATTCATGTTTAACATTCATAAGAGGAAGATTGATTTAGGTACAAGCCTATGGTTGTGCAACCACCCGTTTGCCTTTTGTGTGTCTAGCTCATCTATGCTAGAGCTTACTTGTAACCGAGAGGAGAGATTTTGTGAGGGGTGTGTTGATTTGGGTGTTGAGGATGGGTTAATACAAGGATTACATGTTGATGCTTGAGTTAAAATAATGGTTTTTGTGTGAAATAGATTCTTGGTGGATTGCTTGGGACAAGCAATGGTTAAGTGTGGGGATGTGACGGGTGGTTCAAGGAACAAGCCTTTATAATGTTAAAACGCCTATCTTAACCACATTTGATCATGATATTGCTTGGAATTAGATAACTACGAGAATTTTGGATGCAGGTGCATTAAGGAGCTTAAAATGAAGAAAACCGAGCTTTGGAACGGACCGGAACGGATCGGAATGAGGAGAAGTTTGGAAAAGAAAAATTGAAGTTTTTTCTAGTAGTGAGACACCATAAAATCGTCTTTAATAGTAGGAGTTACAAAATGGTGCAGGGGCCACCGTACCTTACGGTGGCAACAGACATAAAAAATCCACCGTTATTCAGTCTCTACCCAGCGTCACTTTTTCAATCTCCACCGTACCTTACGGTAGCCACCGTAAGGTACGGTGGCCCCTGCACCATTTTGTAACTCCTACTATTAAAGACGATTTTATGGTGTCTCACTACTAGAAAAAACACCTTTCTTGACACGCATTGCGTGTCATGAAAGGGTGTTTATGACACACAAAAGAAAGTCATTATAGGCATGGTCATAAAATTAATATGACATGCACGCGCGTGTCATCTTTTAATGACACGCATTAATGACACTCTTTCTTGACACACGTTTATGACACGCCTTAATGACACATGTTTACGACACGCTATGCGTGTCATCTTTTTTGACAAAAAAAATAAAAAAAAAATTATAAATTACAAATTTACCCTGGATTCAAAATATATAATATATATATATATATATATATGTATTCAAAATAAAATACGTATATTAACAAGATGAAATATATTTCAAAAAATATTGTGTCGATACATTTGTGGAGATATAAAAATACAATTTTACTAGAATATAAAAGTGTCTCGACTACGACCTTTTAAGCAGCAACAAAAGCATTTTCCCACAGCTCCGAAATTGCTTCTTTCAAGTTATGTATGCTTTCTAAGGCATAATCTATAAACTTGGGGATTTCAACACCTATACAAAGAGATGAAAGCAATCAACCAAAGTGTGAAACAAATACTGTAAAACAACTCAACCCGACCACAAATAGTTATTAAACGAGTTAGATAAGATAGCCCAAAACCTAATTATTTTCATGTCGGTAATCTAATCGTGTCAGTTGCTGTGGACACCGCAAACACCTGCAGCCATCACATTCCATCAAATTTAGAAAGCAACTATTGATAATATCATTATTTTGATGGTTTGACTTCGAAGGTCAAATAAACAACTTCCAAATTCAAGATGGATACAAATACATTAAAATTTCAAAAGAAATATGGTACTTGTATAAATCGTACAGGAACTAGTATCAGTGAAAAAAAGAATTAGTGTTAAAAGTATATAAAGCATATATAATAACTATGCATTTGACAAAACAAGTTTGACCATCAAATGGTAACTGATTTCAGAATGTATGACCTCTTTAGTCTTAAGAAAAGGCATTAAGTAGAAAAACTATCATTTGGTTGACATCATATGAAGCTTAAACTCAAAGAGAGCGAAAACAAGAAGACTCAAAACTAGAAAGTAACTGATGAAATAAACAAGAATCATGGAGACTACGCCAATATTAAAGATAGATATTTCCAAAAGAAAATTTAAACAAGATCCGAGTCATGTAGGTTGGGTAATGGGCTGAAACGGTCCAGTATGGGTTGGGTTGCCACACAAACACACTTTTTAAATCAAATAATTTGGAAGATCGTATTTACTAGGCTCTTTACAACTTTCAAACTCATTTTGACCAGTTTTCAGCTAAAAAAAATATTTGGCTCTTTGACCCTTTGAAAGATTAATAATATCTGAATTAGGGTTACGTTTGAGAGAGGTAAGCTTGATCTTATGGGTTTGATTTGGGACGATGAGGGTTGAAATGTTCTGGGAATGAAGGTTTGATATTATCTATGGAGTTGTAGAGGGGAGGGGCGAGATTTATGGATGGGAGGGAAAAATTGAATTTGTGAAATTATCTTGTGACACGAAAACATGACACGCAATATTTTTTAGTGTCATGTGTTTTTATTTCTTGACACTACATTCATGACACATAATAAAACATGTCATTAATTAACTAGATTTTTCAATTCATGACAATTTTTTTATGACACACGCTTTTGAGTGTCATAAATGAGTGCGTGTCATAAAATGTGCGTCAAGAAATACATTTTTTCTAGTAGTGTCTTTTGGGTATCTTTTAACTTGTGAACGTTTCTAGACAAGTTTTGGGCGATTTTGGCTGCTTGGAATCATTGGAGAACAATCCTAATCATTTGGTTTATGTTTTTTATTCCTATGAACAATTCCTTGAAGGTTATGATGATTCACCAAACTATGTTAGGCTAAAACTTTTGGTGATCATTCTTGGTGAAGGTTTTTCTCAAACTCTTGTGTATGTTTCCTTGAATTTCTAGAATGATAATTTAGTATTCTTGCTTGAAAATTATGATGTTTGAATAATTGTTTGTAGCGTGTTGATTAATTTACCAATTTCTAGTCTCAAGCGTACGTTCTTGGTGTTGTTAACAATCGAGATATTATGGGAAGGATTTGGGTTGGTTATTGATTAATTGGTCATCGGGAAACAACCTCGCGTTAATATAATCCGAGTACTTTGTTCCCTTTTATCACAACAATTGTTTTTACATGAATTATGTCTATGTAACTCTTTCTAGTTGGAACTTTTACACAAGTGTTTAGAGAAACCGGATCCTTGAATGGTCATTATCTCATAATTTGAAGAAACGCTCTTTAGTTAAATCGATAATTAGTCGTTATTTTAGTTCAACTCAAAACAATAAAAAATCTTAATCATTTACTTTTTGTTAAGTAGTTTAATTTTAGTTAATTAACAAAGCTAGAATCTACACATTTTCCACAAACTCCCTGTGTTCGATACCTTCTTGCCACTATTCTTGAGTTGTAATTGGGAAATTTTACGTGTACCACGACAAGCACGTCAGACATAACTGAACAGTCAGTAGTTCCAAATAACTGATGAATCAGTAGATAACTCACTTAAAAATTTCATTCAGATGTTAAAAAATACAATAAAATTAACTAAATTAAAAAAACAACTTAAATGAGCTGTTTATTTGTACACCAATTAGGCCAAATGTATATTTTCCATCTTTTAAAATGTCTGTACATTTATTACAATTTTAAAAAAACATTAACGTCAGTTTCTTATTATATTTTTTTTAATATATATATATATATTATATATTTTTATATACTAACTTAAATAATAATATACTTTAAGTCCTTAAATTTTAATGAAGACATAATGGATCAATCAGTATTTTCAAATAACTGATGAATCAGTAGCTACTCACTTAAAAATGTCAATCAGATGTTAAAAAATACTATGTAATTAACTGAGTTATTAAAAACAATTTAAATGTGTTGTATATTTGTACACTAATTACGAAAAATGTATATTTTCAAAATATTAAAATGTATGTACAATTATACCCATTTAAAAAAAAAAAACATTAAGCTCAATAACCATAAAATATAACAAAATACATGAAAATTTTAACATTGTTTACAAACAACCTAATAAAACATCGCCAACAATATAAAGTATATAACATCATGAAATAAGTATCACCAAATACAAACGTCAATGTTTAGTCATGATTAAAAACCCAGCTGCTTCATCAAACTTGAAACGACACGAATCACCAATTTTTAAGCCTTTTTGATCGAATGAAATCTGTCCATCCACGAATAGCTAAATTAATGATAAATTTGTTAAAATTAATTATTTTACCCAAATTATATACTTCTTTTTATAAATATGTTGCAATGATCGTGTGAACACATCTATGTGTTGACGATATCTTTATTAACAAAATTTTAACTCATGTTAACTTATATGGATATTAAATAAAACATAAAACTTATATGACTCAATTTAGCATCACAAAACATAAAAAAAACATTTATTACCGATTTTATATTGATGAGTTTTGAGAATTCAAGAATATATGAAACTGGTGTGAAGCACAATACTCTAATGCAGGAGAATACTGGTATAAAGATTGGATTTTAGAGATAGATAATAGCTTCATTCGTGTCATATAAGTGAAAAAAAATCATTAAGTGAACAAAATGGCCGACGGATTGTACATGAAGACATAAAAAAACACCAAAAATACTTATAACAAAAATAATATAAACCCAAAGTACCACAAATGTTAGAAACTAAACATAGTATGATAATTGATCTACTTATTTATAAAGTTAACATCCTTATCAGCTAGAAGATCAACATCAATGACATCAGTCCATTTCCAAGTAGCCAAGTTTTCCATCCGTTTGTTGAATCTGTAAAATGTACGGATCTAAACAAAATTTTATATATAATATATATATATATAAGTACACAATTTAACAAATAAAATCAATAATTTAAGATTAAAGAAACATACACTTATAAGTCACAACACAACCTTTTCGTAGCATGAACTGCAAGGAAACAATGATGTGCCATGAGCGAATTTCGTTTCATTTGAAGAACCACCAACATTTTGATAAGTGAAAACCGGATAATAATTAGGTTATATAAATAAGTTTACATTATATAATCCACACCATATGCTATATGTTATTCTATATTATTAATAATAAATAAAACAAATATTCGTATTGGTTGATGCCCCGCTTAACAACTTATCATCGGTTTCAAATGTCAAATACGGATCTATGCTATCATACTTGGATTGGTTAAAATCCATTTCAAGGTTAGATAAGCCGTTTGTGAAGTCAAACTGATACACATCAAACATGACAAAACATTAACCATTCAGCAAAGTATAAATATATATTAAGCCTCAAAAATTAAAAAAAAAACGAAAAGACTTACAAATGAATCAAAATCCCCATCAAATACATCTTCTTTCTCGAGCTTCCTTTTTTTAGACATTTCACTACCACCATCATCATATATAATCTTATCATAAACTTTTGAATTTTGAATAGTTAAAGAACATCCATTTGAAACGATATCCCCAGCATCAGATGGTTTATGTGGAGATGAATAAACGTTGTATATAATATACGTACTACACATATATGAGCGTATCATAGAATACTAATAACACTATTAACACATTTAACTTAGTCACGTAACATACAACATGCATGCATGAAATAAATGTTACCTTAAACCGTGTATAATTATTTGGTTTATGTGAATCAATAAACAGTTTATCATTTTTCAGATCCGACTGATCACGAATGACACTCGTACCAAGAGAATTCAACCACAACATCTGAAATAAACTATACTTCCTACTATTACCTTCAAACGTATAAAATACTAAGTGACATGTGAGTATATATAAAGTCGGACAAAAAAGCCAAAATATAAAAAAATAAAAAACAAACAAACACAAAAAACAGTTAAGTAATCCTGATTTTTAGCCAACCACGCATTTGAAACGTGGGTACTTATAATAATCTGTGATGTGTTACGATTTAGTGGGTTGTTATTATTTAAAAAAACAAATACATTCGCATAACGAAATTTTTGAATTCAAATTATGTGACTTGGCTAATATGTAGCGAAAACAAAATATATAAAAAAAATTAATAATAATAATAATAATAAAAAAAAAATTAAATCAATTAAATAAATAAAAGAAAAGTAAGACTATACAAAACATATGATATGATATAAAAGGTATTGATTATATGCAATAACTACTGATGGAAATAATAATCAGAAGTTACATGTCACACCCCAACCGATGGCGGAAACATCGAGGTGAGACTTGTGATAGATTGTTCAAAGACTTCATGACACTAGAATTCGTGACAATGTGATTTAAAGATAAAATTTCATTCATAGCATAATCATCATCTAAAAAGATAACATAATACAAATTGTTTTCATGAAAAGAGAAATACGACATCAAAATATAGAACTTAAACTAGCGTGAGTTTCTAGTCCAATCCTAAGTAGATTTCTTGAATATCTTGCATCAAACATTTCCTGCAACATGTATAAAATATCCGTCAACACATAAAGCATTGGTGAGCATACTAGTTTGAGTATAAGTACATAGTATAGAAAAGTCTACTCGAATCATCATGTTATAGGCATATGCACGTAGAACCATACAAACGGCAACAACACTCGATAACACAAAAGACTTCATCTTATCATGACCCATAAAGGGGGCGGCGTGTCAACCTATAGCGCTATACATGTAAGGTGGGTTGTTAACTAATCGTACATTTGTATGTAAGACTTTGAATTCTATCATGGCATAGCATAATAGCATTTAGATTGAGCATAATAGTTTAAGAGTATGAAATCGTTTAATTTTTGATAGTGATACATGTTGAGCCCCAAAGAATATAAAAGGGGGACAAGTATGAACTCACCTTTGGGTGCGTTTGATAGAGTTCCAAAAAGGTAAGTCTTGGTAGGTTTAGCTTTAGCCTTGGTTATCTAGAATTAAAGAATAAAGGGTCTTAGTTTCGAGTTTAGGTTATAGATTCAAGAGAGTCAAGCAAGCCTTTTAGGCGAACCAAACACAAACCACCATGAAGGTGATTCGGATGGTCATAAGAGTCAAGCAAGCCTTTTAGGCGAACCAAAACACAAACCACCATAGAGGTGATTCGGATGGTTAGGAGAGTCAAGCATTGGTAAGGTAGGGATGTATCCACAAACCTTTCCGAGTTATTAAATTAGTAGAGTTTATATAATTTAGTATTTATATAATATAACTTAGAAAGTAGGGTATGGTGACTTAGTTTGGATGAGCCTTGGCCTTCCTTTTGTCAACCATGAACCATAACACAAGTCCCTCCATCATTGAGTTGTTGGTGAACTTGGTTGGTATTATTAACAACTTAGTGCATAAAAGATAATAGAAGATGACCACATTTGAGGCCTCAAATTGGTGCCCTACTCATGTTTGTTTGCCATGGCAAATAAGAGAGAGGTCCTAGAGGTTTCCTCAAAGGGTTTGAAGAAGAGGAGAGTGAAGAAAGTAGAAGAGAGGTTGAAGGTGAAGTGAGAAACTCACTTATTCTTGAGAGAATTCTTGAGAGATTAGAGAGGATTTAGAAATGAGCAAGTGTTAGAATTGGTAGGAGTGGTGTATTTATAGTTGGGGTGAAGGGGTTGGGTATTTAATAAATTAATTAGGGTGGTTAGAAGTTAATTAGTGGTAAATATATATTTAAAAGAAAAAAGAAAAAAAAAATAAATAAATAAGTGACTAAAAAAAGTGGACGGCACTTTTCACTTATACATTTCATGTTATTTATTTATTTTTTTGAATTATTATTATATATATATATATATATGTTTTATTAATAATAAATATATATTAAGATCTTAACTAAATAAGTTTCTTGTTATAACGCCTAAATTGAATAGGGTAAAAAAAATATAATGGCGACTCGTCATGAATCGGTATGAGTAACATAAAAGAAGCGAGTAACGGCAAGCTTGGAATTTGTTTAAATATAGCATTCACAATACAAGAAAATTAAGAATCACGCGACGTTACATAAAGTTTGCGTCGCGTAGAATTTATAGATTAAGATTAAATGCAATTGATAAAATACTTTTCCATTGATCATAAGCTCGGGATTACAAGGGTGTAAAAAAATGACAAGATACAAGAATACAAGGACTAGAACAGAAAATACGAAAAATACAAATGTTACATTACAAATAAGTTGATAAACATATTCCCATCAGTTGTTCATACACTCTAAATATAATACGATAACTACTGTTGAACAAATATGCTTCATCAACAGTTTGTCCATGAGGTTTACCAGAATTTTTTAAAATACACAAGTTTGACATAGGCCGGTTATAAACGTCAGTAAGAACATAACAATTACCTTGAACATCGAATACACTTAAAGTTTGGAATTGACATCCACAACAACCATGATGCCCTACATAAGATGCATTAAATAAATAACTGATGTATATACAATTAAATCCTAATAAATAATTCAATGAAATATAAGTTATAAACTGACATCAAATTATCACATAAAAGCAAATTACCTTGCTTGGAATTGCTATACAGAACAACAAATGCTGGCCTGCATATAATATCCATTCAATAAATAACTTATCAATATAAAATGAAAGCAAATTACCTATTACATTGAAATATAAGATATAAACTGAAATAAAATGAGCATATAAATTCGAATTACATGTTTGGAATTGCTATACAGAACACAAATGTTGGACTGCATATAATATCCATTCACTGAATAGCTGATCAATATAAAATGAAAGTAAATTAGCAACTACATTGAAACATAATGTATCGACTGAATGAATATACAAATATTTAAACAAAAGTACAAAACATTAATTATTTGATTTCCAATACAGCTGCTGGTTACATCCACAAAACCATTGATGTGCTGCATATGATATCCAATCAATAAATAAGTGATCCATATAGTATGAAACTAAACTATAAAATAAATTGGAATTACCATGTTTTGATTTGCCATCCACTACACCAAAGATAACATGCATATAAGATCAGTAGATAAATGATCCATATAATAAGTAATCAATTTTGCACATAAATTGGAATGTAACATAGCGATTGAATGAATAACTGACAAATTAATAATGAGAAGTTGCAAACCAAATAACTAATAGGTTGAATGATATATGTACATGAAAAACATGCAACGTAGATATGAACATTTGCTTTATCGAAGGGGGTGATGTAGGATATTTCTGAACAATCAACAGGCAATTTTATAGGTGCCAAGTCGCTTTGAGGACATTTACAACTGCTTATATCATGCAGGAGCGTTTGAGAGAGAGCGAAAACACTGAAGATTAAAACCGCAAGGGCAAAAAGCATAACCGCCAAATTTCAGGACTGTCAACGGCTGAGATTAAATCTTAGGGAAGTTATTGGCAGTTGAGTTGAGTTTGGATGGCCAGGATTAAAAGTTGAGGGTTGTTTTCGACATTTTTTGTTATGCGGTCTATATATATTATAATGAGACCACATAACAGAGTTGACTTCTATACATATTAAATTTTAATATAATTAATTTTTTTTTTTCGTATTGAAATAATTCCCATTAATAAAAGGTCAAGTTTACATCCGGATAATGGGTAAGCAAGCAACAAGCTTAGCCGTTATCCCTTTTTGAATTGCAAAGCCTACTCTACTAAAAACAAACCTCTGGTTCCTTGGGCTCTGCGAGTCACTATGAACCACCTCTGAACCCGTTCCAAGAAACGAATCGCCTCAGGGGCTAAGGACCCAAATGTGTCGAAGGCAAACGGAAGGAACACGTGCTGATTCTCTAGACATGCTGCCTCGTGCTTAGCCACCTTCCTAGCTTCTGCCCTCAAAACTGATTGTCCCGGAACGAAGCCACTGTCTCTCACCCCCACCAACGGGGAGACCCTAGTTAGGTGGACACATGCATGCTTGCCCCCCGCCCAGCCAAACACAAGGATATCCGCAGGACGTAAGGTAGACCTCCCCTCTCGCGGATCAGTCAGAAAGTTGACAGGTGCTTCTTTCTTGGACGAGATTCCAGCGCGTCTAAGCACGTCCCATAAAACATCCCTAACCCAGTCATGACGATACTTGAACCCTGGTAATGCCTTACAGTGAAGGGCATGCTCGCCGAATCTATCCAAGCAGGATTTTTTGCAAATAGGGCATGGTTCATCTGGAGGGAAAAGAGGTACCATGAGCCGGTATTTGAGGATGGCCCGATATTCAACAGCTGACATCCGTTGCCCAAGACCTTCAATGGGCACAACGGTCAGAAAATCCTGAGCATGGCCCCCTGAGACAAGCAAGAACTGCCTTTTGACGCGGAGTCATATCAAACCGCTCCTCCATATCCAGTACGTGTTTACCATAAAGAGCGGTCGCCAAGGATTGTTGAGGTTTCTTGGGGGCGGTCTCCTTATCAGTAAAGCCTACTAGATCAAGGTCCGGAAGAGTGGTTTCAATATTACCAAGCGCAAGAGAGTAGTCAAGATCCACCCCCACGACCCCAGCGCTTCGCAAGATGTGGTCTTGTAATTTCCATGATTGGGCCCTGGACGCCACAAAGGCAAATGCGGAGACGTCCTCCGCCGAGGAAAGCCCTAGACCCCCGTAACGCATAGGGAGGGAAGCCAACCTCCACTGGAGGTCCAAAAAATGCGGCCCTCCGCAGACAACAATGTTTTCAATTGCCTCCTGCAGCCCTGCATCAAAAATGGACACCGCCTCGATGACGTGTTCAGGCTAACAAGTCCGAAGCCCAAACACTAATTTAGAAACCCCCATGAAAGAGCGCAACAAAAGTAGCTCACTTTGGGGGTTCCTCAGGTCCGGTAGGCGTTTCATAAGATCAACCGCCCGTAAAGCTCTTTTAATCGCCAAAGACCGAATAAACCCGGCATCCCGACTAAGCGCTCCCCAAGGAGTTTAACCCCCCCCCCCCTCAGGCCTGCTAATCTCACTAGGAATAAACCTGGCACTTTCTTCGACCCATTACATGACGGCCAAAAAATCTCAGTTTTCCGAATATTAAGCCTAAGCCCCAGAGACGACCCTTCAAAGCGGATAATACCCAACGCCCTAGCGACTTCCTCAGCCTTAACAATAATAGTGCCATCGTCCAAATACCAAGCATGGAAGGGCAAGGAACAGGCGTCCTGCACCCGACTGATGAGCGGATGGAGGACCAACGCAAAAAGAAGGGGCCCTAGGGGGTCCCCTTGTTGCACCCCTGTAGTAGCCCCAATATGAGTATCTAGGGCTGTACACGAGCCGAGTCGAGCCGAGCCAGCCTTAGCTCTAGCTCGAGCTCGAATTTAAACGAGCCAGCTCGGCTCGGCTCGGCTCTTTTTTTTGGTCGAGCTGAAAAGCCGAGCTCGAGCTTGGCTCGTAAATGTTCGAGCCGAGCTCGAGCTGGCTCGAGCCAGCTCGTTATTTTTTTATTATTTTTTTATAAATATTTATAAAGTAAAAAACAAAACAAAAATAAAATAAAATTACACATATACATGTTTATTTTTTATTTTTCTAAGTTAGGGTTTATTGAATTATGAAGATGTGAGGTAGATAGGTAGTATGAGCGGGGCTTTCAAAATTTGAATTTTAGATTGCGTTCGGAGCCAAAATATATTACTTTCATCTATATATTAATTACACATACACAAGCCTGAGTCGAGCCATATGTCGAGCCATTGAGCCGAGCCACGAGTCGAGCCATCGAGCCGAGTCACGAGCCAAGCCACGAGCTGAACACCCCTGGCTCGAGCTCGGCTCGATTACAAAACGAGCCGGCTCGGCTCGGCTCGAAAACAAAACGGGCCTTTTCGAGCGAGCTATTTTCAAGCTATTTTCGAGCGAGTCTCGAGCCGCGAGCTTTTTGTACACCCCTATGAGTATCTCCCACGTATAACCTGGCGGGCTGGGCATATAAAAAAATGAACCCACGGGAAAATGGATGGGCATTTGCAGCGAACCTTCCTGAGAAGGGCCGTAAGGTCCACCTCGTTGAAGGTGTTGGAAAAATCGACAGTGAGCATAGCCAAGGACCCGTCAGAATGGAACGCGCTCAGAAACCTGTTAGCGCTATGCAGCATCGCTTCTGCCCCGTTAGGGACCCCCACCCCAAATTGAAAATCCCCTAGATACGTAGCCGTCTCTTTACCAACCTTACGCATAGCGAATTTTGACACCAATCTTCTCCAAATGGCCCCCACCGCAATGGGGCTAATCCCGTTGTCAGGTTTTAACAGGGGGTCAGCGGCGCCGAAGCAATGAACTCCGCAAGAGCTTTAGGGCAGAGCCCTCCAAGCCACAAGTTGACAACATCGGTGATGGACTTAAGGTGCCTGGAGGCAGTTGGGGACCCCTGGCCATAGAAAGCGTCTAAAATATGCTGAGCCCGCAAGCCATCCCTCCCACAGGATGTCCCTTTTGGAAAGGATTTAATACATTCTAGCACACAATCAGCGTCCACCTGCAAAGCAGGCGCTGATGGCACATCAGAGGGCAAGGTCGGGGGGGTCTACTACTGGGTGTTTATCTATCAAGGCTCTCAAGGTATCCCCCAGCAGGCGCGACCCCAGAGGAACATAGGACCTTGACCGCCGTTGTGTAATGGCCATCTACCACCTTCCGAAGGCACTGCTTAATATTTCCACACCCCTCTTCTTTATCTTCAACACCTGCCCTCCCAGAAACCCTCTCAACGGGGAGTTCAAGGAGGGGTAGGGCCAACTCCTGTAAACTAGCCCTATCTTTCCGAACCGCCAATGCCCGCAAAATGGAATTACATTGAAGCGATTTCCTATTACCCGACCTTCGTTCCTGCCTAAAAGTTGGTTTGACCACACGCAACGTGCAGCGGGGCAATAACAAAAGTTTAACCCAAGCCTCAATGGACCCCGGGGCATCCACTACTCTACACAATGCCCCCGACAAAGCCTGGGCAAATGCCATGTGACACGCGGGCGGGATACTCATGACAGTAACAACAGGAAGAGCGAGGATTCGCTCAAGGAGGGCGACATCTACCCCCATCCCCCAGACATACCATTCCCAGGCTCCACTTGCGAATCGTGGGGTTGAGGAATCTCTGCAATAAACTCAATCTCACCTCCTGCACGGGATGTGCATTTAGCCACATCTTTCCCATGCCGACAAAACCGATTCAAAGCATGCAGTGTCATGCACTCCCCACATAACCACTTCTTAAGGAAGGGCAGGGTGTCAGCAACGCCATTGTAAAGGTCCAAGTTCGAAGCAAGATGCTCCTTTAACTCAACCTTCCTTTTCTTTTCATTCAAATGATCCCGCTGAAAATGCATGAGTAACCTTGAATACCCCTTGTAACCAGGCGTCCCAACTTTACAGGAATGGTAATTTTTAAAGGGACAACACCAAACCCCGTGGCCGAGCTGGGACCCACCTCCTCCCCACAGGATCCCCTCCTAGACATAGAAGATTCCATATGAGAGATAACTAATAATAAAGCATAATATTATTATTATTATTATTATTATTATTATTATTATTATTATTATTATTATTATTATTATTATTATTATTATTATTATTATTATTATTGGGTTAACCGATATTCAAGACAATAATACTAATTAGATATTATTATTAATAATAGTAATAACACTAATTATATACTATTAATAAATAAACTAAATGAATAGTAACTTAAAATGAATAGTAACTATAATATTATTTTATTTATATTATTATATTATTATTTAATTTAAAAACTTTATTATATTATATACTATTAATATAAATAACATAATATTATGTAATTTCATTATTATTTTATTCAAAAACTTTATTATATTATATACTATTAATATAAATAACATAACATTATGTAACTTCGTTATAATTTCATGTGTTACCTTATGTGTTGATTTATTTATTTTTTTAACGTTTACAACCAAAATGGAATCTCGATTGTATAATTCATTGATTGATTAACACCTCATCTAAATCTCGATTGTAAAACGCGCAACGCGTGTGATTTTATACAACTAGTAAATAAATAATGAGGCAAGTTGACACATTCTGGTACATAGGATTGCACTTTGTTTATGAGAAAATTACAACAATTATCATAAAAATATATATAACCGTTTATACATTACAAAAATTCCATGGATAGATAAAAAAGTAAATGCGAGCGTCTCATGCGTGAGTATTTTGGCTTATGCATGTACAGTTGCATAATACAAGTTGAAAATATTGATTTATAAACAAATCAGAAGGTTCATGCACTTAATTATATAGTTAATTACTTCTAATTCATGCATTTGTTTTTTACCACTTGTGAATTGAGATCACATGACCAATTGCCAATGTCTAAGACCAATTAAGATAGTGGTACGAAAATTGATATATGATTGATTTAGAATTTGAAATGTCGTAATGCTATGTCATTACCTAACTATTTTCTAGATCAGATTGAAGCCGCCGCAACGCGCGGCAGGATAAAAACCTAGTAATATAAGTAAAGCATATTAATATGCCATATCAATATGTTCTTTAAGCTTTTGAACATCAGCAACCTATCTCCATTACCATCATTAACATAATCCAGGCTCCCAAACGATCATTAGAGTCCTCAATTGAAACCCATCGTCACACACCATATGCCGGTCGAATGAAGAGGAAGGTCGAACGTAGAGGAAGGTCGAACGGAGAGGAAAGGGTTAAACGGAGAGGAAAGGGTTAAACGGAGAGGGAATGGTCGAACGGGAATGTGAATTTGAAATCGGACCGTTAGGATGGCGAAGAGTAGAGAGACGGAGGTGTAGGATGGCGGTTGTTTCAGTGGTGAGGGAGGCTAAGGTCCGGGGATCTACAGTGGTTAACCGTGGTGAGGGAGGAGGGGTAGAGGTGTACGACATCGTTCGGATGTTGGTGAGATAACGATGAAACGGTTTGAGGGAGAAGAACTTGTTCTATTATTATTATTATTATTATTATTATTATTATTATTATTATTATTATTATTATTATTATTATTATTATTATTATTATTATTTTATTATTATATTATTATTATTTTATTATTATTATTATTATTATTATTATTATTATTATTATTATTATTATTATTATTATTATTATTATTATTATTATTATTATTATTATTATTATTATTATTATTATTATTATTATTATTATTATTATTATTTATTATTATTATTATTATATTATTATTATTATTATTATTATTATTATTATTATTATTATTATTATTATTATTATTATTATTATTATTATTATTATTATATTATTATTATTTATTATTATTATTATTATTATTATTATTATTATTATTATTATTATTATTATATTATTATTATTATTATTATTATTATTATTATTATTATTATCCACAGGTGAAACGATTTGAGATAACGATGAAACGGTTTGAGGGAGAAGAACTGGTACTTTCATTCAAATATCGTATCGTAATTTTAGTATCGTTACCCAATATTAACGAGTATTGGAATTGATACTTTCCATGCCAGGATGCAAAAGAAGATTTCATAAAATAATTAAAACAACTTGTTGTTTTAAATCAAAAACTCCAATTCTCATCATAAAGAAACCTTTTTTTTTTTTTTTAAATACGTAGATAATAAATAAAATCTACATGTTGATACTAGTAACTTTAGTTACAGTCATAAATATGTATTTAATAAAAAAAAATCTGAATTCACTATACTATAGTTTTTTTTCCTTTAAACAAAAAAATATGCTACCGTAACGCAGTTAGTTTAAAAAAATATATTATTTATTTTAGTATTATATTGTTTGGTTTTTTTTCATTTAGGGGTGTAAACGAGTCGAGCCCGAGCTTGACTAGGCTCGAGCTCGTCCCGTCATGGACTTTTGAGGCTCGAGCTCGGCTCGGGTTGAGCCTACTATTCAAAGCTCAAGCTCGGCTCGAAAGTAAAACCTAAGAGCTCGAGCTCGGCTCGGCTAGAGGTAATTTAAAAATAATTTTAAATGACCTAAAAACCCGGCTCGAGCTTGTTTCAGTAGCTTAAAAGAGCAAAAGCTCAGCTCGAGCTCGGCACACCAATATTATTAAATAAAATTGAACATGTTCAGAGGACAAAATCGCATATATAAAAAATATATGTAACATTTGTTTGGGCTCGCGAGCCAAAAGGAGCTTTGTATGTAAGGCTCGAGCTCGGGTTCGATAACTAAACAAGTCACATTTCAGGCTCAAACTCGGGCTCGTTAAAGCTCGGTTCTTTCAAGTTTTTTACTGAGTTGATCCCGAGTAGCTCTCGAGCCTCTGCGTGTCATTACACCCCTATTTTTACTCATGTGAGCAATCTATACCATATTATTTCATTTATATAAAAAACCATAAGTAAAACGATATATATAAATGAACGTATTCAAGTTTGAGTGAATCTTCGTTTCTTAATGCATACATATCATAGGGTATGAGCAAATTAATTAATATTGCATGTAGGTTTTATTTATTTTATTTTCAGATTTTTAAAAGAGGTTTTCCTTTTTCAAGGTTGGTTTTATAAAAAATAGTTTTTTATTCCAATTTAAAAATAAAAAAAATAATCTTGAAAAAAAAGGAAATTATGTTAGTGACCCAATACCATGATCAACTCCCAAATATTATTTAATAAATTGGATCTATCAATGATGCTAAGAGTGAGAAACAAATATAGATATTTAAAACACTAGTTTGGTAAATAGTTTTCTAATAACATTATTTAGGTAAATAATTTTTCCACCAACACTATTATGGGAAAAAACTCCTCTAATTCTCCATTGACTTACCATACTACCCCTTTTAAACCCTCCATTGTTAAAGGTATTATACTATATTAATTTACAAACTTAAATGAATAATAACTTAAAATGAATAGTAATTTTAATAATATTTTATTCAATTAACTATATTATTATTAATTATATTATTTTATTCATATTAACTATATTATTATTATTATATACTCGCCAAGTTACTATTCATTTTATTACATATTAACTATATTATTATTCAATTTCATGTGTTACCTTACAACCAAAATAGAATTTCGATTGTATAATTCATTGATTAATTTAATAAATATTCTAATCCTTAATTTTACTTATTTTCACTTTATACAAAAATAATTAACCGTCAACTCAAATGTTGACTACAATAATATAAGCATTATGTAAAAATTTATGGATTTTATATATTATATATTTTATATCAAAATTTAAAGATATTACAAATGACTAACCAAACATCATATTTTTTTCAATCGTTCGTAATGGTCCATTCCATTACGCTTCTCATTGTGGCATGTCAAGCACTAATCAACTATTATTTTATTTTATGTTTCGGTTTACTATTTACTATTTGTCATTTCTGCTGATTCATCACCCTTAATTTTTTGTATATCTCTCATAATAAATAATAATATTAATTTTTATTTATTTTTATGTTTCTAGTTTCCATTGAATAATAATAATATTAAATGATATAGCTTTTAATTTCTTTAATTATGTAATTAAAAATTAATATTAAATCATAATTGTAACAACCGGCAAAAATAAGGTAATTCCGTACAAATTAATTAATATATGATTAACGTAATTAAATGCAATTATGTGTGATTTAATTATCAAGGCCTTAGGGGATAGCAATTTCCAAATAGTGCGTAGGAATGCATACGTTTAATGGTAAAGCATGATTGGATCATGTGTAAATAAGCTATCCGGTATGGACGTTGGCAATTACCCGGTAATAATTAAATAAACGAAATGGATCCCGGACACCCAGGATATAAAATAAAGGGTATTTTCATAAGATATAATGAGTTTTGGAACTCCAAAACCATAAATGAAAACGTCTTGTACAAATCTCCCGGTAACGAATAAAATGCGCGTACCGCACCCGATACGCGTATAACTCATAATTTCACCCGGCAAAGGCCTAAATAACCAATCAACGCTTAAAATAGACTATATTTAAGGGTTATTAAAGGTATTTTTAATGTCCGGATAACGCGTGATTAAAACCCGAAAAATACCCGAACGACACCCGAACGACGGGGGATTAAACATAACAAGCATGGGGTAAATATTTAAAGTTGTGGACCCCCACCAAACCCACTTGGGGCCGGCCTAAATGGCCTTGTAAACACCTTGCAAGTTGTTTTAATTATAACCTACTAACCTATATTATTAAGCATGCATGGAAGAGCCAAAGGTTGTAAGACTTGTAGTACAAAAGCATGCTTCAACTAGCTCCCTTGTGTAAGAGATTTTCGGCCCTTAGGCCATGTAAATCCAAGACACAACCAAGTAATGATGCATTAGTACATGCACATGCTTGATATCTAGTGAAAGACCAAAGATAAAATCCCTTATATTTGATTAAGATTCACAAGCAACACACAAAATCTCTCCCACTCTCCCTCTATCTCACGGCACACACACACACTTAACATATCCACCCAAAGATCCTAAGTACACATACAATCTTCCAATAAATCTTACATAACCTATGGAAGATTACATGTGATAATACTATATAAACATGTGTTAGCCATTTGAAGAAAAACAAAAGCAAAACTCTCTCTTCTTCTTTGATCTTGGCCGTAAGTTGTGGAGCAAGAACACACTCACTTCTTTCAAGTTTAAACAACACAAATCACTTCCAAACAATCCATCATCCAAACCCCTATTGTGTTTTCAAGAGCTTGGAGCTAAACCACTTGGAAGAACACACTAAACCCCTCTCAAATCCAAGGTGTTTGTCTTCCCTAGCCTTGTGCTAGTAGTAAGCATTCTTAATCTTGTTTTTGATTATTATTATTCATGTATGTGTTCCTAGTAGCAAGTTGTACATGAAGGGTTTAGAAAGAGGTTTGAACATAATCTTTAATAGGTTTTACATGTGTAAAATGGATGATTAAAGATATGAAAATAAATCATGGATTTGATGATGATGGAGATATAATCTTGAAAATATGTAAAGTTTGCATTTAAAACTAAGTAGGATGATGTTTTGGTTAAAATTGTGGGATGAACTTGAATATGATAAAAGTAACTTTAAATCATCTTATTATGATCATCTAAGTTATAATATGTGGTAAAACATGTTAGAAGTTCATAAATGAAGAAAATGGAAAATCTAAGTTAGCTTACTTAGATGAATGATATTTTGTTAAAATGGACAAATACATAAAACACACACATAAGTAGTCTTCCATATGAAATACAAGACTAACATAAGTGTTTTGATACAAAAATAACTTACCAATAAAAAGTTGAATCTTCAAAGTCTACTATTTTTAGTGAAAAATGTTAACTTTGAAAGTTAGAATGGAAAAATGCAACTTTTGTAAGTTAAGGGACTAAAATTGTAACTTTGAAAGTTAGAGGACTAAAATGGATATTTTAGAAACTATTAGTCCAAAAATACAAGTATGGAAAGTTTGGTGTCAAAAATGTAAGTAATAAAGTCTAAGGATGATTTTTGTAAATACTAGTAGAAATACTTGGGTATTTTGTATAAAAGTGTATTTTTGGAAATTATAAAAATATAAAGGGTTTTAACATAAGGATTTTTATAAAATAAGAGATTTTATAAAAATATTAAACAAACTTGGAAGACTTATACAAAAATGAATACTTTTATATAAATGGGAATATAAAAGTGATGGAAACATTTTTGTAGTTAAGTTAACAAGTTGGGTTAAAAATACATAAGTATTTTAAACCATCCAAGTAACATGTGAAAAGAGGAAGAAATATGGATAATATTTCTATAAAATACATGTTGGGAAAAACTTGGAAAAATTAACTAATCGAGTTAAGATATCGAACTAAGACGCGTTAACGAACCATACACGGACAAAACATGAGAAAAATGCCATTGCGGCAAGATAAGAAAAATATATATCTTAAGAAGTAAAATATATATATACATTGGGTGAAAACTAATAAACACTTTCCTAAGTGTTAAGAGAATTATTCGTGGGAGAAACACATGACATAAACAAATAAGACGTTAAACAAACGTATATACTTAACAAGAAAAAATTACACATTTATATATATGTACGCTCGTCTCGAAAAATTCTAGTATATCTACTTAATGGGAAAGTAGATATGTGGGAAGGAAAGCCGCGACGAGAAGACAAAGATATATATATGTGTATGCCGTACCAACGAAATCCTAGTATATTTATTTGAATGGGAAAATAAATATACGGTATGGTGAGTTGAAATGGGACGTTAAGAATATACAATCGAACGACAAGATCTTAGTATATTTGTTTAAATGGGAAAACAAATGTGCGGCAAAGTGAGTCGGGTCGAGGGTTGAAGAATATATTATATCGAGCGATGCGATCTTAAGTATAATTATTTAAATGGAAAATAATTATATGTTAAGTGAAGTCGAGTCGATGATAATAAGATACAAGTTATGGAAATATTAACAAGAGTAATATATAACTTGTAGTACAAAGGGGTAATGTAACGCCAACAAAACCTAGGATACGCGCTTAATTAAACGGGATTTGGGACAACTTGTGGTCGGGAGTTGGGTGTACAACTTGCCAAGGCACATGCACTATAGGAATAGTGACTTATACGTCTAGAACGTTTGTAGGTGCGAAACCACCCACTTGCTATCTACCTTTTGAGCCAGACGCAGTCTCAGGTGAGTTTCACGGCCCCATTTTAAACTATTTTTACGTTTTCGGGGAAAGATATGTCAGGGAAATGTTTGACGGGTTTATTACTTGAGGTGTGACCGCCACTCGGGGTTGAGTCCTCGCCTCTATAATCATTTATTCGGAGATTGAAACCGGAGGAATATTCGAATAGTACTATTGGTGCCTGACAAGGCCCACCCCTAATCGATAGCGTCGATTATGCATTAGGTTATGCCTGGGGTGCATATATTCTGAACTTAAGTCGTGGGAAACCGAGTAACGACTTGGAGCGGGGCATTTTATTTATATACGTCTTGGTTTGATTATAGTCTCAAGTAGATTTATAGGAATTTGCAACTCCTATATATGGTCATAACATGGTATTCCCAAGTATTCAAGTTTAGAAACTGAAAACCTGTGAACTCACCAATATATTTATATTGACGAAACCTTTTAAACATATCTTTCAGGTAACTAGATGAAGAAGGATCAGGCGAGCTGGGTCGGAGAATCTCCAATGCGACGTCGAACTTTTGCGGGGTTTCACTTTTATTTCCCAAGGCATTTGGGATATATATGAGAAACCTCTATGATTAATTTAAAAACAATTTACTTTTGTGTAATGTTTGAAACAGATTTGACGTCATAATAAATGACCCATTTTCTTAAATTACTTGTGTTTAGCAATAACCTTGACTTTATGCTTTTGAACCGTCGCGCCACGTGTTTCCGCCGTTGTCGTGGTGTGACAGAACGTGGTATCAGAGCCAAGGTTATAGCGAACTAGAGTATTTTCTTTAAAAACTAGACTATAACCGGATTTGGTTCAAATAATAAAGTTTTCAAAAGAAAAATATATAAAGGTGTTAAATAAAAGTAATTTTCAAGAAGCATTGGGCATGAGGAGATTCCGACCAAGCCAGCCATGGGTATTGTTATGCTTTAACGTGAAAATTAGAAGTTAGGAAGGTTACTATGAAGTACGCCATAACTGTCTAATTTAAATAATTCATATATATTAGTACGGTTCTTTTGCCAGGAATGTCGAACGCAGGAAGTATCGCGCCAAGCTACGACAGTAGCTTGCAGATCATCCCAGCACCACCACCAGAGCCAGCAGAGTTGGTAGTGCTCTCCTCGGGAGATGAGGACGTAGAGATGGGCGTCGCCGCCGACGGAGCAGGCGACGATAGCTCAGATGAGTCAGACCCCAGCGAGGACCCCCACTGGGCACCTGCCGTGATTGACGCACCACTGCCCATTGTACCGGCCGCACCTGTGGCCGTACACCCCATTCGAGCCATCAGGGACTTCCCTGAAGGCTGTGCCGGTCCGTCGCGACCAATTCCAGCCCAGTCGGATGCGGCAGAGTCTCCATTCGACCGACAGGCTCACGTCGAGCCTGAGCCAGCACCCTTACCCCACATCCACGTACCTGCAGGCATGAGACTCCTGCCGATCGCCCGTGGGAAGAACGGGTGGATATCCGATGATTCTGACGACGAGTCTGTAGGTTCGGTGGAGCACATGTTAGTGCCCGAGATTCCAGCGGATCAGGAGGAGCCAGTGGCTCCAATGCTAGAGGACGCCCCAGCCGACCCTGTAGCCCCACCAGCACCACTCGAGCCCATACCTCAGGAGGAGCCAGCCCCAGCGGCACTTGTACTTGAGGGTAGTCCCGCCCGTAGCTCTGAGCTACATAGGGCAGGCATGGAGGCATTCGCCACCGCGAGCCCTCCCACACCCCCTGTAGTGGTGTCCACTCCAGAGTGGGCCACTGTTTCGGAGCCGTTAGTAGCCCCACTAGCCGAGCCTATGCCACCACCCCCAGTAGCCATGACTTTACCCATCCCCACCATTCCCAGCATGACACCTGCACCGTACCCTCTGGGTGCAGGGGACCCTTATATGATGCCACCCCACTTTTCCATCAGGCCACCAGGTTTCACTCCATTACTGCCACACATACCAGTACCAGCCCCCTTCGGGCCATTCCCATCCACACACCCAGATATACCCGGACCATCCCAGCCACCCAGGATGACACCCTTGTCTGGACCAGCATGGTCCACTGCCATCACTCTAGAGCGGGACTTTCAGACTCTCGCTGATACGGTGCAGCGCACCGTAACACAGGTGGAGCATCAGACACGTCTGATGTGGACGAGGATGATAGATGCGCGGGATGCTTTGGCGCATTACGCGGAGGAGTTGCTGAGCCTGGACGCTCAGTGCGGTATCACAGGGGATGCGCACTTTGCGCATCGACATTTCTTGTACGAGCGTATCATGAAGATCAGTATGACGATCAGTACGCACGCGCCGCAGTACCAGTATCCACCGCCACCGCCACCGCCACAGTAGGATGTATCGGGGATGCACAGAAGACCCACCAGCTTATGTACATATTAGCAGCAGTATGGTAGTACAACACGGGTTATGACACTCGTCTGCATTTTGCCTAGCCGTACGGGTATTACGGCACATGATATGATGTTTTATTTATTTCAAAAACAATGTATTGTATGAGAAATGTATTCTCCATTTTGTATTATGAACAAGCATTGTACTAGTATTATTGAAATTAATGAAAAATCTTATTATTATGGTGAAATATGTTGTTGTCTATGATTATTATTGCTTACTCCATAATGTTGTGGTTTGTATATTTGTGTGGTGATGTTGTGTTGATTACTATTTATTTTTGTATGATGTGTTGGTATGTTGTGTGATGACATGGTGTTGATTATTGTGTTCATGCTTTGGTTTGTTATTTATGCTTTGTATTGTATAAATGTTTGCCAAATTAACCTTTGATAATTATTATTGAAGAGAAATGGCACCGGCCACTAGAAGCAATAGCGGAGCAGACGGACTGCCCGCAACACCAGCCGAGCTCGAAACCATGATATCTGAACGCATAGCTCGCGCCATCGCTGAGCATGAAGCCGCACGCTCTGAACACTCCCAGGACAGGACAGGGAGCGAGCGACGAGAGGCCTCCCCCATTGGTAAGAAGTTTAAGAATAAATGAAAAGAGATGGGAGGATATTTCACAAAACTCCTATCCCATGTAACATACTACATCACTATTACAGGGACAGCCTCGGGAGAGCGCGGCTGCACTTTCAAGGCGTTCTTGGACTGCAAGCCGATAAACTTCAGCGGCACTGAAGGTTCCATAGGCCTGGTCAAATGGTTTGAAAAGACCGAGGCAGTTATCCGCATCAGCGGGTGTACCCCTCGACAGTCTGTCATGTATTCCACCAACCTGTTCCTAGATCAGGCACTAACTTGGTGGAATGGCCAAGTACAGTCTCTAGGAGATGATGTTGCATACTCTCTATCATGGGCGGCACTGAAAGAACTTATGACTGCCGAATACCGCCCGGCAAGCGAAGTGCAGAAATTGGAAACTGAGTTCTGGAACCTCACCATGGTAGGAGCAGACGTTACTGGGTATACGTCTAGATTTCATGATCTCGCACGACTGGTACCTCGTCTGGTTACACCAGAAAAGAACAAGGTGGAACGTTACTTATTCGGGTTAGCACCACAAATTCGCAGCATGGTCACCTCTTCCAAGCCCCACGACAATGCGCGAGGCGATTGATCTGGCACTAAGTCTCACTGAAGATGCTATCCGCATGGGTACCCTAATCCGCCAAGTTTCAGGGTTAAAAATTTCTGAGGCAAGCAGTGTTGAGGCCAAGAATCAGGGATCGAATTCAGCTGCTGTGACTAATGATCAGGGTAACAAGCCGAGGTTTGGGAAAAGAAAAAGGGATGAAGGAAAAAGGGGACCGAGCGTCGGGTTGCTCGAACAAGAAGGGAAAGGGATATGTCGCCACGGGACGTGGTAATGGTAACAAGCAGGGAAATCAGGGGAGAAACAATGGGTTAACATGTGGGAAGTGCCACCGCACCGGGCACAAGATGAAGAGTGCCGTTCTGGAGCACCAAAGAATGGAGGGGCTAGACCATGCTTTGCATGCGGGTCGTTAGATCATTGGAAGAAGGATTGCCCCAAGATCAACAATCAGGCCCGCGGCCGGGCATTTGTGATTGGAGCCGGTGATGCACGGCAAGACCCCAATGTGGTCACGGGTACGTTTCCTCTAAATGGTCATTATGCCTCTGTATTATTTGATACCGGTGCTGACTTTAGCTTCGTATCCATTGAGTTTAAAAGACTACTTGGTTTAAAAACTAGCAAACTAGATACACCCTACTCTATAGAACTGGCTAATGGTAAAACTATTGAAACGAGAGAGGTAGCAAAAGATTGTAAGTTAGAACTCTGTGGGCACGAGTTTGGGATTGAACTATTGCCGGTCGTATTGGGAAGTTTTGACATAGTTGTTGGCATGGATTGGTTGTCCGCGCACCGTGCCATTGTGGTTTGCAACGATAAAGTTATTCAAGTTCCCCTCGCAAGCGTGAAACTCTCTCAATTCAAGGGGAAAGACACGGGACGCCACTAAGAATCATTTCGAGCATGAAGGCTCGTAAGTGTCTAAGAAAAGGACTTGTCGCGTTCTTGGCACACGTAGTGGACAAGAAGGCAGACGAGCGAAAGTTGGAAGACCTTCCAGTCGCCAGGGATTTTCCGGATGTATTTCCAGAAGATTTGCCGGGGTTGCCGCCACCATCGACAAGTCGAGTTCCGCATCGACCTCGTTCCTGGAGCTGCTCCTGTGGCACGATCGCCATACCGCCTAGCTCCATCAGAGATGCAGGAATTGTCCAGCCAGCTACAAGAATTATTGGACAAAGGTTTTATAAGACCGAGTTTCTCACCTTGGGGAGCTCCCGTCTTATTTGTGAAGAAGAAGGATGGCAAATTTCGCATGTGCATCGACTATCGAGAGCTGAACAAGCTAACCATCAAGAATCGCTATCCTCTCCCCAAGATCGACGATTTATTTGATCAGCTCCAAGGTTCCAGCTATTACTCCAAGATCGATTTGAGGTCAGGCTATCACCAGTTGCGTATACAAGATGAAGATGTACCAAAAACGGCCTTCAGAACCCGGTATGGACACTATGAATTTTTGGTAATGCCGTTCGGCTTGACCAACGCACCAGCGGTTTTCATGGACTTAATGAACCGCGTGTGCAAGCCATACTTGGATAAATTCGTCATAGTCTTCATTGACGATATTCTGATCTATTCACGCACGAAAGAAGACCACGAGAATCACCTTCGGTTAATTCTTGAAGTATTACGCAAAGAGAAGCTCTATGCCAAATTCTCAAAATGTGACTTTTGGATTCGGGAAGTTCACTTTTTAGGCCACGTGGTAAACGAGAAGGCATACACGTCGATCCCGCCAAGATCGAGGCAATTAAAAATTGGGAAGCCCCTCGAACCCCCACTGAAGTGCGACAATTTCTAGGCCTTGCGGGTTATTACAGAAGGTTCATCGAGAACTTTTCGAAGATAGCACAAGCTTTAACCATGCTAACCCAAAAGGATAAGAAATTTGAGTGGACGGAAAAGCAAGAGGCAGCATTCCAACTGTTAAAAGACAAGTTATGTGGCGCTCCGATACTGTCACTTCCAGACGGTACGGAAGACTTTGTGGTCTACTGCGATGCCTCGCATCAAGGTTTGGGTTGTGTATTGATGCAGCGAGAAAAAGTAATAGCATATGCTTCCAGGCAACTGAAAATCCATGAGAAGAACTACACTACACACGATTTGGAATTAGGTGCAGTGGTGTTCGCTCTCAAGATATGGAGGCACTATTTGTACGGAACCAAGTGCACGATTTTCACTGATCACAAGAGCTTGCAACACATCTTTGATCAGAAGGATTTGAATATGCGACAACGGCGATGGGTTGAATTATTAAACGATTACGATTGTGAGATAAAGTACCATCCCGGTAAGGCGAAACGTCGTAGCTGACGCCTTGAGTCGCAAGGAACGGGTTAAACCATTGCGTGTTCGAGCTTTAGGTTTGACTATCCACCACGAACATGACTGAACGAATTCGTGAAGCTCAAGTGAACGCCCTCAAACCCGAGAATGTCAAAGGTGAAAGGTTACGAAAGATGGTTGATTCACTAGAACCAAAGCGGACCAAACACTGTATTTCATGAATAGAATTTGGGTCCCAGTATATGGTGGATTGCGTGAGCTAGTTTTGGCCGAAGCTCACAGTTCTAGATATTCGGTTCACCCGGGTGCAGACAAGATGTTCCACACGATTTGAAGGAACTTTATTGGTGGCCGAATTTCAAAAGGATATAGCCGCCTATGTTGCGCGATGTCTGACTTGCGCAAAGGTCAAGGCTGAGCACCAGAGACCTTCCGGGTTGCTCCAGCAACCGGAAATACCGGAATGGAAATGGGAACGAATCACCATGGATTTCATTACCAAGTTACCCAAGACAACAAGTGGCCATGACACGATCTGGGTAATCGTTGATCGATTGACAAAATCTGCACACTTCCTTCCCGATTCGCGAGACGGACAAGTTGGAGAAACTAACCCGTCTGTATATTAAGGAAGTGGTATCTAAACACGGTGTACCTGTATCTATCATCTCCGATCGAGATAGTCGTTTCACTTCCAGATTTTGGGAAAGTTTAAATGAAGCCCTCGGTACTCGCCTCGACATGAGTACCGCATATCACCCCCAAACTGATGGTCAAAGTGAACGAACCATCCAGACATTGGAAGATATGTTACGGGCATGCGCGATTGATTTCGGATAATTGGGATACGCACTTGCCATTGGTAGAATTTTCTTACAACAACAGTTATCATACGAGCATTCCAAGCCGCACCGTTTTGAAGCTCTATATGGACGCAAGTGCCGATCGCCATTATGTTGGGCGGAAGTTGGATAAAGGCAACTCACCGGGCCCGAAATTGTTCAAGAGACCACAGATAAGGTCTTTTTGATAAAGGAACGCCTCAAAGCGGCCCGGGACCGCCAGAAAAGCTATGCTGATATGAGGCGAAAGCCTTTAGAGTTTCAAGTCGGAGATAGGGTCCTACTAGAAAGTGTCACCTTGGAAAGGTGTCACGCGCTTTGGAAAGCGCGGAAAACTGAACCACGCGATATATTGGACCGTTCGAAGTCTTGTCCAGGGTAGGCACAGTGGCATACAAGCTCAAGTTGCCTCAAGAGCTTAGTGGAATACACGCACACGTTTCATGTGTCGAACTTGAAAAAGTGCCTATCCCGACGAAACTCTCATTATTCCAGCTGACGAAATCCAGATTGACGACAAGTTACATTTTGTTGAAGAACCAATCGAGTAAATGATTGGAAGGTCCAAAAACTAAGGCGCAGCAAGATCAATTGGTCAAAGTGCGCTGGAATGCCAAGCGTGGACCAGAGTTCACGTGGGAAGGCTGGACCGGATGAAGCAAAAATACCCCGCCCTATTCGAGAAGACACCTTAACCGAGAACTCGAAGTGAATTCCGGGACGGATTCTCTACGGGGGGAGAATGTAACAACCGCAAAATAAGGTAATTCCGTACAAATAATTAATATATGAT